>JAGFNQ010004353.1:0-458488 GCA_024364735.1 Boesenbergia rotunda
ATTCTCTCATGCTGTGAATTGTATTGTGGACATTCAGTAAATGAGTTTAAGATCCCAATCAAATACACGAACATGTATACTCAAATAGTGAATTTTCATTTATTAAAATAAATGTTTACAATCATAAGGCGATTGTCTTAGGACACTTCTCTCATATTACTAACAAACTCCCACTTGGCCTAATGCCAATCGCTACGGTATCCAATACCACAGTCTCTAACATGACCCTCAAACTTGCTCTGAGGCAAAGCCTTAGTTAAAGGATCCGCTAAATTCCTTTCAGTGGGAATTTTCTCAATTTGTATATCATTCCTACTTATAATCTCTCTGATCAGATGATAGCGGCGAAGCACGTGTTTGGATCGTTGATGAGATCTTGGTTCCTTTGCTTGTGCAATAGCTCCATTGTTGTCGCAGTAAACCGGCACTGCTTCATCAATGGTTGGAACATACCAAGTTCGGAGACAAACTTCTTGATCCAGACTGCTTCCTTTGCTGCTTTCGAAGCTGCGATATATTCCGCTTCCATGGTAGAATCCGCTACGGTGTCTTGTTTGGAACTTTTCCAACTTATTGCGCCTCCATTCAAAGTAAATACGTATCCAGACAGAGATTTGGAGTCATCCTTATCTGTCTGGAAACTGGCATCTGTATACCCACGTATTACCATATCTCCTTCTCTATATATTAGGAACACATCCTTAGTTCTTCTTAAGTACTTAAGGATTGTCTTGACAGCCGCCCAATGATCCATTCCTGGATCCGACTGGTATCTGCTTGTGACGCTCAGAGCATACGATACATCGGGCCTTGTACATAACATAGCATACATGATAGATCCTATCGCGGATGCATAAGGAATCTTATTCATGCAAATCCTCTCGTCTTCTGTGCGCGGACACATAGACTTTGAAAGGTTGATCCCATGCCTGATGGGAAGGTAACCTTTCTTGGATTCCGACATGCTAAACCTTTTTAGCACTCGGTCTATATATGTAAACTGCGAAAGACCAAGCAACCGTTTTGATCTATCTCTATAGATTCTAATCCCAAGGATATAGGTTGCTTCTCCCAGGTCTTTCATGGAGAAAGTTTTGGACAACCAAATTTTAACTGACTGCAAGACTGATATATCGTTTCCTATAAGTAATATGTCATCGACATATAATACTAGGAATACGACTGCACTCCCACTAACCTTCTTGTACACACAAGGTTCGTCTGGATTTTGTGAGAAATCAAACTCTTTGATTGTCTCATCAAAACGGATGTTCCAGCTCCTGGATGCTTGCTTCAGTCCATATATGGATCGCCGAAGCTTGCATATTTTGGTTTTATCAACCGATGTGAAACCTTCAGGTTGTATCATGTATACATCCTCAAGCAGGTTTCCATTAAGGAAAGCTGTTTTCACATCCATTTGCCATATCTCATAATCATAATGAGCTGCTATGGCCAGGAGCATCCGAATGGATTTAAGCATAGCTACTGGCGAATAGGTTTCGTCATAATCAATTCCTTGTTTCTGACGATATCCTTTTGCCACTAATCTAGCCTTAAAGGTAACAACATTACCTTCCATGTCGGTTTTCTTCTTGAAAACCCACTTGCACCCTATGGGCTTAATCCCTTCAGGTGGGTTAACCAAGTCCCATACTTGATTTTCGTACATGGAATCCATTTCCAACTTCATGGCTTCAAGCCATTTGTCCCTTTCTGAACTTTTCAGAACATCTTCATAACTGATAGGTTCGTCATCGCTTATGAGTAACACGTCGTTCGATTCACTTATGAGAAATCCGTATCTCTCTGGAACATTGCATGTCCTATCAGACCTACGAAGAGGTGGTGTTGTTTTAGGTTCAACTGATAGCTCATCATTATGAGTTATTGGTTGTGGGTCTAGACTAGGTGTCTCTGTAATGTCTATTGGATTTTCTTGTACTTCATCAAGTTCAATGCCACTCCCACTATTTTCTTGTAAAAGAAATTCTTTTTCTAGAAATATAGCATGCCTTGAAACAAACACCTTTTGTTCCAAGGGATGATAGAATTGGTAACCCTTTGTTTCCTTAGGGTATCCAATAAATAGACATTTATCAGAGTTAGCATCCAATTTGTCTGATACAGTCCGCTTCACATAAGCAGGACAACCCCATATCTTAAGGTGAGTTAAGTGGGGTTTCTTACTATTCCACCTCTCATATGGAGTAGTAAAGACTACCTTGGTCGAGACTCTGTTTAGCAGGTAAACAGCTGTCTTAAGTGCATAGCCCCAAAAGGATTTTGGAAGAGTTGCATGATTCATCATCGACCTAACCATGTCCATCAAGGTTCGGTTGCGCCTCTCAGATACACCATTATGCTGTGGTGTATACGGCAGAGTCCATTGGGACAATATCCCATTGTCCCTAAGATAATCTTGAAACTCTTGACTTAAGTATTCACCACCCCGATCGGATCGAAGTATCTTAATACTTTTGCCAAGCTGTTTCTCTATTCATTTCTGAACTCTTTGAATTTCTCAAAAGCTTCAGATTTGTGTTTCATCAAGAACACATACCCGAATCGTGAGTGATCATCGATAAAGGTGATGAAGTAGCTATAGCCTCCTTGTGCAAGAGTTGACATTGGTCCACATACATCAGTATGTATTAGACCAAGCAATTCTTCCACTGGATTACCTTTTCCAGAAAAGGGTAATTTGGCCATCTTGCCTTTTAAGCATGATTCGCATGTATCAAATGAACCGGGTTCAAATGACTCCAAAATTCTACATCGGTGTAATTTGGTCATGCGTTTCTTACTTACATGACCAAGACGACAATGCCACGTGTAGGAGTCTATTCGATTATCTATTCGAGCACGTTTGTTGCTAACTTCGATATTGAAAACGTCACCGGATAAATCTAACGTGTAGATACCATTGCACAAAGTTCCATTCCCATAAAGAACGCCATTTAAAGTTATGTAACAACAATTGTTACTAAAAGTTAAATGATAACCCTTTTCATTCAAACATGAAATAGATACAATGTTCTTTATTAACGAAGGAACAAAATAACAATTATCCAATTCTAAGACACGTCCTGTAGGGAGCTTTAGCAAATATGTTCCGATGGCAACAGCAGCAATCTTTGCTCCGTTTCCAACTCGCAAATTCACTTCTCCCTTGACGAGTCTTCTTCTATTCCTTAGCCCCTGTATGTCATTACATATATGTGAGCTACACCCAGTATCAAGTACCCAGGTGTTTGAGGAAATAGAGTGACATTCAATAACGAAGATACTTGAAGAGGATGGGGCATCGGATGCCTTCTCTTTCAAGGACTCAAGATAAACCTTGCAGTTTCTTCGCCAGTGACCCTCCTTGCCACAGTGATGGCAAGTGCCTTTTAGGATATTTTCAGTCTTTTTGGCCTTTTTCTTCTTTCCCTTATTCTGTTCTTTGGCCTTCCTCTTAGAACCTTTCTTCGAGGAACCAACTAACAGTACCGTCTTTTGATCCTGCTTCACAGAAGGCTCTACAGTCTTCAGCAGGTTGAGCAACTCAGGAAACTGGTCTGGAGTTGCATTTTCAGGAGGATGGTTGGGAAGTTGATCTTCAAGGACATAAGCAAGCTTCTCTGCCTTGAGGACTATCCTCAGGTTTCGAAGCCAGTCCATGAAGTTTGGCCCAGTCAGTTTATTGGTGTCCAAAATGGAACGCAAATTCAGAGAAGACATGATCGAGTGATTATCCTAGAAATACAAATTGAGCTTATGTGAGAAGAATGATAAAGAATGCATCAACATACATTAATTAAATCCTATTTATTTTTCGAATTGAATAACCCTTTTTATCAATTCGGGAGATCGTAGGAACATCTCCAAATAGGTTGATATCCAACCATAGATAAGAACAACCATGGTTGTGGTCATCAAGTTATTCTTAGTTATGAAGGTAGGTAATTATACCGATTACATATCACATATATGTAACTATCACTTTATGCTATCAACTAATTGAATGTTTGCATAAATCATTGGGTTGTTAACTCATTAACAAGTATGCATCATTATACATAGCACCCAACTGCACCTCTCTTTACATCGACCTTGGCTGTGTCACAACAAATCGATGCTCCAAGTTTAAGGCTGACCCATTAATCAAGAAATAGTTTTAATATGGTTGGAGCTCATTCAACCGTTTAGTCAGGCTTGGATGTGTCCAACAACCAAAACTAAGGATTGACCTCTGACTCCAACTATATTATTCATAAACTAATTCCATGGTTTGAACATGTTGAGGTTCAAGCCGGGCATGGATGTGTCCATCAACCCAAACGAGAAACAAAACTCCGGTTCTAACCATATTAATGGAAGGTGTTAACCTTAATATTTTGTAAGGGGTTTTGGGTCTCATCCTTTCTTTTCTAAGCACATTCATGACATATAATTATGTCATGACTAACGATTTCCTTAATAAAGTATGTATGTGACTTAATTTATCAAGTCTCATTAATTGAATTAGGAACCGGATTTCCTAATTCTAATTTCATACTTTATTCAAGGAATTGTTTTGGGAAACAATTTCCTAAATTGTCATAATCAATTTCGGAAATAATATGTTTAAGACTTTGATTTCTCTAAATCAAATCTTATTAAATTAAGAGACAGATTCCCTTAATTCAACCACATATTATTTTCATGAAAATCTCATTTAAGAAAACTCTATAGGAAACCATTTTCCTAATTAATTTTGGAGACAACAATATGTAAGAGCATCACCTCTTAAATCAAATTTCCAAGATTTGATCACATATTTTATTCATGGATTAATTAATTACAACAAATTGTTTTCTAAGGGTGGCTCCCCGAGGCTCAGATACCCAAAGAAAAGAAATTTGTCGTAAATCCAATTTGGTCCGCTCCCCGAGGCGTAACCAAATTAAACATGACAATTTTATTCAAAATGGGAAATTAAATTACAACAACTAACTTTAAATTGGACGGCTCCCCGAGGCTCAATCCAAAATAAAGAATTTTGTTAATAATTTAAAACCAATTCGAATTTAAATTGTCAATTAATGATCCATAAATTTGTCTAGACTTTCTTGAAAGAAAGTGCCCAAAATTGCGAGATTTCATAACAGGTTTTCAGAATAATTGTAAGTTTCTGGTACAAAGAAAACTTACATATTTCCAAAGTTGGAAAATTTCCAAAATAGGAAATTTCCAAAATTGGAAAGTTTCCAAAAATGAGAAGTTTTCACAATTATCATAAAATTTCAGAAACTAGGATATTTCAAAAGTTTGCGAAATTTCATGAGGATTTCCAAACTTTGAAATTCCTAAATCTAAAATTTATCATAATTGGAAAGTTTCCATAATTGGAAAATTTTTCCAAAATTGAGATCATGACAAAGTTTTCCGCAAAACAATTATATGATTATGTCGAACACTAACCGGCTCTGATACCACTGTTGGGACCGGGTGCATGTTGACATGGATACGGGTTCGTAATTTAAAAAAATAATTACGTGCAGCGGAAGAATTAGCATAAATAATTTCTCAAATTATTTTAACCACGTATCTAGCATGCAACCTTATGATGTGTGGACATGATCATAAATTAAATTTTGCAGAAAGTAAACTAATTTACTCAATACCTCGCGTAACTCGAAGTAAGGGACGAGATCCAACCGTAGCGTCCCTTGGAAGCTTCGCCTCTATTCGCGTCCACGCCGAGTTCTCTTCGGGATGACTTCGCAAAGCCACGAGTTTCGTGCCGACAAGAACTACTAGATTCTCCAAAGGCACAACTAGAATATCAAGAGAGAGAGATGGAAACTAACCACCATGTAACGGAATCAAGATTCCGTGAAGGAAGGAAGGAGTCGCGACCCGCTTCGTCTTGGTGGTGGCTCACGGCAAGGGAAGGTGGCGCCGGCCCTAGAGGGATGGAGAGGGCGCCGGCCCTAGAGGGAGAGGGAGAGAAGGAGAGGAAGAGAGGCTAGGCAAGAATCCTTGATCACTTGAATTGATTTCCAAGCCTTGCCTATGCACCTTTATATAGTAGCCTCTTTATCGCCAAGTCTCCTCTTAACGGAATTTTTCATAAGAAATTTATCTTTATAAATTTTCTATGAATTATTCCGTTATACCAAGTTTTTATTATAACTCTATTTATAATAAAAACAACCATGTCTCCCCTTTTATTATGGAATAAAATTTATTATAAATTTTTCTTATCATGGAAAAATCAATTCATAATTGATTTTATAAAATAAAATAAACCAATCCATGGTTCATTTTAATTTCCATAAAAAAGAATAAATTTATTATATAAATTTTCTTATCATGGAAAATCAATTCATAATTGATTTTATAAAATAAAATAAATCAATCCATGGTTCATTTTAATTTCCATAAAAAGAATAAATTTATTATATAAATTTTTCTTATCATGGAAAAATCAATTCATAATTGATTTTATAAAATAAACCAATCCAAGGTTTATTTTAATTTCCATGAAAATAAATCTCTTTATATAAATTTCTTTATATAAATTTCTTTATCCATAATTTTATAAAACAAATCGCGCTTGATTTATTTTATAATTTAAACCAAATAAATTGGTTTCCCTCCTTTATTGTGGCCGGCCAAACCAAAGAGGGTGGGCACCCTCTTTGGCCGGCCACACCAAGCCAAACCCATTACGAATTAAACTCTTTTAATTCGTCCAATAAGCCTTCAAAAGACTTAGCCATTTTAAGCTTCCGATGCGCCTCTGATAAATTCAGATTCGACTTATTTCTCTTGATTGGAAAATCCAATTTTCAACTCGTTTTAAATCCCTCGGATTACTCGTAGTGCGTGTGACTAAATAGGCTTTCGATTTATGTTGGCCGTCTATAATCAACCAATTATAGAACGATCATGAGTGGCACCTAGTAGTACATCATGACCCCAATTAATCGAAAGATCAACGGTTGACCTCAGAAATAATTCTGAAACCCTTCAGCAGCTCTAATGAATCGTGCCCGATTCCCTTCACCATCTTATACCCTCTTGGTTCAGGACACGGTCTATGTGTGTCAGTCCCCACTAGGCTGACCACGTCACACCTAGCCCAAGTAATGTCTTTCTCGTCCAACGGATTCTAATTACTCTCATGTTTCCTAGAGATTCAAACTCGGAACATGTGATGCTCTGGCCAGAGGCTTCGAGTAACAATTCGACGATAGGCCTTGGGTATACATCTCCTCACAAGGAGTGGTGAATCCTTTGTAGGCTGTTCAAACATCTTCGGGCACTTCGGCTTATACCCAACCATCCTGGGTCCACACCTCCTTGGAGATGCTTGCTTAAGATGTCAAAGTATAAGTCTTTATGACCAAGATGACTTGAACACTGCAAGTCAAAGGAACATCGCACTTAAGCTGCAGTAAGAACTTTCATTGACATATCTATATGTAGATTACCATATGAAGTTTTACAGCTAGTCACTCCAATGAACTAGTTCCCTTAACTAGCATTCATGTTTATCTCCGGACATCCCAATGTCACCAGCCAGTGAGAATCAGCTTATTGTACTTAACTGCTAGTAGACCTGATATTTTGTTCGTTGTAGGTATGTGTGCTAGGTACCAAACCTGTGCTAAAGAATCCCACTTAGCAGCACTAAAAAGGATCCTAAGGTACATTAAGGGTACCCTAAATGTAGGTATTTGGTATCCTAGGACTTCCACTTTTGAATTGTCAGGATACTCTGACTCTGATTATGCTGGTTGTAAATTAGATAGAAAGAGTACAAGTGGAAGTTGTCAATTATTAGGACATAGTCTAGTCAGCTGGTGCAGTAAAAAGCAATAATGTGTAGCTTTATCCACAACTGAAGCAGAATATGTTGCCCTACGAGAGTGTGTGGCACAGCTTTTATGGATGATGCACACTCTTAAGGATTTTCAGTTAGACTATACCCAAACCAAAGTGTTTATTGACAACATTAGTTCAATAAATTTAACTAAAAATCCAATTCATCACTCCCGAACCAAATATATAGAAGTAAAACATCACTTTGTTAGGGATTACATAGCCAGCGCGAAATTGTACTTATGCATGTGGACTCAAAATCCAATTTAGCTGGCATCATTACTAAACCCTTACCTGAATCTAAGTTTAGCTTACTAAGAAGGCAGTTAGGATTGTGCTTAGTAGAATAGGACTGCTCTATTTTTCTTTTCAAAAATTTGTTTTATATTTTCATAATTTTTTTCAAAAATTAGCATTTAATATTTTTTAAAAATCATTTCTTTTATTAAGATCTTGAAATTTAAAATGATTTTCCAACTTAAAGTTTTTCAAAAATATACCCCCTTCAATACTAGGATTTTTACGCAAATGGACTTAGCCTAGCTTTAACCCTAGAATTGCATACACCTATAGATCTAGAAGCCACATCTCACAAGCACCTTAGGGTACTTTGATTGATAACCTAGACTGGGTTGAGATGCTTAGGTCTATGCTTGACTCAAAATGCTTTATGTCAATGGATCTACAGTAGTTGGGGTGATAAATACAATTGAACAGCAATCAAGTTAAGTGTTCAAGCTTAGACAATCTAACTTGATCATATCACTTAACTTGACTAACCATAGTGAAACTACTGTTACATAACAGTTAGTAAGTAGCTAACTGGGTTAGACAGAACCCGAACAAGTCTAGTTTAATTGGTTTGGTCCTTTTGATTGCTTGAATTCACTAGAGCTGGTTCAACACAGACTCAAATTTTTTAACTCTGATTCAAAATTGATCTGATCTGCAATTAGTTTTATCATTTTTTATATATATGACAAAGGGGGAGAGAGAAAAGAAAAGAGAGGAATTTTTTTTTCAAATTTTTATTTTTCTCAAAAAGTTAAAGCTTAGTGCATTAAATTTTCAAATTAAATTTAAAATTAAAGCTCCGATTCTTTCGAAAATATTTTTCTTAAGTGCACAAATTTTTCTGAGCAAATAGTATTTTTCAAGTGCACAATTTTTTTTCAAAGTAAAAATATTGTCCAAATTTTTTTGCTAAGTAATTTTGTTTGTGCACAAAATTTTTCTAAACGAAAGTTTTACTAAGTGCATTTTTCTTAGCAAATTTTTTTCTCCAGTGCATTTTTTTTTTTAATTTCCTAAGTGCATGTTTCTAAGCAAAATTTTCTAAGTGCATGTTTCTAAGCAAAATTTTTTGAAATGCACAAGTTTTTAAGCAAATCTTTTTTAAGTGCACCAAATCTTTTAAGTAAAATATTTTTTGTGCACAAAATTTTTCTCAAAGCAAAATTTTTCAAGTAAAATTTTTTTTTGCAAAAATTTTTTAAGTGCATAAATTTTCTAAGTAAAAATATTTTGCCAAGTGCACAAAACTTTTTGAAGATCACAAAATTTTTCAAAGGCACAACAAAATTTTCTAAAGTGCCATTTTCCAAAGAAAAATTTCTAAGCTAAAATTTCTCTAAACAAAATTTTCTTAAAAAATCTTCTAAGCAAAATTTTTCAAAATGTATAAAATTATTTTTTGCATTTTGTGCAAAGTCTTTTTAAGTAAAACTTTGTTAGTGAGATTTTTTCTAAATTTTTCTAAGTGAAAATTTTGCACAAATTTTTTTTCTAAGTGAAAACTTTGCACAATAATTTTTGAGTGAAAAATCATTGTAAATGTGCAAATGCCTTGCTTTGTTTCAAAAAACACTAAGTCAAAATTCATACACTTAGACTTTTTGAAAACTGCATATCATTGAAAACTTCAGGGGGAGAATGTCCATTTCACGGGGAGCTTAGTAAATTTTTTTTTATAAACATGCTTGTTATATGCTTTAACGGATTAAACTTAACTTTTTGAACCTAGTTGCCATAAATCAAAAAGGGAGAGATTGTTGGTGCCGGAAGCACCAAGATCGAACTCGTATTTTGATAATGACAAAGGGTTCATAAGTTAAGGTTTTGGTGTGATCTAACGATGTTACTCGAGTGTGCAGAAAAAGTTCTAGGTCAACTAGGCACGAAATCCTGACATAAGGTTGGGCAATAAGTCCTGGTCGTGGACTGGGCACCGAAGACCTGGTGAGTGAAGCTGGGAAATAAGTCCTGGTCATGGACTGAGTATCGAAGACCTGGTGAGTGAAGCTGGGCAATAAGTCCTGGTCGCAGACTGGGCACAAAGACCTGATCAAGGGGATTGGGAAAAAGTCCAATCGGAGGAGCCGGTTGGCAAACAGGTAAATTCTCCTAAGAGGAGTAGGTGAGGACACGTTCCCAGTAGGAGGGAACATTAGGCGTCAGTTCGACCTAGAGTTCCATTTTGGAAGCCCAAAGTCAGAAACAAGACAGCTCAGGCTGTTAATCATGCTTAAACTTATATCATTTATGTGTTATTTGTGTTTTGAAACTAACCCTGGTTGCAGGAACAAAGGGATAGAAGTTTCTGCTCCCAGGTGCCTGAATGGAGTCAGGCGCCTGTTTAAACAGACGCCTGTGTCGATACAGGCGCCCCAGACAAGGGTCTTTCCAAAGCCACTCGAAGCAAGCCTCCACATCAGCATATGAGGCGCTTGTGTTCATATAGGCACCCCAGTCAGCTCAGGCGCCCCAGTTGAAGGGATAAGTGTTGGCCAAGTCTGCGGATTGAGGTTCACGCAGAATCGGCCACGTGTTAGGCGCCCCCTTCAACACAGACGCCCCAGCGACTAGTATATAAAGGGGTTCACCCCTTGCTTCATAACATAACTTTTTCTACGACTTCTTTCAAGCGCTCTACTCCAAACACTCCGTGCTCAAGTCTCAAGCGCCAACGATGACTCGCGGCTCCTATTTTCAATCTTCTCCGGTAATTGGTATAGAATTTTCTTATTGCTGTATTTTCTTTAAAATTCTGTATTCAAATTCAAAGTTGTAATATTTTCTTGGAATATAGAATTGCCCAACGTAAACGGTCAAGGACCGTGGGCCTTGAAGTAGGAGCCGACCGCGACTCCGAATCAAGTAAAAAATCGAAGTGTTAGCATTGTATTTTTCCGCTGCGCAATTGCTCTAAGTTTTCTAAAAAATTATCGATCGATATTCACCCCCCTCTATTGATTCTAAACGATCCCACACGAGGTGTTTCTATGCGGGAGGAGATCCCCAAAGTCTCCATCTCACACCCTCAACCGCGAAGATCCTTCTCACCACCGGGGAGACATGTCGGCGCAGCCCCGGAATAAGTTATTGAGAAGGTCAACTCGGTGGCCTCTAGCGCACTAAGACACGAAGAGGGGCAGGGGATAAGAGAGGAACCTAAGTCCTTCCCTAATGCCCCCTCTGCTCCCTTCTCGTCGGAGATTGTGGAAGACCCTATGCCGAAGCAGTTTCGGGGGCCAGGGATTGCCGAATACGACGGGAAGGCAGATTAAGAGGATCACATCTACAAGTTTGAAAATGCGCCGCTCCTCCACCAGTACACCGACGGGGTAAAGTGCCGGGTGTTCTTGAACACCCTATCTAGAGCGGCCCAACGATGGTTCCAGAGGCTGCCCCCGGGTTCTATTAACTCCTTTATGGAGTTTAGAACAGTCTTCCTCCACCACTTTGCCAACAGCCGTCATTATCAGAAGACGACATTAAACTTGTTTGCTCTCAAACAAAAGCCGAAGAAACCTCTCAAGTAGTACATCCAACGGTTCAACCGGGTGACACAGGATGTGCCAACAGCGACATCGGAGATCCTCGTCAGTGCCTGCACTCAGGGGCTTGCGGAAGGGGATTTCTTCAGATCTCTGGTGAAGAAGTCACCCACTAGTTTTGACGACCTGTTGGGGTACTCCATTAAACACGTCAATGTGGAGGAGGTGCAGTTCGCCTATCGTAAGGAACCCGCCGGAGTTCCCCCTCAGGTCGTTACCCGGTCCGAGAGGAGGGAACCCCGACCCCAGCCCGAGGAAAAAACCTTCACCTAGGGAAGGACCAATGGGCCGGGAGGCGAAAGCTAGTCGAGTCAGTGGACACTGAGCAGCCGGAGCCACTGATGAAGTACTACGGTTTCCATGGTAGTATGACACATTCCGCCGAGGAGTGCCATGCCTTGAGGAAAAAATTAAGTGATGAGGCAGACCCTATGCCTTGGAAGAAGTGGAAGAAGATGGGGTATCACCGAAATTCACCGCGGCGAAGCTTTTCTCCCAGACGGAGGCAGTCGAGAGAGAACGAGACCCGACATCAGTCTGGATCTCAGTCTAGGGGAAGGAGCTTGGGGCCAGCACCCCGCAGATCTCCCTCCTTGGAAAGAGACCCCTGGAAGGACAAGGCCCCTGCACGCAGCCCACCCTCTGGACATGTGGGAGTTATCTCCGGAGGGCCCATTGGGGGAGATTCCCATTGGGCTAGGAAATCCAACACCCGACGTTTGGAGAACTATGAAATTGGGATGAGCCAGAGCCAGGATCGTGGTCCTATGATCTCATTTGGCCCCGAAGACTTGGAAGAGGTGGAAGCTCCCCATGAAGATGCCTTGGTGATCCTTGCCCGCATCGCCAACTATGAGGTCAAGCGCATCTTCGTGGATAAAGGAAGTTCTATGAACATCTTGTACAAGGTTGTGCTGGACCAAATGCAGATCGACGAGGATGAACTACTTCCGGTCTCGACCCCACTGTTCTACTTCACCGGGTATCGAGTACAACCGATAGGGCAAATCACCCTATCACTATCGTTGGGTAGCGACGTGCTCGAGAGAACCAGGAGGACACCCTTCATGATCGTGGACACTCCCTCATCCTACAATGCCATCTTGGGCCGCTCGACACTCAGTGTCTTCTAGGCGGTGGTCTCTGTCTATCACCAGAAGATAAAATTCCCGATTGGCGACCAAGTAGCTGAGGTCAAAGGGGACCAACTGGTGTCTTGGTGATGCTACAAGGGGAAGTCAGAGCGGAGTCCCGGAAGAACCCGAGGGCGTAGGAAGACTAACCGGAGGGAGCAACCATTCACAGAAGGACATAAACGAAAGGCTCACAAAGCTAGAGCAGGCCAACTGTCTCCAGTCTGGTCACCCCCGGTAAGATGTGGGTCGCATACTGTGTAATTGCCTATGTGTTCTTGTTATCTTGCAGTGAATTTATGAAATAAAAAAACATGCCCTTGCACAAGTACCAGTATGTCAAACAAAACCCTAATGTCTCGCGGTGTTGCGGATACCCGAGGTACCTAGGCTTGGTCTAGGTGCTACGGATGCCCAACCAAGAAATCAAAACCCTAATGCCTCGCGGTGTTGCGGATGCCTGAGGTATAGGCTTGGTCTGGGTGCTACGAACTCCCGACCAAGTAACCAAAACCCTAATACCTTATGGTGCTGCGGATGCCCGAGGTACTTAGGCTTGGTCAGGGTGCTACGAACTCCCGACCGAGTAACCAAAACCCTAATGCCTCGCGGTGTTGTGGATGCCCGAGGTACTTAGGATTGGTCTGGGTGCTACGGACTCCCGACCAAGTAACTAAAACCCTAATGCCTCATGGTGCTACGGATGCCCGAGGTACTTAGGCTTGGTCTAGGTGCTATGGACTCCCGACCAAGTAACCAAAACCCTAATGCCTCGTGGTGCTATGAATGCCCGAGGTACATAGGCTTGGTTTGGGTGCTACGGACTCTGACCAAGTAACCAAAACCCTAATACCTCGCGGTGCTGTGGATGCCCGAGGTACTTAGGCTTGTCTGGGTGCTATGGACTCCCGACCAAGTAACCAAAACCCTAATGCCTGCGGTGCTGCGGATGCCCGAAGTACTTAGCTTGGTCTGGGTGCTACGAACTCCCGACCGAGTAACCAAAAGCCTAATGCCTCTGGTGCTACGGATGTCCGACGTACTTAGGCTTGGTCTGGGTGCTATGGACTCTCGACCAGTAACCAAAACCCTAATGCCTCGCGGCGCTGCGGATGCCCGAGGTACTTAGGCTTGGTCTGGGTGCTACAGACTCTCGACCAAGTAACCAAAACCCTAATGCCTCGCGGTGCTACGGATGCCCGAGGTACTTAGGCTTGGTTTGAGTGCTACGGACTCTCGACCAAGTAACTAAAACCCTAATGCCTCACGGTGCTGCGGATGCCCGAGGTACTCAGGCTTGGTCTGGGTGCTACAGACTCCCAACCAAGTAACTAAAACCCTAATGCCTCGCGGTGCTGCGAATGCCTGAGGTACTTAGGCTTGGTCTGGGTGCTACGGACTCCCGACTGAGTAACCAAAACCTTAATGCCTCGTGGTGCTGCGGATGCCCGAGGTACTTAGGCTTGGTCTGGGTGCTACGGACTCCCGACTGAGTAACCAAAACCCTAATACCTCGTTGTACTATGGATGCCCGAGGTACTTAGGCTTGGTCTGGGTGGTACGGACTCCCGACCAAGTAACCAAAACCCTAATGCCCCGCGGTGCTGCGGATGCCCGAGGTACTTAGGCTTGGTCTGGGTGCTGTGAAAGTAAGGTTAATACACAATCTATCAGGCATGAAACAAGCATCTTCAGACAAAGGGAAACTAACAGAACGTTTTATTACTACTCAAAGTGCTTACACATTAGAGGCAACAGGTGTTTTCCTTCATTTCTATGTAAAATACATTGACAATGATGTCTCAGGAGAACACAATGAATAGGGGATACAATCAGTAAAGTCAGTAGAGAATATCACTCCTCTGCCCGGGCCTCCTCTATCACTTCATCATCCCTGCATGGTCGCTTAGCCTGGAACCTTCTTCTAGGGGTGGGCGAGCGGGCAGTGATGGTATAAGCCCACAATCAATGTCACAATGAGCCTCAAATTTCAATTTATAAATTGAAAACCCTTAGCTCACAAAACTAAGTGTAGTATAGTGGTCTCAAGTTGTATTTTTCCAATGACTAGCTAAGAATGCTTAATTCAAGCTCGAATTCATTATTTTCTGTTTTGGGTTTTCAAGTGAATTGGGTATTTTTGTGAATATGAATGAAATTACAGTGGAAACAGAATAAACTCAGCTGATTCATAAACTAATTGAAATTGCAGAAACTACACTTATCCCTATTTGGAAAATAAGCAATTCAATTCGAAACTATTAGATTGAAATTCAAAAACTAATATCAAAAGCAGGAAAGCATAAGATCTGTTGCTAAACTGCAGAAATGTGAAAACTAGAACAAAGCATACTTAAGAAACGTGTCTGTGATGTAAATTGATTCAAACCAAGACAACTAAGGAAATAAGTGTTTAGAACCGAATTTTTCAGAAGTTTAACACCAGATCATCCCTTACCAAGATCTCCTTCTTGTCGTCACACAAGAGCCAAGCTAGAAACCCTCTGGCTCGAAATCATCAAGAACAGACTCCCTTGATCAGTTTGCACTTGGCTTGGTGCGTATTGATCTTCCTGATCGGTCAAGCCAACCGATCAGGGCTCATTCTGATCGGATTGGAGACTGATCAGTAGTGTTCGTGACCGATCAAGGAGACTGATCACGTATCTGAAATCTTCCACGATCTCTTCCTTCTTGATTAGCTGGATGGCGATTTGGCTCAGGAACCCTCGGAAACCTCCGAAGAACCCCTACGAATGCCTTGACAGCTCCGGTTGACGAAGACAACGATCAAAAAGCAATCGATCAGTAGAATACAGCTCCTCAGCGAAACCCTCACCTGAGCTTTCCAGAGACAAATTTGGTTAGCAAACTTAACAAGAGGTCTACCTCGATGATTCGAAATCTTGAAACGAAGCTTGATCCGATGTTGGCCGCGCGGAATCAGAGAAGAAAACTGAGAAAACGCTAAGAACATGGAAGAACTCGCGACACCGAGAGCTGATGAGGAATTTCTGATTTAACTAATTCTACTTAAAATTGAACGGCTGTGATCATCCTCGCTTAATCCAACGGTCTGATCATCTCGGATTGAAACCAAACTTTCCAGATCTACATCAATGGTCAGGATCTTCTTCTCCTTAGCTTGGATCGATCAGATCTGCAACGGATGAGTCGGATTGCCCTTCCTTTTGAATGGACGGCTTAGACTCCTCTCGAGCTTGATCCAACGGCTAGATGACTTCTGATTTGGACCAAAATTTCAGATCTTGATCTATGGTCTTGATTTACTCTACCTTGAGCTCAGATTGATCAGAAAATGAAAGATAGCTCAGATCTCCCCATGTCTTGATTGGATGACCCACGTTTCTCCATTGCTTGATCATCTTGATTAAAGCCAAGTCTGACTCAAATTTGATCCAAACTGATCTAGGTCGTGATCATTCGAAGCCTACAAAATTATATTCAAATTTTAATGCCAAAACATCTCAAATATAAAAATATTTGCATCCAAAGCTAAAATAGAAATAACTCATGGAACCTAGTGTAAATGCAAGATTAAGCATATAAAAGGGATCAAAACATGGATTTTAGAGCTTAAATTGATTATCAAGATGGTAATTATCAACTCCCCCACACTTGCTCTTGGGCGTCTCGCACAAACCAACTAGTGAACTAATGATGTACCCCATAGATTATTCTCAATCATAGTTAGAAGCAATTGAAAGGGAATTACCTAGGGTTGTCAAATCTCAAAAATCTAAACTCAATGGACTAGAGTCTTGTCCTTAGTCAACAACAAAGTATATTTCATCCTTTATGACTAATTGAGATGAATTAAACACACAAATCCTCTCAAGGAAATTTTTGGTGGCTCTCTTCCTAAGTTCTAAATTTTGACGGAAGTGGAGCTCACTCAAACATATCATGTTTCTTGCACTACCATAAGCTTGCTTATGCTCTACTCTCCACCATCATTCTTGAGTTGAATTCACACCTAAAAAGGCTCATTTGAACATGTTAAGGAAATATGGAATGATAAGAATGAAATAGAAATGTAGTAGATGAAAAATTTAAGAAAGTGGAAGACTTGGATACTAAAGAATGTCACTAAATGAACTTTGCCCCTCTCTTTTTGTATTATTCTGCATAGATCAGAGCCAAGGTAAGCAAGGATCAGACAGTGACTCTGATTTGGATGAGAAACCTCACTGAATCCAGTGTGCCAAAGTTGCTGTGTGCCAACCTCTCCATCCGAAGGGAAAGCTAATAATGAATAGAGGTTACTAACACCATGAGGTGGAACATTGTCATTTCCAGTGAATTATCGAAGCTTCAAATACTGGCAGCTTGCTTTTATATAATTTTGATGAAACCTGTTTTGGCTACTCTTATAATTTCTGCAGCTTGTTATTGTTCGACTACCTCACCTTGATTCAAAGCTAATGTTTGCAATAGAATACCATCTTCTTTAGTTTCCAACAAATCCTTACCAGTGACTGGAAAAGCTTCCTAGTTTCCAAACTCTTATTTTGCAGAGAAATTGACTGCAGTGTGCCTAGATTCCGATCGATCAAGGAGACCGATCAGGCTCTTCCTGATCGGTCAAGCAGACCGATCAGGACATCGGTTTGCTTCTTCTGATCGGTTTGGACTTCTTCTGATCGGTTTGGACTTCTTCTGATCGGTCACGGTGACCGATCAGACACTTCCCTGATCGGTTTGGAGACCGATCAGAGCACCATCAGAATGAAACTATGCAAAATTCTGAAACTGTTTTTTGCCAAGGATTTACTTCTTTTCAATCAATAACTAACTCTTAAATTAGCTAGCACCTTGTTCACATCTTCCAATTCAGAAAACTAATCCAACTCCTGACAGTCCACTTCATGCTCTTTTTTTCTTTTTTTAATAACTGTTCTATTTTTTTAGCTTATGCGTTGAGATGCTCCATGACTGTTAATCCAGAGTTGGGACCTCATTTTACAGCATCATTTGACAGATGACAAGCCATCAATACAATTTCCAAGTGAAAAAACTTGGCAGACTTGAAAGGATGTCACTGGTAACTAACACTTGTGAGCTCCCATTTCTTTCCATCAGAATGACAGTAATGTATCCATAATGGTAACTGATCTATATGGTTTTTGTCAACCTTTCCACAGACATTCTCAAATACTAAATTACACCATTCTGAGATCAGTCTACCAACTTCAGCTACCATTAGTTTCCAATTCAAGCTCAATCTTGTTAACTAGATCTGAATTCTAGAATTCTGAAAATTCTATACCAAGCAGATAGTTTCATCAACAACTAAAACAAGCCCTTTTCATTCTTTAAATCCATCAAAATAGATTGCCAACTTAACATTAGGAATTTCACAGTAACAACTAAAAATAAGCTTCAAAATGCATCATTCTCACCAAAACACTTCAAAACACTAGCCACCTCCCCACACTTACCTTTTTGACCATCTCGGGCAAAATAACATCAAGAAACAATCAAAGCATCCAAGTCCATGGAAAATATGGTTACGAACAAAAAAATAAGGGAAGAAAATAGAATATAGAGTGGATCAACAAGGAATATTACAAAAAATTGATATGAAAAAGGAAACAAGGTGATTCACCTCTATAAATGTGGTCCAATCATAGAAATATAGTTTTGAAAGAACCTAAGAAAGTTCTAGAGTACAATCACATGTGTGTATCTCAAAAATAAGGCCAAATCCTCACTAGGTAAAAGAATTCATCTTAAATCATCAATCTGGAGTCCATAACTAAGTAGTAACTCAAGTATCAGAGAATTTTCATCCATGGGCTCAAATCCTAAGTTTTAACAACCAAATTTAATTCACTTTCAAAGGATTCTAAAATGATATAAATAAAATCTAGAGAGACACATTTATTCCAAATCATGCATGAAACAAAATGTCAAAAAAGATAAAATGGTATCTACAATGAATTTTTATTCACTCTACACTACCTAAGCATTTATTAACAAAACTCACTGTAAGAGAAAAAATTACTGCTAGAAAACATAAAAAGGGTATATACAATGAAATAAGAGTGTAAGAAAGATCAAACTCCCCTTTAAGTTGGGTAGATAGCATCTTTAACATCCAATCCATCCACATCTAACTTCTTCTTCAAAATATTTCTTGAGCCGGTGGCCATTAACTCTCCAAATAAGATCATTAGCTTCATCCTTAATCTCAATAACACCATAAGAAAAAACATTAGTAACAAGAAATGGACCTTCCCATCTAGACCTCAACTTACCTTTAATTAATTTGAGTCTTGATTTGTACAAAAGAACTTTGTCGCCAATTTGAAACTCCTTCTTCACTATATGTTTATCATGAAAGTTCTTAGTCTTCTCTTTGTAAATCCTTGATTTTCATATGCTTCCAATCTTATCTCCTCAAGTTCTTGAAGTTGTAGCTTTCTTTCTTCTCCCACTTTATTTGCATCAAAATTGCAAGCCTTCACTGCCCAATATGCTCTATGCTCTATCTCCACAGGTAAGTGACAAGCTTTCCCATAAACAAGCCATAGGGAGACATTCCAATAGGTGTCTTATATGTCGTCCGATAAGCCCACAATGCATCATCAAGTCTTTTGCTCGAATCTTTTCTACTAGGCCCCACGGTCTTCTCCAAGATTGCCTTAATCTCTCTATTTGATACCACGGCTTGTCCATTAGTTTGGGGGTGGTAGGAAGTAGACACTTTATGCAAAACCCATATTTGTTGAGTAAAGCCTTCATGTGCTTATTGCAAAAATGTGAATCTTGATCACTTATAATAGCTCTTGGAATTCCAAACCTATAAAAAATGTGACCTAACAAAACTCACAACAACAAAAGAATCGTCAGTCCTGGAGGGAATGACCTCCACCCATTTAGATACATAATCAACAACAAGTAGTATATATAAAAATTCAAAAGATGCAGGTAAAGTCCCATAAAGTCTATCCCCCATACATCAAAAATTTCACAAAAAAGCATAGTTTGTTGGGGCATTTCATTCCTAGCTCCTATGTTTCCTGTCTTTTGACATCTATCACAGTTTTTATAAAATAGATAAGCGTCATGGAATAAAGTAGGTCAGAATAATCCACATTCTAGTATTTTCCTAGCAGTCCTTTGTGGACCAAAATGTCCTCCACAGGCTGACGAATGACAAAGTGTAAGAACTGAATGAAACTCATGATCAGGTATGCATCTTCTAATTATTTGATCACTACAAATTTCCACAAGTAAGGATCATTCCACATATAAAATTTAGCATCACTCTTAAATTTATCTTTCTGATCCCTAATAAATTGTGCAGGAAAAACATTAGCTACTAAATAGTTAACTAGATCCACATACCATGGCGACTCACCATGCATCACTAAAAGGTGCTCATCTCTGAAGTCATCATCAATGACAGTAAGGTGTCCATCTCTCTCTATCCTGCTCAAAAGATCTACCACCAAGTTCTCCTTGCCACTCCTATCTCGAATCTCCAAATCAAACTCTTGAAGTAGAAACATCTATCTAATCAATCTGGGCTTTGCATCCGGCGTCTTCAGAAGATACTTCAAGGCTGCATGATCAGAAAATACAATCACAAAAGAACATAGCAAATATGATCTAAATCTATCCAAAGCAAAAACAATAGAAAGGAGCTCTTTTTCTGTGGTGGTATAGTTAGCCTGAGAAGCATCTAAAGTCTTGGAAGCATAGCAAATGACATTGTTGGATCGAGAGAAAACGATAGAGGGGGGTGAATATCGTAAGTCGTTTCGGATTGAAAGAGAGAATACACAGCGGAAAAATTAAAACTCAACAACACACAAACACCAAGATTTTACTTGGTTCGGAGTTGCGGTCGGCTCCTACTCCAAGGCCTACGGTCGTTGACCGTTTACTGCGGGCAATTCTATATGTGCACAAAAAGGTTTACAAACAGATATTACAATTGCAGTACAGTAAACTTAAAAGGGCAGCTCTTCGTTACCGACGTCCGGTGTGGAATGTATCTCGGAGTAGAGGGATGTCGTCGGCGCTTGTATCTCGAGTTGGGAGGTTTCCGGAGCAGAGCGCTTGGGCAGAAGAGTGTATTGGCATTGGAAGAAGTGATTATTGAAGCCTTGGGGTCGAGGGGCTTTTTATAGCCTCCCAGGGCACCCTGAACATTGGGGGCACCCCCCACGTGTCAGCCGATCCGAGCAAGTCTCGGTCAGCCCTTATCCCACTCGAATAGGGCTGAGAGTTGACTGTGGGGGCGCCCGGGACAGGGGCGCCCTGGTTGACTCTTTCAGCGGGCTTCTCGGCTGGATAAGTTTTATCCACTTCGTTAGCTTGAGCCCGGGGCGCCCGAGGCATCCAGGGCGCCTGGGAGCACGGGGGCGCCCGGGAACATGGGGGCGCCCCGGAGCTATGCTTTCGAAGCGTTTTCTTGCTCAGCCGATGTTTGACTCTTACTTAGGGCGCCCTGGACCTCGCGGGCACCCAATCCAGCTGCTGCCTCACTCCTTTGAGGCGTTTTGAGCTGTAGAGACTCGTTCCTTCGGTCCTGCATCCAGGGTTAGTACCAAACACAATAAAGCAAGAACATTAGTGAATTTTACAACCGTAACTGTCTTGGTTTTGACTTTGGGTCTCCAAAATGGAGCCCTAGGTCGAACCGACGCCTATGTTCCCTCGACGGGGAACGCGTCCTCACCTACTCCTCTCAGGAGAATTTACCTTTTGCCAACCGGCTCCTTAGGTTGGACTTTTGCCCGATGCACCTGACCAGGTCTTCGTGCCCACCTTCCAAGCAGGTCTTCGTGCCCACCTTCCGAGCAGGTCTTCGGTGCCCAGCTCCTTGCCAGGGCTTCGTGCCTAGTCCTCGACCAGGACTTCGTGCCCACCTTCCGAGCAGGTCTTCAGTGCTCAGCTCCTTGCCAGGGCTTCGTGCCCAGTCCTCGACCAGGACTTCGTGCCTAGTGTACCTAGGACTTCTTTTCCTGTATCCTTAGTGAACATGTTAGATCAACATTATATCTTAACCTTTTGAACCCTTTTGCTATTATCAAAACACAGGTTCGACTTGGATGCTGTCTACACCAACAATCTTCCCCTTTTTGATTTATGACAAACCCTGTTCAAAAAGTTAAGTTAATCAAGAACAGGTGATGTAAAAGTTTAGTTTCCTCCCCCTAGAAGGAATCTCCCCCTAGGTTTTCTTAAGGTTCGGGGGGTTTTGAGAAATTTCTAAGTTTAAAAGATGGAATTTAATTTTTCAAACACTTAGAAAATTTTTCAAAGGTGGTTTTTAGAAAAATATTTTCCAATAGAAAGCTTTGGTGATATTTAGAAAAATTTCCAAGTCAATAACTTGGTAGAAAAAATTTTCTAAAGTTACGAAAGATTTTGAATCTCTTTAGCACTTTTGAAATCTTTTTATTTAAGATAAGTACTTAGACAAATTTTAAACATAGCTTGGGTTTAAGTACTTAGACAGATTTGAACATAGCTTGGGTGTTAAGTACTAAAACATATTTAAATAAATAGCTTGGTTTAAGCACTTAGAAAAACTTTTGAAAACAACTTAAGTTACAGCTCAAGTCTTAAGTACCTAAAAAAATTTTGGAAACATTTTGGAAGCAATTTAGATCAAGTACTTTTGAAACATTTTTGAAGAAAAATGGGTTAAGTACTTTGAAAACAGTTTTGAAGAAAATAGGTTAAGTATATTTAAACATTTTTGAAAAACCTAGAGTAAGTACTTTTTGAAGAAAGGATAAAATTTTGAAAAAATTTAAGGCTTCTCTCCTTTCCTATCTCTCCCCCTTTGCCATATATCAAAAACAACCGAATATAGCAAATAAAAATGAATTGCATAAGGATATAACATAATAATGTGTTGTACTGAACCAATGCAAGATAAACTGAATCAAACCAATTTAAATTATCTCTGTAGGGTCTTGTCTAACCCAATTAGCTACTTACTTACTGTAATAAACAGTAGTTTTCGCTAAGGTTAGTCGAGTTAAGTGTTCTGTTCAAGTTAGATTTTCTAAACTTGACACTTAACTTGATTACTATTTAAGTTGTATTTAGTGCCCCAATTACTGCAGATGCACTGACTTAAAGCATCTTGAATTAAGGTAAAGACCTAAGCATCTCAACCCATTCTAGGTTATCAATCAAAAGTACCCTAAGGTGCTTGTGAGATGCTGGCTTCTAGATCTATAGGTGCATGCAGTTCTAGGGTTAGGGCCTAGGCTAAGTCCATTTTGCGAAAAAGCCCTAGTTTTGAAGGGGGTAGTTTTTTGAAAAGAAAACTAAGTCGAGCAATTAAAAGTGATAAAATAATTTTTCAAACTAAGTAAAAGTTGATTTTGAAATTAAGTAAAGTAGTTTTAAAATTATTTTGGAAACTGATTTTAAAAGCAAGTAGAGCAGTTTAAAAATCAAAGAATAAAGTAAACCTTATTCTACTAAGCATAATCCTAACTGCCTTTTTAGTGAGCTGAACTCAGACTCAGGTAGGGGTTTAGTGAATATGTCAACTAAGTTAGATTGTCAACTAAGTTAGATTTGGAATCTACATGCTTAAGGACTATCTCACCCCTGGCTACGTGATCTCTTACAAAGTGGTGTTTGACTTCTATGTGTTTCGTTCTGGAGTGTTGGATTGGATTTTTAGTCAGATTAATTGAGCTTATATTATCAATGATGACTTGAGTTTGGGTGTAGTTAAGCTGGAAGTCTTTAAGAGTGTGCATCATCCATAGAAGTTGTGCTACACACTCTCCTAAGGCAACATACTCAGCTTCAGTTGTGGATAGAACTACACAGTGTTGTTTTCTGCTGCACCAACTTACTAGACTATTTCCTAATAGTTGGCAGCTTCCACTTGTGCTCTTTCTATCTAATTTACAACCAGCATAGTCAGAATCGAGTATCCTGACAAGTCAAAGGTTAAGGTTCTAGGATACCAAATCCCTACATTTAGGGTGCCCTTAACATATCTTAGTATTCTTTTTAGGGCTGCTAAGTGCGTTTCCTTAGCACAGGTTTGGTATCTAGCACACATTCCTACAGCAAAAAGGATATCAGGTCTGTTGGCTGTAAGGTACAGTAGACTTCCAATCATACTCCTATAAAGGTTAAGGTCTACCGGTTTACCATCAGGATCACTATCTATTTTTACATTTGTGGCCATTGGGGTACTTATGCTTTTAGAGTTGTCCATTTTGAATTTCTTTATTAATTCCTTAGCATATTTAGATTGATGGACATAGTTTCCATTCCTAGTTTGTTTAATTTGTAACCCTAGAAAGAAGTTGAGCTCACCAACTAGGCTCATTTCAAATTCGTTTTCCATTATATTAACGAATTCTTTTAGGAAGTTTGAGTTGGTGGACCCAAAAATTATGTCATCGACGTAGATTTGGGCAATAAAGATTTCTTTTCCTAAGGTTTTAATAAATAGGGTTGAGTCAATTTGGCCTTGTTTGAATTCTTTAGAAATTAGGTAGGTTGATAAGCGTTCATACCAGGCCCTAGGTGCTTGTTTTAGTCCATAAAGTGCTTTGGTAAGTTTGTAAACGTGGTCAGGTCTTTCTAAGTCCTCAAAACCAGGGGGTTATCCTACATAAACTTCTTCCTTAATAAATCCATTTAGAAAAGCTGACTTTACATCCATTTGATAGAGTTTGAATCCTTTATGGGATGCAAAGGCTAACAACATCCTAATGGACTCGAGTCTAGCTACTGGGGCATAGGTTTCATCATAATCTAACCCTTCTACTTGACTGAACCCTTTAGCTACTAAGCGGGCTTTATTTCTGACTATCTCTCCTTGATCATTTAACTTATTCCTAAAAACCCACTTAGTGTTAATGACAGATTTGCCTTCAGGTTTAGGTACTAGTTCCCAGACTTGGTTTCTCTCAAATTGGGCTAACTCTTCTTGCATAGCTATGATCCAATCAGGATCAGGTAGAGCTTCCTCTATAGTCTTAGGTTCAATTTTTGAAATCATTGCTATCTGACTAAGATTTCTATAGGAAGACCTAGTTCTGACTCCTAGAGTTGGATCACCCACAATTTGATCGGTTGGGTGACTGAGTCTGGGTTTTTGGTTTTTCTAGAACTTGGTTCAGCCTCAGGTCCGGCTGGTCGATTTGGTTCAATATTTGGTTCAATTGACTTAGAAGTTGGTTCAATAGTTAGTTCATTTAAGGGTTCAATTAAAGGTTCAACTGTTTGTTCATTATCTTCTTGATCAGTATTTGATGAAGTTAGATCTGGATTATCAGATTTTGAGTTGATTTCTTCATCAAATATTAAATTTGTTGTTTCTTCAATTTTCTTAGTTTGTTTGTTGTAAACCCTATAGGCTCTACTTGTGGTTGAATATCCTAGGAAGATGCCTGGGGTTGACTTAGACTGGAATTTACCTAGATAGTCCTTGGTGTTTAGGATATGGACTTTGCACCCAAAGACCCTTAGGTAGTGCAAGTTTGGAAGTCTATGGTAGTATAATTCATAGGGTGTTTTATTGTGTCGCTTGTTAATTAGTACCCTATTTTGGATGTAGCAAGCCGTACTAATTGCTTCTGCCCAATATTGCTTAGCTAAGTTAAATTCATTGAGCATAGCCCTAGCGGCTTCCTGTAGGGTTCTATTTTTCCTTTCTACTATCCCATTTTGCTGGGGGGTTCTAGGACACGAAAATTCGTGTATGTACCCATTTACTTTGCAAAATTCCTCGAATCGTTGATTTTCAAACTCTCCCCCGTGGTCACTCCTAAGTCTTTTGATTTTAGTATCGTTTTGATTTTCAATTAACTTACAAAAGTCATTGAATAGGTTTAGGGTTTCATCTTTGGTCTTTAAAAACCTAACCCAGGTAAACCTAGAGTAATCATCAACTATTACTAAGCAGTACCGGTTTCCGCTTAATGACTTGGCTCCATGTGAATCAAATAGGTCAAGGTGCAGGAGCTCAAGTGTGGTTTGAGTTAGATCAGATTGAATTAGTTTGTGATTAGACCTGGTTTGTTTACCTTGATTACATGATTCACATATTAAGTTTTCATGATTTTTAATTTTAGGAATACCTTTAATTAGGCCAAGTTGGGTGATTTTCGAAATTATTCTTAAATTTGTGTGACCTAATCTCCTATGCCAGAGGTTTGATTGTTCTAACTGAGTTATCATGCATTTGGGAACTAGAGGTAGGTTTATAGTGTAAACATTATTTTTCCTAGTGCCCTTAAGCCAGATTTCTGAGTCTTGTAGGTTTCTAATTAGGCAGTTAGAATTGGTAAAGGTAACTACATAACCAGTATCACACAATTGACTTATGCTAAGCAAGTTAAATTTAAAATTTTCAACCAAAAGAACTTTCTTAATAACAAAGTCAGATTTAAGTTCAATATTACCTGACCCAATCACCTTGAGTGTAGCATTGTTGCCAAATGCTACTGAGCCTAGGTTTTTGAACTTGAGTTTGGTGAATTTCAATTTATCCCCAATCATGTGTCTGGAGCAACCGCTATCCAACATTCCATTGGTCCAAATCTGTATGTTCCTACACATAAAGAGTTATGTTGATTTGGATCTAATTAGAATCAGGAATAGCTTAAATTGATTTTCACAGCCTAGTCTGTCTCACCCAAATCTAGGGTTATCAATCACGTTAGCCTTATAGGTTTTGTGAGACAGGTTTTATAGATAAAATTATTTTGTAAAATCATGATTTATTTTGAAAAAGTTAAATTAATTTTGAAAATAGTTGATTTTGAGTTTATAAAAAAATGTTTGAATCTACAATTAACTGAAAGTTTGTGTTAAATTCGAATTTGACACATAATAATTTGAATTTGAATTTCAAAAATTGGCTTCCAGGTCTTGGCGAGGCACTAGGCCTTCTTTGGCCATAGCCTTATTGGATCATCAACCCTTTCCTTGACAAAGCCTTTTAATGAAATTTCATTTTCAAAAAATTATTTTGAAAAATTTTGGTCTAACTAGTTTGGGTCTTGGATCGGTAGCTTCGGCTAGTTTCACCAATTTAAAGAGACCAAGTAGAGTATACTTGACCTTATTAGAATTGGCTTCCCTAACGTACTATCATCTCACCGCCACCCAATACTATGTTGTTCAAATTTCAGTTAAGTTGGTTCAGTCCTTAACTAACCATTCCTAAGTCTAAGCATGGTAAATTGCAGAAATTAAATAAACAAGCAATCATGCAATTTGCAAACAAAAATTGAATTTTATCTAACAATAAATATTATTTTTAATTTGGCTCCCCCTGGACTAAAGCCACGATAATGGTTTGGCAAGATGTGAATCTTGTCCTTGGGGATCCAATACTGATTTGATCCAGTTTGTTTGTTCAGGCACAGTTTGGGTACCCATGCCTGAACTTTAGGTCTGGACTGGTTCAGTACAGCATAGTAGGATCTTTGTCTAGATTTGGTTCTATAGCCTAATCCGGATCGATTTAGAACCGACTTCTATTTTCCAAGAATCATGTCAAGACCCTTGGAACTAGAAGTGAAACGTTCTAAGACAGCTCTAAGATCCTTAACTTGAGTTTTCAAGAAAGAGTTCTATGTTTCAAGTTTTTCAACTTGAGCAGAGGTTCCTTCTTGAACCTTCTCAGTTAAGGGTTCAGAGTCTGCTCTCTCTTTCAGGAGTTTTACTTCCTGTCTGAGAGACTCGACTCGGATTTTGGCTTTTGTCAAATCTCGAGAAAGATAAGAAATTAATTCGCATAATTGCATTCTAGAAAAACCACTTATAGTTATTTCGCCATTTTCTGAAAAAGTGAGTTTGCCGTCATCCGGCTCCGATTCTGACTCGGTCTCGATTTCTTCTGAGGCGGTTAGTGCGAGCAGGTTAGACTGTGGGGCCTCTTCTTCTTCCTCGGAGGAGGACTCATCCCATGTTGCCTGAAGTGCTTTCTTTCTTCTTGCTTTCTTGGCTTCTTTTAGGTTAGGGCATTCGGATTTGAAATGTCCCTTTTTATTGCACTCGAAGCAAGTCACACTTGATTTGTTCTTAGTTGATTCAGCTTGATCTTCCTTCTTTCGACTGGCCTTTCTTCTGTTGGATTGATTCTTCAATTCCTTGTAGTAGTTCCGGGTCAGTCGGACCAACTTAGGTCGATCTCCTTCGCTGTCTTCTGAGTCTGAATCTGAATCAGACTCGGGTGCAGGTTGAGGCTTCTTCTTGGTTGTCTTTCCAGCTTTACCTGCAACAAAGGCAATGCCTTTCTCGGCCAGATTGCAGTTAGTCTGTTCATGTAATTCGAGTTCAGAAAAAAGTTCATCTAACTTGATTTTAGAAAGATCCCTAGAAACTTTGTAAGCATCTACCATAGATGCCCACAAGGTGTTTCTTGGGAAAGCGTTAAGGGCGTACCTTATTAGGTCACGGTTTTCTACCTTGTGACCAATGGTGTGTAGACCGTTCATCAGCTCCTGAATTCTGGCATGGAGCTGAGCTGCTGATTCACCTTCGTTCATCTTGATGGTGTACAACTTGTTCAGCAGAAGGTCCCTCTTGCTGATTCGGGTGTCGGAGGTTCCTTCGTGTAGTTCGATCAGCTTACCCCAGAGTTCTTTAGCGCTGTTGAATGGACCCACCCGGTTCAGCTCCTCTTTTGTTAGGCCGCATTGGAGTGTTTGGGTGGCTTTGGCATCGGCTTCAATTTTCTTTTTGAGTGCAACGTCCCATTCAGTGTAAGATTGTTGTACTCCATCAGCATTCCTTGGTATTTCCAGTCCGGACTGGATGATTATCCATATGTCCACCTGAGTTTTCAGGTGGACCTCCATTCTGCTCTTCCAGTAGGAGAAGTCCTCCCCACTGAAGAGCGGTGGTCTTGCGGTGTTGAAGCCTTCTTGCATGGCCATTAAGGAGTTTATCTGAAAAAGAGAGAAAAGAAAGGAGAACTCTGTCCCAAGACTTGGTCTTGGATTAATAGTGCGGGATAAAGAAAAAGAATTATCGAGGGGTGTTGCACCGGTCTCGATTAACGATAAAAGTTCGAAAAAGAAGAAAAGAAATAATTTGAAGAAAATTCGAAAAACTCTCAAACTGGTGGTTGCACCAAATTTGAGCTTCCCCGCTCTGATACCACTTATTGGATCGAGAGAAAACGATAGAGGGGGGGTGAATATCGTAAGTCATTTCGGATTGAAAGAGAGAATACGCAGCGGAAAAATTAAAACTCAACAACACACAAACACCAAGATTTTACTTGGTTCGGAGTCGGGGTGCACGAGGCATCTGGCTCGCTCGGGTGCACGGGGCGCCCGAGGCATCCGGGGCGCCCGGGAGCACGGGGGCGCCCGGGAGCATGGGGGCGCCCCGGAGCTATGCTTCCGAAGCGTTTTCTTGCTCAGCCCATGTTTGGCTCTTACTTAGGGCGCCCTGGACCTCCCGGGCGCTCAACCCAGCTGCTGCCTCACTCCTTTGAGGCGTTCTGAGTTCCAGAGACTCGTTCCTTCGGTCCTGCATCCAGGGTTAGTACCAAACACAATAAAGCAAGAACATTAGTGAATTTTACAGCCGTAGCTGTCTTGGTTCTGACTTTGGGTCTCCAAAATGGAGCCCTAGGTCGAACTGACGCCTATGTTCCCTCGACGGGGAACGCATCCTCACCTACTCCTCTCAGGAGAATTTACCTTTTGCCAACCGGCTCCTCCGGTTGGACTTTTGCCCGATGCACCTGACCAGGTCTTCGTGCCCACCTTCCAAGCAGGTCTTTGTGACCACCTTCCGAGCAGGTCTTCGGTGCCCAGCTCCTTGCCAGGGCTTCGTGCCCAGTCCTCGACCAAGACTTCGTGCCCACCTTCCGAGCAGGTCTTCGGTGCCCAGCTCCTTGCCAGGGCTTCGTGCCCAGTCCTCGACCAGGACTTCGTGCCTAGTGTACCTAGGACCTCTTTTCCTGTATACTTAGTGAACATGTTAGATCAACATTATATCTTAACCTTTTGAACCCTTTTGCCATTATCAAACACACAGGTTAGACTTGGATGCTGTCTGCACCAACAGACATGTGGCGCTCCATCTACCCTCTGTGCCAGTACAACCCCTACAACAAAATTTGAAGCGTCACACATCAACTCAAAAGGTAGAGTCCAATCAGGAGGCCTAATAATAGGAGCTGAAATAAGAGCCTCCCTCAATCTCTGAAAAGCTTCCTTGCTTTTTTCATCAAAGCAAAAACCACATCCTTTTGCAAAAGTCTAGTCAAAGGGCGAGCAATCTCACTGTAGTCTCTAATAAACCTCCTGTAAAATTCTGCATGGCCAAGGAAAGCTCGAACATCCCGTACGCATACGGGGTTAAATAGAGAAGATATAACACTAACTTTAGTAGAATCTACTTCAATGCCTTTCCTAGAGATTATATGTCCTAAAACAATCCCATGCTCTACCATGAAATGACATTTTTCAAAATTCAAGACAAGATTAGTTTCAATGCATCTATGTAGTACTCTAGACAAATTATCCAAACAAGTATCAAATGATGTGCCAAATACAGAAAAATCATCCATGAATATTTCCATACAATGTTCTAGTAACTCACTAAAAATACTCACCATACACCGCTGGAAAGTCCCTGGGGCGTTGCAAAGCCCAAATGACATACGTCGATAAGTGAATGTACCGAAAGGAGAAGTGAAAGTGGTCTTCTCCTGATCCTCCGGATCTATACAAATATGAAAATATCCTGAATATCCATCTAGGAAGCAATAGTGAGACATCCCTGCCAACCTCTCTAACATCTGATCAATAAAAGGTAAGGGATAGTGATCTTTCCTCGTTACTTGGTTCAGCTTCTTATAATCTATACAAACTCTCCATGAATTCTTCACCCTGGTAGGTACTAACTCATTACTCTCATTCTCCACCACTGTCACTCCTGACTTCTTAGGAACTACATGAATATGACTAACCCACTTACTGTTAGAAATATAGTATATAATGCCTGCCTGTAAAATTTTAGTCACCTCTTTCTTTACAACATCTAGAATCAATGGGTTTAACCTCCTCTGTTGCTGCCTGATGGGCTTCACATTCTCCTCTAGAAATATCCTTTGCATACAAATGGCGGGGCTAATACCAGGTATATCAACTAATGTCCACCCTATAGCTCTCTTATGTTGCCTCAGAACTTGCAATAATTTGTCCTCTTGCTCCGAATCCAAGTTCTGGGCAATGATAACAGGTAGACATTGCTCCTCTCCTAAATAAGCAAACTTCAAATGTTCTGGCAATGATTTTAATTCTATCTGTGACTGCTCGGTAGGTATGGGTGATCCCTGGGGCTCAGTGCAATCCCCTACACTCTCAAACCTATCCTCTGAATCTCCTGACATGTCAATTAATTCAGGTGATCCCTGGGGCTCAGTGCAATCCCCTACACCTATAGAATCGTCTCCAACTGAGAGTGAATCAGATACAATCTTCAAATCAGCTGCCTCTATAGCTAATGCATCCTCTGCCTCAACTGAGCTAAAATATCCTCTATGAATACTAAGTGAAACTCTATCAGCAAGTAAATCTGCATCAACTAACTCATCTAAAATATCCATGCTCATGATAGAATGATCCTCTCTGGGGTGCTTCATAGCATCAAAAATACTAAACTGCACCACTGTGTCTCCTATCTCCATAGAAAGTGTGCCTACATATACATCAATCTTCGTCCTTGTAGTATTCAAGAATGGTCTCCAAGAATAAGTGGAGATCTATGTGCTAGATAATCCCCCTCCATGTCTAAGATATAGAAGTCCACAGGAAAAATCAACTCTTTCACCTTTACTAATACATCTTCAATGATTCCAGCTGGATGAGTCTGACTCCTATCTGCTAGCTAAATAACCACTCCTGTAGGCTGCATAGGTCCAATGCCAAGCATTTGAAAAATTGATCTAGGCATCACATTAATAGAAGCTCCTAAATCTAATATAGCATCATGAAAAAGATTCCTCCCAATCTCACAGGACACAGTGAATACTCCTGGATCTTCACATTTCTGGGGAATTGAATGAATAAGGGCTGAGACATTCTTTCCTAAACTGACCAATTCATTCCCCTTTAGCTTCCTCTTGTGCACACACAAATCCTTAAGAAACTTGGCATACTTAGGTATTTGCTTGATCATGGTCAACAATGACACATTAATTTCCACCTTACTGAATAGTTTCACAAGCTCTTGATACTCCTTTGCCTTCTCCTCATCTACATGATTTTTAGCTTGATTCTTATGCTGTGGAAAAGGTAAAGGGACTCTTGGTTCCTCCACTTGAGCTGAAATATTTGGAAATGAGTCTTGAGCAGGAATTTCAATTGGTATAGCTGCTGTAGGTGCCTTGTTTTTACTGATTTCTCCTTGTTCTTCCACCAAAATCACATGATCAATAGAAGAAGGACTTAGGCTTGAACTAGGGTCACTTTCAACTGTTGAAGAACCCATTTTTGGACTGTTCTGAGCTGGAAAACAAGTTTCTGAAAATTTTTCAGAAAAATCAGCCCTTTGAGTGTTAAGACTTGAAGCAACTTTCCCACTACTCAAAGTTATTGCACTAACATTTCCCTTAGGATTAGGAGTTGCTTGAGAAGGCAATTGACCCGATCCTTGGGTTTGTAATTGATTCATTCCACTAGCTAGTTGTCCAATGTGTATTTCAATGTTTTGAAGAGTGGAATCATTCTTTTGTTGCCCTTGTTGTTGTTGTAAAATGTGCTGTTGTTGTAGGATTTGTTGCATCATCTCCTCAAGCCTTTGTTGTTGTGCATTAAACCCACTAGAGTTCCCAATGTCTCCTTAATTAGAATGGGACTTTTGTTGGCCTTGAAATGAAACATTAGGTTGCTGAAAACCTTGGGTTTGCTGTGAACTATGAAAATTAGGTTGTTGGGGCGATTAAATAAGTGAATGGGCTGTTGAAATTGCTGGAAATTAGGTTGAGAATTAGGTGGATGTTGCTGGAAATTATTGCTCTGAAAATTCTGATTTTGAGGCTGAAAATTCTGATTTTGAAACTGAAATTGTTGGGGCTGCTGATATAAACTCTGGGATAGCTGTGAAGGTTGAAAAGATTGCTGGAAATTCTAAATTGGTTGAAATCCTTGCTGATTTTGTTGGAATTGAGGCTGAAAATGCTGATTTCCTTGGTGAAATTGTGAATAGGGTTGCTGGAATTGTTGGAAATGCTGCTGATTTTGTCGGGGCTGCTGAAAACTCTGATTTTGTTGATAGAATGAATTACCATACTTCAAATTAGGGTGATCTCTCCATCCAGGATTGTAAGTAGATGAATATGGGTCATTCCTTGATTGATATTGACCTCTAGTCAAAGCGGCTAATGATTCATCTTGTTGTAAATTTGGGCACAAATCCGAATTATGCTCTTGACTTGAACATATGCTACACAACCTCATTACTTGACTTGTAGGTGAAGCTACTGCAAAGTTTTGATTTTGACTCACATTATTCAAAGCCATTTGCTTCACTAAAGAAGTAAGATCCATTAAAGAATTTTTAATCTCTTTTTGTTCATTTGAAACCAATTGAACTTCATTCACCCCTCTAGTAGAAAGACCCCTACTTCCAAATTGTTGAGAGTTCTCCGTCATATTTGTAATCAATTCTCTAGCTTGTTCTGGGGTCTTGTTCACTAGAGCTCCTCCAGCTGCAGCATCAATCATAATTCTATCTATTTGAAATAGACCTTCATCGAAATATTGAATAAGAAGTTGCTCACTTATTTGATGTTGTGGACAACTTGAGCACAACTTATTGAATCTCTCCCAATAGTCATATAAGGTCTCTCCCACCACTTGTTGAATACCACAGATGCTCTTTCTAATAATAGCCATTCTTGAAGCTAGAAAATACTTCTCTAAAAATGTCTTTTTCATGGCAATCCAACTTGCAACATGTCCAGTAGGCAAGTAATAAAACCAATCTTTAGCTGCTCCAGTCAAAGAAATTGGAAATGCCCTTAATTTGATGTCCTCTTCAGAAATCCCTTGGGGCTTCATAGTGGAGCACACTACATGGAACTCATGCAAATGTCTATTAGGATCTTCTCCTGATTGTCCCTGAAACTTGGGAAGTAGATGAATTAGGCTTGATCTCAACTCAAAATCTCCAACTAACTCTGGATAAGCAATACAAGAATACTGAAATGCATCATCAGGGGCTGCAAGCTCCTTCATAGTCTTCTGATGTTCCGCCATGGGACTGCTTGAATGAGTAGAAATATTTTCAATAACTTCTGGAACTCTTCCTTGATTTCTCCTAGCTCTGAAGGTCCTCTCAATCTCAGGATCAAACTCCATAATATCACCACCTGTAGTCCTGGTCATAAACCAAACAAAATGACAACAAATGTATATATAAAGCTAATGAAAATGAAATAGAATTACAGAATATTAAACTAAGCACAAGCTCAAATAAAACAAACTCTACTAGTGTGTAGTCCCCGGCAATGGTGCCAAAAATTTGATGGACCTACAATCAGTGTCAAAATGAGCCTCAAATTTGAATTTATAAATTGAAAACCCTTAGCTCACAAAACTAAGTGTAGTATAGGAGCCTCAAGTCGTATTTTTCCAAGGACTAGCTAAGAATGCTTAATTCAAGCTCGAATTCATCATTTTTTGTTTTAGGTTTTCAAGTGAATTGGGTATTTTTGCGAATATGAATGAAATTACAGTGGAAACAAAATAAACTCAGCTGATTCAGAAACTAATTCGAAATTACAAAAACTACACTTATCCCTATTTGGAAACTAAGCAATTCAATTCGAAACTATTAGATTAAAATTCAAAAACTAATATCAAAAGCAGGAAAGCATAAGATCTGTAGCTAAACTGCAGAAATGTGAAAACTAGAACAAAGCAGACTTAAGAAACGTGTCTATGATGTAAATTGATTCAAACCAAGACAACTAAGGAAATAAGTGTTTAGAACTGAATTTTTCAGAAGTTTAACACCAGATTAGTCCCTTGCCAAGATCTCCTTCTTGCCGTCACACAAGAGCCAAGCTAGAAACCCTCTGGCTCGAAATCAGCAAGAACAGACTCCCTTGATCAGTTTGGACTTGGCTTGGTGCGTATTGATTTTCCTGATCGGTCAAGCCAACCGATCAGGGCTCCTTCTGATTGGATTGGAGACCGATCAGTAGTGTTCGTGACCGATCAAGGAGACCGATCACGTATCTGAAATCTTCCACGATCTCTTCCTTCTTGATTAGATGGATGGCGATTTGGCTCAGGAACCCTCAGAAACCTCCGAAGAACCCCTCCGAATGCCTTGACAGCTCCGGTCGACGAAGATAACGATCAAAAAGCAATCGATCTGTAGAATACAGCTCCTCGGCGAAACCCTCACCTGAGCTTTCCAGAGACAAATTTGGTTAGCAAACTTAACAAGAGGTCTACCTCGATGATTCGAAATCTTGAAACGAAGCTTGATCCGATGTTGGCCACGCGGAATCGGAGAAGAAAACTAAGAAAACGCTAAGAACAGGGAAGAACTCGCGACACCGAGAGCTGATGAGGAATTTCTGATTTAACTAATTCCACTTAAAATTGAACGGCTGTAATCATCCTCGCTTAATCCAATGGTCAGATCATCTTGGATTGAAACCAAACATTCCAGATTTATATCAATGGTCAGGATCTTCTTCTCCTTAGCTTGGTTTGATCAGATCTGCAACGGATGGCTTGGATTGCCCTTCCTTTTGAATGGATGGCTTAGACTTCTCTCGAGCTTGATCCAACGGCTAGATGACTTCTGATTTGGACCAAAACTTCATATCTTGATCTATGGTCTTGATTTACTCTACCTTGAGCTCGGATTGATCAAAAAAATGAAAGATGACTCAGATCTCCCCATGTCGTGATTGGACGACCCACGTTTCTCCATTGCTTGATCATCTTGATTAAAGCCAAGTCTGACTCAAATTCGATCCAAACTAATCTAGGTCCGTGATCCTTCGAAGCCTACAAAATTATATTCAAATTTTAATGCCAAAACATCTCAAATATAAAAAGATTTACATCGAAAGTTAAAATAGAAATAACTCATGGAACCTAGTGTAAATGCAAGATTAAGCATATAAAAGGGATCAAAACATGGATTTCAGAGCCTAAATTGATTATCAAGATGGTAATTATCAGGGAGCCATCTTCATTATGGTCAAGGTCCTTGAATGTTCGGTTGCGGCTGGGACTTCTGGATTCTCCCTTTTCTTGCCCATTTGTGAATGAATGAGGAACAAGAACAACTCGGGGTACACATGGACGAAACAACTCCATTCAAAGATCTTGATGGCCTCTTACAGTCAACTCACATCTAAGGATAAAGATGAACTGCAAAATACAAAGCGAAGAGGAGAGGGAACAGTGGCCGCAACTCCTCCCCGGATGACAAACTATTCCTGGCCCGACTGATGTCCGATGCCTAAAACTCAGGGAAACGGGCGATCAGGTGGAGAAGAGAAACCGAGGAGGGGCAGAAGATGAACCACAAGAAGATGAGACACCCAGAGACACTGTCCACCCGATGGTGTACAGGAGATGAACCACCAGGAGATGCTCTCGGGTGAAACAAATGATGTCATCTCTGCCATGCTCCCCGGCGAGGCATGTAAGGTCTTTTTCGGATGACAGTGTGAAACATGTGGCTCCATCCCTGCCGTGCTCCCTCGGGAAAGAGACAACATCATCTCTGCCATGCTCCCCAGTGACGCCAAAAACCCTTGGTAGAAGGGAGGACGATGGGGGATGTACCAGAAGGTGATACGTTTCATAGGGGACTCCAGGAGTGCCTGACACAACCCAAACAGACGAGACTTTGCACCCTGTTCGGTGGAGAACCTTCTCCCTTGCCATGTTCCCCTCCAGGTTGCAACCTCTTTTTCCTTTCTGGTCCATGAGAATAGGAAGGAGAGATGGAGGGGAACAAATGCGTTGGCCTCCCACCTTTATAGAGAGGGATGCCCAACCGCATTTAATGCAGGCTCGGCGCAGGAGCAGCAATGGACGCCAATCCTGAAGCATCGCGTTGATTGGTATGCCTCCGCCGCGCCTGGGAACTCGCAACTATTTATGGGTCAATTCAATGGATTGCTTGGGATTGGAGACGATGGTTTGGAGGCCGCAAACACTCTCTAGAGAGACGAGTCGACATAGGTCCCATAGGAGAATAGTTGCGGGCTTAGTACTTGGGCTTGCGGGGTTAGCTGGGGAGATCCGTACCCAAGATCAAACCCGAAAACCTCTGAAGACGAATGGATCAGTCAAGGAAAAATACTGATCCTTCCACTCTTTGAACCCTTGAGACAAAGACGAATGATATAGGAAGCTAAACGAAAAAGCATGCACAGGACAGTAAGGCAAAGGGATATTGTCATTATAATCAAAACGGGTACATTGGGGCCAAGCTCCCGAGTAGCAAATAATCCTACAACTCTTTGTCTCGGGAGGGAGCTCTTCCCAAACTCTGCCGATGCTCATGAAGCCCAGGTCGGCATCCAGAGGCAAAAGTTGGGCCTTCTTCAGCTGGTCAATGGCCCCGTGGAAATCTTGCTTCAAGCATTTCATTACCTGGCCGGCAATGACGTCGCCAAACTCATCCGACTTCAGATACATAGCCTAGAAGTCTGCCTCAGCCTTTTTTATGCGGGAAGCCTTAGCAGCCCGAATGTTGTGCACGTTGGCCTCAACAGCCTCCTTGGCACGCTTTAGCTGGTCCATCTCAGCAGCTATTTTATCTTGGTCCGCCAGAGCCTCCTTGAGCCTGTCCGAGGTAGCCCATACTGTTAGGACCGATGGCATGACTAGAGGGGGGGTGAATAGCTCGGTCACCCCAAGTCGTAACTCTCCCTACAATGTTAGCACACACGGAATCTTAACAATAATAACAATACTAACACAATACCGTTTTACGTGGTTCGGAGATTCCTTGCTCTTACTCTATGGCGTGTCCTTGAGGTGGACGATCACTTGATCCTTCAGTGAATCACGCCTCGGCAATCTCCGGCTAACTCTTTCTCCTTCTCGGTGGAGAACAACCTCTCACAACCTTTCTTCCTCCTTACAAGATGAATCTAGAGTTTAAGGAGGAAGATGAGCACAAAAGAGAAGATCTTACAATGAAGAGCTGATCTTCTCTTAGCCTTAAGCTACTGCTTAAATAGTGGAGAGGGTTGTTTAAACAAACAACCCAGCTCGCCACCAGTCGACTATCCCAGGGGCAGTCGACTGGTCCTAGCCAAACAGCTAGCCAACGATTAGTCTAAGGGCTAGTTTTTCGACCTGATCAATCGACTGGTCCCAGACCAGTCTACTGATCTTTCTGTGAGATCGAGTTCTGTGCTGACATTTGACTGATCCATCCCCAGTCGACTACCCATCTTACATTTGTACTCTTCCTCACTCCGAAGTCCATCCTTCACGTATGCCCTTTTAAGTTCACTTCCCCCGGCTTGCCTCCATATCATCCTTCACGTATGGCCTTTTAAGTCCACTTTCCCCGGCTTGCCCTTGGAGTCCTCTTCCCTCGGCTCTCATCCCTCGGATGCGTACTCCATGTGTGACTCATCAAGTCCTGCAAGACTCAGTCACACATATCAAAACAACATAACACCCTAACATAACCATATTGGCACACACACATCAAAACCATGATCCTCCCGATCATACTTGGGCCGATTGCCCCAACAATCTCCCCCTTTTTGATGTGTGGCAATATGTTTAAGTTAGGTAAAACAACAACAATTTGAAAATTATAGACATAGCAAAAACAAGAGGCAACTTCCCCTTAACCTATGCTCTCACACCCAATTTTTAATTTTCATAAATCATAAGTTAAGTTACAAACACTAACTTAAACCACCCAATTCTCCCCCTTTGACACCATCAAAAGGATTGCCCGAAGCAACAATAACCAATGACATCAAACAAACACACTTTTCTCCTTCTGAAAAATCCCAGAAATCAGAAATCAGAAGTACCAGTCGATTGAGACAGGTATCAGTCGACTGGTCCTTTTTCTCAGCCAATTTATAGAAATATTAGTCGACTGCCCCCAGGGGCAGTCGACTGATACGTTTCAGTCTGAATTTTCCCAGATTCTGGGTCGAATTTCAGAAATGCACCATTAATTCCACAAAATTCAAAAAATCACGAAAATTTGCAAACATGTTTCATATGATGTATTCTAGCAGAGAAAAATATAACTTCATGAAAAATCTAAACATGTTTGACTTTTTGACCAAAGTTCAAATTCTTTGAAAACATCTAAGTTTGTACCAACATTCCATCCTAGTTTTGAAATCATGTGTTTCACAAACTTATGCCATAGTAAATAGAACACAGAAATATTTTTAAATTATTTAAAATGTCCAACTATGATCTTTGGGCAAGATGTCAATTAATTACACATTTACTTTTCCCATAGTTGGTCTATTTTCAATAATGTGATACTTCCAACAACCCAACAATATGCCATAAGCATAAGTGAATTATTTGTATCATCCTAACATCTCATATGCATGAATACAATCATAAAACAAAGTAATATGAGATATTTTTAAGGTAAACCTTATTTAGCCCAATTTATCATGAATTTCTACTATGGGTTACAACCTCCCCCTTAATGTCTCAAGTCAACCAAATTTCAAAAATTTAAAATTTTAACACCATGGTTTACTTATCCCAAATCCTCTAACCCTTGAGGATTGACTTTGGTACCCAATAGAAATATTTCCTAATTGGGTTAACCAAGTACTCCTTGGGGATCCATTTCTTACTTAGGGTCTTGGTTTTGCTTGTCCTCTAGCAAGTAGACAATGATAGGTTTTTCCATTGCTAGACTTCCCAAAACCTAATCCCTCTTTCTTAAAGCTTGCTCTTTGGCTCCCAATGATCATATCTAGTGTCTTTGAGCCAACTTCAAATTTCCTAAGGGTTTTGGTAAGGCTATCTACCTTTTCCCTTAAATCCTTATTTTCTTCTTCTAAACATAAGTCATTTGAAATGGAAGAAGAAACATGCACATCATCCTTAATTTCCATGGATGCCAATTTCGTTTTTAACATGCATATCTCATTTTTCAAGCACTTAATTTTCTTTCTATCATTAACCAAATCATCATTCATACTAGAAATTATTTTTACGAGAGTAGAAGTGGTTAAGTTGTATACCTCACTTACCGAGACGTCCGATTATGAAGTTGAGCTTTCCCCTTCACTTGGGCTCCCTTCATCTTCACTTGAGCTCTTTCCTTCTTCAAATTCGGATGACGTGGAGGCAATGTCGTCAATTCCCATTATTGCGAAATGGGATACATGATGTTCCTCCTCCTCCGATGAGGATGAATTATCCTATGTAGCCTTCAATTTTTACACTTTCTTCTCCTTCTCTTTTGATTTTTTCTTTCCTTCTTTCTTCTTTCCTTCCTTCTTTTTCAAGAGGGGACACTCATCTCTCATGTGTCCTTCTCCTTGGTAATTGTAGCAAATAATCTTCCTTATTTTATTTTTGCTCCTTGACCCTTTCCTACCATGAGACTTGTTAGTAGAAAAATGTTTAAATGCTTTTCTCATTTTTCTTACCATGTAGGCTTCCACATCACTACCCATGGATGCACTAGATTCCTCCGAATTGGATAATAAGATCTCCTTCTTTTTACCTTTTCCCTTGTTTGCCACAAAGGCTATACTCTTTGGCTTGTATATCTCTTCAATTGTTCCACCAACTTGAGTCTCGTGAAGTTCCATGGTTGAGAAAAATTCTTCTACAGATGTTTTCTCTAGATCCTTGGAAATGTAGTACTAGTCCACCATTGAGCTCCAATTTGATGTTCTTGGGAAGACATTGATGACTTTCATCAAAATGTCCCAGTTGGATAATTATTCCCCTACACTTGTTAGCCCATTAAGTATTTTCTTAAATCTAGCATGTAAACTTGTTATCTTTTCCCCTTTATCAAGTTTGATATTGTTGAGTTGGGACCGGAGAAGATCTCTTTTTGCCATTTTCGTCTCTGAAGTACTTTCATGAAGCTCTACTAGCTTTTCCCATAAATCCTTGGCACTTGAGTAGTTCCCAATCCTTGTTACTTCTTGTTGGGGAAGCACACTAAGTACATGATGCAAGGCTTTGAAATTTGTTAGATGATCATCTCTTTGCTTCCTACTCCATCTTGCTTCATCAATTAACTTGTTCTCTTGATCCCTGACACTTCAAACCCATTTTTCATAATTAACATTATCAAAATCGGTATTGAAAAATACCTCCATTCTCTTCTTCCACCATGAGAATTCTCCCTCGAATTTTGGCGGTTGGATGTGCAAACCGGCCATTTCAATGATTTTTCTCTTCTCGGCAGTTAGTCCGTTGAAGGCGTCCTTGCACTCTGATACCACTTGTTAGGACTGATGGCACGATAAGAGGGGGGTGAATAGCTTGGTCACCCCAAGTCGCAACTCTCCCTACAATGTTAGCACACACGGAATCTTAACAATAATATCAATACTAACACAATACCATTTTATGTGGTTCGGAGATTCCTTGCTCCTACTCCACGGCGTGTCCTTGAGGTGGACGATCCCTTGATCCTTCGGTGAATCACACCCCGTCAATCTCTGGCTAACTCTTTCTCCTTCTCGGTGGAGAACAACCTCTCACAACTTTCTTCCTCCTTACAAGATGAATCTAGAGTTTGAGGAGGACGATGAGCACCAATGATAAGATCTTACAATGAAGAGCTGATCTTCTTATAGCCTTAAGCTACTGCTTAAATAGTGGAGAGGGCTGTTTAAACAAACAACCCAGCTCGCCACCAGTCGACTGCCCCAGGGGCAGTCGACTGGTCCTAGCCAAACAACTAGCCAACGGCTAGTTTTTCGACCTGATTAGTCGACTGGTCCCAGACCAATCGACTGATCTTTTTGTGAGATCGAGTTCTGTGCTGGCAGTCGACTGATCCATCCCCAGTCGACTACCCATCTTACATTTGCACTCTTCCTCACTCCGAAGACCACCCTTCACGTATGCCTTCAAGTCCACTCCCTTGGCTTGCCCCTTGAAGTCTTCTTCCACCGGTTGTCGTCCCTCAGATGCACACACAAGCCCTTGGCTTGACTCCATGTCATCCTTCACATATGCCCTTTGAAGTCCACTTCCCCTGGCTTGCCCTTGGAGTCCTCTTCCCTTGGCTCTCGTTCCTTGGATGCGTACTCCATGTGTGACTCACCAAGTCCTATTTGAGTCATCACACATATCAAAACAACATAACACCCTAACCTAACCATATTGGCACACACACATTAAAACCATGATCCTCCCAATCATACTTGGGCCGATTGCCCCAACACATACTTCTGACCGGGCCTCGGCCAAATCCTCCTCGAAGTTAGATAGGCGATCAGCCGCCATCAGGAGGTCAGACTCCTTCTGGGCAAGCAGACGCGCCTGGTCTTTGACACGTTCGCTTGACCTCCCGGCCGAGGCCTCCAAGAGGCGGATATCGCCCAACAACTACCTCTCCTTCGCTTGAAGTAGGTCCCGCTCCCGAGTCACCAAGAGTAGGTCGTTGGTGATGGCCACAACCTTCTTAGACGCCAATAGTTCTCGGTGCCGGGAACTCTGGAGAGTGGACTCCATGGCCAACAAGGTGTCCAGCTGGTGCTCCACCTTTACGCGGAGAGCCTTGCTGACCCCCGCTTGCATAAGTCCTGCTTTGTGCTCGCGGTCAGCTGTGACTTTGCTCTTAGGGCCCGGCGGGTCAAGGCCACAATCTCGAGTCAGGCGTACAAGCCATAGCCGGTGGTTAGGCAGTCTTTAGCCGCCTATCATTGCACTAAGGAATTATAGAGCATACAAGGAAACAACTTATGTACTGGGAGCACGCACCTTCAAAAGGGACTCACGAAGAGTGGTGAAAGGCCCCACGGAGACTCGCATGACTTCCCCTCCTTGAGACCTCGAGGGGTCAACCCGACTCTCGGAAGGCAATGGGGTCCTGCGTCGAGAAAGTAGCTAGACTATAGGAGCTTCGGGTGGCGGCGCAGAAGGGTCGGAGTCGCCCTTCTCAGAGCTAGATGTCCCCTCGGAAGAAGGGCCCTCGGCAGGAACCTTCTTCAACTGCACCGGGGGAAAAGATTGCATGGAAGCCTCCACGCCGCATCTAGCCTTTTTTGAAGGCGATCAAGTTGCATTCGGTATTGAGTGGGTAATACTTTCTTGCCCTTAGGGGCCTCGACAGGGTCACCCAAAGAAGAGCCGGAGGCCTGAACACCAGCTTCCGAAGCAGCAGTCGACGGAAAAAGTGCAGATAGGGAAATGGAGTCCCCACCATCGGAAGGGGGAACATCCTCCTCCAGGACAGGCGGTAGAATACCAGGGCCAATGGAGCGCAGTTTTTTCCATCTGGGGCCTTAGCCTTCTGGAACCTTCCTCTTCTGCCAACCAACAAATTGGGATGTTGAGGGGGCAGTAGGGGCGGCGACTCCTCGGTGACCCCCTTCGGACAGATAGCAGCCGTGATGAATCATCCTCTGAAGGGACACCCATCTTCGGGTCAACCGACGGACCTGAAGTCCCCCGGTCAGCTAATGGCGGAGGCACAGCAGAAGCCTCTGCCGGTTCTAATGAGGCATACTCATTGGACGATTCAGTAGTCCCCTCCGAGGACTCGGTTGGAGCAGGGGGTGCACCAAGAGCAGCGGGGGAGGATCCAGAGCCTCCTTGTTGGGTTCCTCCCACTTGATAAGTCGGTGTATTGCCCTCGAAAATATGAGTTCCTCTGCAATGACCAAGCAAGAGGATATCAGTTAGAACTAACAGACATTGATGAAAAAGATGAACGTATCAAGGTTGGGGTTAATCTGTGTCACTTTAGAGCTAAGGCTCGCTCAGTACATGATCTCCTCACTCTGCACCAGACATGGACCATTGAACTCCATGCCGGATAATATGTTCCTGGGGTGCTGGTAGGCTGGACTCTGGAGGAAATTCCCTAAGGAGGGAGGAGTCGGCAGATCCTCCGTCTAACGGAGAGGACTGAAGGGCCGCGTAGACAGTCGGATGAAGAAGAACTTCTCTTTCCACCCTTTATGTAAGAACCTATAGTCGGTATGTGCCGAAAAGCTAAAGGCCCCTCGTGAGCCAATCGGAATGAAAAAGGTGAGGGGTCAAGGGGATATCGAAGAGTTTGAAGATAATGTACGCCCGCCTATCTAAGCGAAGGCATTAGGAGCCATCTGGTGAAGAGAGATATTGAAGTAGGAGGTCACATTCATGAAAAAAGGAGAAAAGGGGAAGCAGAGCCCCGACTCTACTTGCCCAGAACGAAGGTAAAGAAGCCTACGAGAGGCTCCACCGGTGTCTGGTCTACTTCAGGGACCACCACAGCCATCTCCGCCGGAATGTCGTAGGACTCAATGGCTGCCTGCAAAGCCTCCGGTCTCACTCTCAAGGAGGCAGACTGTAACGACCCGGAAAATTCTCTTAATATTTTTTTAAAATATTAAGCATGTCTAATAATTTTCCGAGGAACCTAGGAATATTAATGCGAACTTTGGCCTAGAAAATCCATGTTTTCTCACTTAAATTGGGAAAAAGGGCACTAATGGGCCTTATATGGGCTTTTTAGTACCATGATTATTGGTGAATTTTAGGTGAAAATTTATAGAAATATGAAGGGATTTTAATAAGAAATATTAACATAATTATGGGGGATTTTTTTAGGATTTTCGAAAATTACTAGGAAAATAAAATAAAATAAGTGGAAAAAAATTGTACATTTACCAAGGATTGAACCTTAGACCTCTTGTACAACCATGTAGGCTCTAACCAACTCATCTAGCAAGGGAATGTTATGAGGAAATGAAGTGGATATTGGTTAAGGCTTAGAAGAAGATGAAGGGTCATGGAGAGACTCTTCATTTACCTCCTTAATGGGTGATAAATAGGGGGGTTGGGAGTTACCTTTTCTTCCCATTACTTTGCAATTGCTTCCTCCTCCTTCCCTCATCCTTGCCGAACACCAAAGGAGGAGTCTCCCTTGGAAAAGCTCCACAAGAGGTCTCATCTCCAAGATCTAAGGGGTCTTCCAAGGATACAAGGACAAGGGTGTTCAAGGGTCCAAAGATCTTACCATTTTCTTCTCTTCCAAGGTTCGAAAAATCAAGAAACCCAAGGTAAGACTCCCTCACCTGTGGTATAATAGTTCCTTATGATTTCCATGATTTTTAGCATGATATATTGGTTAGTTTTTGGATTTGATGTTGAAAGGAAGGAAAACCAAGAACCTTAAGTTTAAGGGTTTCCGCCACCATGATTTAAAGGTCTATAATTATGCCAAAAATCTTGATAATGTTATTTAATGTTCCCTTATGATGTGTATAGGTTAAGTATAATTTTTGGGAATTTTTGGAGTACCCTAGGACACCCTAGGGTTTCGGCCAACATGAAAGGAACAAAATCAACACCTAGAGACCCTATGGGTTTCGGCTACAATGTTTTAGGGTCCATAATGATGCTAAAAATCTTTATAATGTTATTTAATGTTCCCTGATGATGTTTAGAGATTAAGAATAATTTTTGGGAATTTTTTGGAGTACCCTAGAGACTCTATAAGTTTCGGCCAACCTCAAGGACCCAAAGGTTAGGGTTGAGTCCTAAACTTCAAGTATATATTTTTATGTGTTGTCATGATATAAGGGTGATGGAGGGTGATTATGTGAATTTTCACATGGCCTAGAGACTCTATAAGTTTCAGCCAAGAAGGGTTAATAAGGTAAAAGTTATGATTTATTTCAAGTAAGGGCTCCAATGGCTCTATGGTAAGATGTGATTAGTGTTTAATGATTGATTGGGGATTTTAATGGAATTTTTCCATACCCCCATGGCCTTATAAGTTTCGGCTAGCCCTAGGGAAGTGGCCTAAAGGTTAGGGTTAACCCTAATCATGAGCCCAAGGACTTCCTATGGTCTTATAAATAATGTATGGAAGTTCCTTTACCTTATGCTATATTACATGTTTATGGAATTGATGGAACTCCACCTTAGAAGTTTCGGCCAAGCCTTGGATCTAGGGTTTGGGGGTGGAGTTAGGGTTCAAAGAATGATGGTTCATGATTACCATAAAGTATTTATATGTATAGGATCAAGCATGTGGTAGGAATCATGTTAACCATGACCCTAAGGTTTAAGCACCATGCTTTATGGTTAATGTTTAGGTTATGACTGGATGCCATGCCAAATAGGGTTACCATGAATGTTTATGTTTTAGGCCATGTATTTGAATGGTAGGTAGAATGTTATGGAAAATCCTACCTATATATGCTTATGTGATGTAGAGAACCATGCTAAGTTATATGCTCATGTTATGTTAAGAACCATGTTAAGTTATTGTGTATGTTCATGATATGAATGATGCCATGATAAGTATGATAGGTTTATGTTCATGATATGAATGATGCCATGATAAGTATGATAAGGTAGGTTCACTATAAGAATGATGCTATGATAGGTATGTTATGTTAGGCTCATGATAAGAACGATGCCATGATAATTATGTTATGTTTATGTTCATGATAAGAATGATGCATGCCATGTTGTATGAATAAAGATGCATGTCATGCTATGAAAGAAGATGCATACCATGTTTATGAATGAAGATAATGCTTATGCCTTACAGGCATCATGATGTTATGCAATAAGAATGAACAATGAAAGGACAAGCATGTGTTAAGTCATGCTTTATGTAACATGGTTATGCTATGAATGTCTTATGAATGATGAAACATAAAAAGTATTTTACTTTATGTATGGGCTTGTACCGGACCGAAGTATGGGTCCAAGGGATGGGCACCTTAAGAACGCCCTGGTTTTGGACTACCGAAGCTGTCCACGGTTCTGGCACTACCGGAGCTGTGCAACAGGGATGGGCACCTTAAGAACGCCCCGGTTTTGGACTACCGAAGCTGTCCACAGTTCTGGCACTACCGGAGCTGTGCAACAGGGATGGGCACCTTAAGAACGCCTCGGTTCGGGGACTACCGACTATGCTGTCCTTACCGTAGTAGGTCAGGGCTCGCGACCTCGGACTTGCTAGGGATGCGCGCGATGATGTATGTATATGGTACAAGCCGGGGACCCCAAATGATGTTATGATGATTATGTTAAGCATTTAAAAGTATGTGTTTAAAAAGTTAAGCATCCTTATGTATATAAATTCCACTCATGCATCCATTCATGTTATACATTATGCTATGTTGATAAGATGTTATGCTTACGTTTCATGTTAAGAAGTATGCATGAGAATGAATGATCTATGCCATGATTATGTTAAGAAGATGTTCACATGCTATGTTTATGTTTATGCCATGTATCATGCCATGCTTAGAATGTTTACTATGTTTATGTTCATGCCATGCTAGGTATACGATAAGTGATGTAAGATGTTATGTTCTAAGTAGAGCACCAAGTATGTTAATGTTTCATGTGCTCATTATGAGATGATGAATGATGAATGGTTTTTGTGAGTAGGAAAGAGTCTTACTAAGCCTGTGTGCTTATAGTCTTATTTCCTTATACCGCATATCATGGAAGGGGAAAATGATGGAAGCAGCAGGAGGGCAAGAACGCATGTGTGTAGTAGTGACTTGGCCCAGGAAACTATATGTTTACTGTTTATGCTAGAACTTCACCTCGGTTACTTATATGTTTGAATAATGACTTCTGGAACCTTATGATATGATGTTATGTATGACATGATATGATGCTTAAGTTCAAAGTTAATATGCTAAGGTTCCCATGTCATTAAGTTAAGAATGGTAATAGGGCATGTATAAGTTAAAGTTATTCCACTGCCTTATGATGTTACATGCCCTAAGCATGTTAACGTAACACCGCTTATGGAAAAAAAAAGCGGGCGTTACACAGACTCATACCACTCCGCTCGATAACCTTCCATGGTTCCTAAGGGAAAAGACGAGGAGGCACAAGACTTACGTCAAAAAGAATCCTTGGAAGAAGACGAAGATGAAATGCACCAAGCAACGAAGCCAGAAGGTGGCCGAATGACTTCGCCTCCCCTTCTTATACAGAGGAAGCCGCCCACATGGGTGCAATGGGGGTAAGACACGTGGGAGGCAAGGAACCGCCACATCGGGGCAGCGCCATGGAACAGTCACTGGACGTGAGCCTGCTACAGTGACGTACGTTAGTAAGAGGTCGTGAAGAGAGCAGTTGGGGCACGTGATGACAAGGAATTAGTGAAGGGGCTTTGTCGCCATTAAAAGCACCATGCGCCTTTATGAAAGAAGGGCAGGTATCATTGTAGTACCTCGAAAGCCTCAGAAGCCTTTTCGAGAAGACAAAACCAAAAAGGGATTGCCTCGAGACCTATGACAAATTCTACAAACCTCGGAACCGGTATAACTGCCAAGGGAGCAGTAAAGGGTGCAAGGACCCACTGGAACATAGCTTCTTCATCACCATACCAGTCTGATCAGTCAGTAACACTTCCTTCAATCAGACTTGAAGGGAGGGACTTGTGATGGGGTTAAGTACCCTGTGGTGGACAGGTTGGCTGAAGAAGCTGAGTGGCAAGATATAGCGAGTCTGAATGACTCTCTTTTCAAGGCTCCCGAGACCCTCTCAGGAGGGGGATCCCTCGGCCCCCCTAGCCCCCCAACCCCCCCCCCCCCCCCCCCCCCCCCGGGCGGTAGACACGTCCCGGAGATCAAATTAGAAGACCCCCTCCCGGGAGCTCCTTGGGATGCCTGGTCTCGAGACCACCTCGGGGAAATGGAGTGCCTAGGACCCCCCAGGCCAAATGACCCCTAGATCACCTTGGGGGAGCGGAGCCCAGGAAGCATTCAGCCTCAAGTAACGCTCCCCCTTTCTTCGGATTTGCGGATAACCATCACCCTTTATCGTGAAGTCATCACGACCCATAAATGTTGCAACGGGCCAAACTTGATGGCGGCATTGACCGTTACAAGGGTTATCTAGTAACCGACAAACGGGGGGACGTGGCAAAGATCGCGGAGACGCACGAAGGCAACCGCCGCAGGTATTAAAGGTACTCCAACCCCTCCGGTAAGGGGGTTACGTCTTCTTTACTACGCACATATTTTCTTGCCTTCTTCTCATCTCCTTCATCAAGGCACTGACTTGAGCGTCAGAGTGGGCTGCGCCGGACATCCTCTGGCATGTTTCCCTAACGCTCATGTTAATCTCGCAGGGTGTGGAGTTCCTCCTCTAGCGTCAGCATCCGCGTGGGCTGAACCCTGGTGACTGGCCGTCGACATCGATTCCTTCTGGAACAGAGATCTTCTTTGACCGTAGCCTTATTGGATCATCAACCCTTTCCTTAGACAAAGTCTTTTAAAGAAGGAATACTTTTAATTTACTTTTTGAAACACTATGGTCTAATTAGTCTAGGATGTGGCGAGGTAGCTTCGGCTAGTTCCACTTAGCTAGGTCGATCAAGGTATGCACTCCTTACCCTTCCTGACTGTTGGGATCTCTCGGCGACATAAACAAAAACCCGCAGAGGAAACAAGATCCCTCAAGCGATCCATGAGAAAGATAACTCATACAAAGCCGATCTACAGCTACTTATCTTATAGATATATCTTTGATGCATGCCCTTTCGTTTATCCCGCTCGTCTAAGATACGCCGGATCTCTTGCACGTTCAAGTGTCTGTGCCTCTATGCGTATTCGCACGAACACAATCTCTCAACTTCAGAGAAGAATTACCTTAGTTGTGCTAGCAACTTGAGGTAGTTCGCAGAGACACCAAGAACCCCAAAATAGGGTTTTGGCCAAAGAGGGAGAAGAGGAGGACAAGAGGAAGGGAAAAAGACTAAGCCCTCATCCAAATGACAAGAAACTCTTTTATACTCATCCCATGAATATGAAGAGGTTTTTGTCCCTTTAGCTTCCCTTCATTAAAGCCAATAAAGAGTACATCTTCTCATGTGACTCTTCAACTTCTCTCCATTCAATGAAGAGAGACTTTTCCTCTTTCTTTATTATTAATTCATTAAACACTTTAATAAATTAATATCTCATCCAAATATGGTTGAGTCTAATCTAAATGAGTTTAACTCAAATTAGATCTCAATCCCATAATCCAATTGGATTCACTTGAGTTTAACTCAATCAATTCAATTCGGATCAAATCCTAGTCAAACTAAGATCAATCAATCTCCAAAGCATCATGTCCTTAGTGTGTGACCCAATAGGTTCTCGAAACGTTGCCAATGAGCCTAAACTGCTTTAGACACATAAACAATGAGCGGCATCTAGCAATGCATCATTGCTACCCAAGTAACAAAAAAGGTCAAGATCCAACTTAACCTCCGTGACTATGACAATGTATGACCTTGTCCTTCTATCCTCGATATCTAGATTGACCAATGAGGCATAGACTATGTCATCCTCGATCAATCTTTGTGTTTCGTGATCCCCAAGTAGACTCACTCAAACAAATGAGCTCAATATCTCATATTGACTCATTTGAGCATGACCATGCGTTTTAGCAGTCTTACTGGATCAAGGGGCCCACAAATATCACTCCCGTCATATGGGAGGGATAGATTCCATCTACATCACTCACATCCCTCCATATAATTCATTATATACTCAGTGATCACCTTTATAGTCCACCCTGTTACGGGTGATGTTTGACGATACCAAAGTACATAACTCCTTTTCATACTAATAGTTACATGAGAAAGTTTATGACACTCATATGACAATCTATGAAATTTTCTCATGGCGGGTCAATTCAGTACACATTCTCTAATGTATACCCATGTGTCAATTTGATATCACATATCCATGACTTGTGAGCTCAAGTCATCTATTGACCTACATGCTAGTCTCCATGCATTAATATTATCCTTGAATATAAATGCTTGACTAGGAATTGTTTAGTGTAGTGTTCTCTGTTGGTGCAGAAAGCACCCAAGTCGAACCTGAGTTTTGATAATGGCAACAGGGCTCAAAAGTTAAGTCTTACTTGCTATCTAACATGTCACTCTAGTGTGCAGGGTAAAAAGCCCTAGCGAAGGACTGTTAGGCACTGGCGAAGGAATGCCAGGGTAAAAAGCCCTAGCGAAGGATTGCTAGGCACTGGCGAAGGAATGCCTGGGTAAAAAGACCTAGCGAAGGATTGCTAGGCACTGGCGAAGGAATGCCAGGGTAAAAAGCCCTAGCGAAGGATTGCTAGGCACTGGCAAAGGAATGCCAGGGTAAAAAGCCCTAGCGAAGGACTGCTAGGCACCAGGCGAAGGACAGCTTGGGACTGAAGCCCTAGCGAAGGAATGCTAGGCACCGGGCGAAGGACAGCTCGGTACCCAAGACCTGGCAAAGGACCGCCAGGCAAAAGTCCAACCAGAGGAGCGGTTGGCATCAGGTACATTCTCCCGAGAGGAGTAGGTGAGGACGCGTTCCCCGTCGAGGGAACAGTAGGCGTTGGTTCGACCTAGGGCTCCATTTTGGAGAACCAAAGTCAGAACCAAGACAGCTAAGGCTGTATAAACTAACATCTTATTGTTTTATGGTGTTTTGGACTAACCCTGGATGCAGGACAGAAGCAACGAGTGTCTGCAGCTCAGAGAGCTTCAAAGGAATGAGGCAACAGCTGACCAGGGCGCCCGGAGTGTCCCGGGCGCCCCCAAGGTGAACACAAAACACACAAAACAAAGGCAGGCTTCGACAGCTCATCTCCCGGGCGCCCCCGCTGCTCCAGGGCGCCCCCAGCGTCCCGGCGCCCCCTGTGCATGCCATCGAACCAGAAGCCAGCGAAGCCAAGGATAAGCTCTGACCCGGTCAACCCGGGCGGCCCCAGCATCCCGGGCGCCCCGGTCAAGGTCCAATCCCGAGTTTGAAGGGATCAGACGCTGACCGAGCTAAAGGTGGATTGGCCGACACGTGGGGGGGGGCACCCCCGACGTTCCGAGCGCCCCTAGGGCCTATAAAAGGGCCCTCAACCCCGAGGCTTTGAACAACAATTCATTCAACGCTTCTACGCTCTTCTGCTCTCGCGCTCTGCTCCGGAAACCTCCTGACTCGAGACTCAAGCGCCGACGACGTCCCGCTGCTCCGAAAAAGACAACCTACATCGGACGTCGGTAAAAGAAGTGTTCTCGTTTTAAAAGTTTACTTTGTTACATTTGTAATTCAATACTATAAACTGATTTGCGAACCTATAGAATTGCCCGCAGAAAACGGTCAACGACCGTAAGCCTTGGAGTAGGAGTCGACCTAGGCTCCGAACCAAGTAAAACTACCTGTGTTTGCGCTTGATTGTTTTATTCCGCTGCGTAATTTCTCTAATCCTAAAATCTGAATGTTTTCCGATATTCACCCCCCCTCTATCGGTTCTCTCGATCCAACAAGTGGTATCAGAGCGGGGAAGTTTAAATTTGGTGCAACCGCCAGTTTGAAATTTTTTTTGGATTTATTCTTATTTTTTTTTCTTTTCTCATTCGATTTTTTTTCTAATATATTCTTCGTTCGAATTTCCTCTCGTTAATCGAGGTTGGTGCAACACCCCTCGATATTTTATTTTCCTTATCCAGCACTACTAATCCAAGACCAAGTCTTGGGACAAAGTTCGTTTCTTAGTTTTTTTTAGATACAATCACTAATGGCCATGCAAGAAGGATTCAGCACCGCCAGACCTCCACTTTTCAGTGGAGAAGACTTTTCCTACTGGAAAAGTCGAATGGAGGTCCACCTGAAAACTCAGGTGGACATGTGGATAATCATCCAGTCCGGACTGGATATTCCGAAGAACGCTGAAGGAGTACCGCAAACCTACTCAGAATGGGACAACGCTCTGAAGCGCAAAATTGAAGCCGATGCAAAGGCGACTCAGACCCTTCAATGCGGCTTAACGAAGGAGGAGCTGAACCGGGTGGGCCCCTTCAACAGTGCCAAGGAGCTGTGGGTAAAACTGATCGAGCTGCACGAAGGAACATAAGACACTCGGATCAGTATGAGAGATCTGCTCCTGAACAAGCTGTATACAATAAAAATGACCGACAACGAAACGACCGCTCAGCTTCATGCCCGAATCCAGGAACTTATGAACGGTCTACATACTATTGGTCACAAGGTCGAAAACCGTGACCTAATAAGGTATGCCTTAAATGCTTTCCCTAGAAACACCTTGTGGGCATCTATGGTAGATTCATACAAGGTCTCAAGGGATCTTTTAAAAATAAAATTAGATGAATTATTTTCCGAATTAGAACGGCATGAACAAACTAACTGCAATTTGGCCGAGAAAGGTATTGCCTTTGTTGCAGGAAAAACTGGAAGGTCAACAAAGAAGAAGCCACAACCTGAACCCGAGTCTAACTCAGACCTAAGCTGGTCCGACTGGCCCGAAGTTACTATAAAGAATTGAAGAACCAAACCAACAGACGGAAAACAAACCGAAGAAAAGACGAACCAGCTGAACCCGCAAATGACAAAAACAAGCCCAACGTGACTTGCTACGAGTGCAAGAAGAAGGGCCACTACAAGACAGAGTGTCCGAACCTGAAGGAGACCAAGAAGACAAGAAGAAAGAAAGCACTCCAAGCAACCTGGGACGAATCTTCCTCAGAAGAAGAAGAAGAAGCACCCCAGTCAAACCTACTAGCCCTGACCGCCTCAGAAGAAGTCGGGACCGAGTCAGAGTCAGAACAGGACGACGGCAGACTAACCTTTTCAGAAGATGGCGAAATCAAGGTAAGTGGTTTCAATAGAAGTCAGTTAAATGAACTTATTTCGTATCTTTCTCGAGATTTGGCGAAAGCCAAACTTCGAGTCGAATCCCTCCGACAGGAAGTAAAACTCCTGCAAGAGGGAGCTGACTCTAAATCCTTAACCGAGAAAGTTCAAGAAGGAACTCCTACTCAAGTTGAAAAACTTGAGAAAGAGAACTCCTCCCTGAAAAAACTCAAGTTAAGGATCTTAGAGCTGCCTTAGAATGATTCACTTCTGGTTCCAAGGGTCTTGACATGATTCTTGGAAAACAGAAGTCCGTTCTAAATCGATCCGGACTTGGCTATAGAACCAAATCCTGACAAAGATCTTACTTTGCTGTACTGAATCAGTCCAGAAGTAAAGTTCAGGCATGGGTACCTAAACTGTACCTGAACAAACCAACTGGATCAAATCAGTATTGGATCCCCAAGGACAAGATTCACATCTTGCCTAATCATTACCGTGGCTTTAGTCCAGGGGGAGCCAAATTAAAAACTATATTTATTGTTAAATAGAATTTAATTCTTACAATTTGCTTGATTGATTGTTTATTTAAATTTCTGTAATTTACTATGCTTAGACTTAGGAATGGTTAGTATAAGGACTGAACAAACTTAACTGAAACTTGACAACATAGTATTAGGTGGAGGTGAGATGATAGTACGTTAGGGAAACCAATTCTAATAAGATCAAGTACACTTGGTCTCTTTAGACTGGTGAAACTAGCCGAAGCTACCGATCCAAAACCCAAACTAGTTAGACCAGAACTTTTCAAAGATTAATTTTGAAAATGAAATTTCATTAAACGGCTTTGTCAAGGAAAGGGTTGATGATCCAATAAGGCTACGGCCAAAGAAGGCCTAGTGCCTCGCCAAGACCTGGAAGCAAATTTCTGAATTTCAAATTCAAATTACTTTTTGTCAAATTCAAATCTAACACAAATTTTCAGTTAAGTATAAATTCAAACATTTCCTTTCAAAATAAATTTAACTGTTTTCAAAAATTAATTTAAGGTTTTCTAAATAAAAATTAATATTTTACAAAATAATTTTACTTATCAAAACTTGTCTCACAAAATCAATAAGGCTAACGTGATTGAAAACCCTAGATTGGGTGAGACAGTAGGATTAAGACTCAATTGTAAATTCTTTAAAGCCTATATTATGAGTTAATCCTGTAGTTCAGATCATAGTCAAACCATGGTCAACACGGTCAAACCATGGTCAACACGGTCAAACTATGGTCAACTTTGTCAAAACCACAGTCAAAGCAGTCAAATCAATTCAAACCATAGTTAAACCAATTAAACCATGATCAAACGATGACAAGACATAAAATTTGTCTTTTCCTATACAACTCTGGGCGCCCGTGACTCCTCGGGCGCCCCCCATGCCTTTTCCTTCCCTCGAGGCAAAAAGCTGCCTCTAACCATTGACCAGGGCGCTCGGAATCACGCGGGCGCCCCCATCACAGTCAATGCAGCAAAAGCTGCAAACACATCCTGATCCGGGCACCCGGAGCACTCCGGGCGCCCCCATCCGGCCCCAGTCTCTGCCAAAGGCAGAGACCACTGACCCGGGCGCCCGGGAGCTCCCGGGCGCCCCCATTGAAATGCCTATATAAGGCCATCCGAACCTCCTCCTCTTCCCACACCAAAAACCAACTTCCTTCCTCACTTCCTTCCTTCCAAGAAGATCAAGTGACACTTGTGCTTCCCCAATCTCACCATGCCTCCCCGGTATGATTTATCTTATGCATTTAAATTTATTTTCTTAAATTCTTTAATGCATTTAGAAATATTCTCTTCTTATACCTCTTAACTTAGAAAACGCCGAGCAAACCAAGCGAACCCCGGTGCCGAACCGAGTCCCGACCCTAGGTTCCCTACTCTAGAATTATGTAATAAGTTTGCTCAAACCATTTACAAGCCTATTAAAACAAGCTATCTTAATAGACATTTCTTTACCCAATCATGCCCCTTAGCCATGAATATTATAAACTTCTATCAATTAGATAATCTTGTATTCTGCACTCATACCATTAATGAATCCTTATGTGCAGAATTCTACAATAACATAGTTCGACAAGATAATATCATGTTTTACACTACTGTTCAAGGGATACCTCTGTCTATCACCCCTACATTGTTGAACCAATTCCTTGGACTACGACCCTCCCAGTCCACATTTTGCTGCTATCCACCTAGGAATCCTCCATTTGATCCTCCCTACTCTCACATTACCTTAGACACTATCCACTCCTACTTCTATAGGGAAGCTAGACTCCCCGCAAATAGACGATTCCAAGCCGTTGACCTTCAGGCACAGGACTATGCCCTGTACAGAGTCCTGGTCCGCTGTATCTTACCACTCTCCAGTAGAGATCTCGGGACCATGCGACCTTTTCATGCCTTCCTTCTGTATGCCTTGGTCCATCACCTTGACATTGACATTGGACTACACATGTTTCATACTATTCTGCATGCGTCCAGTGTTACGACCCAGGGACGAGTGCAAACTCCATTCTGCCACATCATCACCTCCCTCCTTTATCACCACGGTCGGGACATTACCGTTGGTGAAATAACCGCTATGACTGACTTTGATGAAATAGGATTTAGGAACTTCTCGTTAGCGGGTCTAGAGGTATCGACCACCGGGGTTTTGAGTTGGAGACGACAGCAGGCCGGGGCTCCGATCGACTCAGACGAGGAGGTAGACGTGGACGTTGGAGACATAGCGGCAGCGGCCCGAGCACACATAGACGAGCCCGCTCCACCGACACTCTATGAGAGAGTGACACATTTGGAGACACAGGTCCAGAATCTCCGAGAGGAAGTGGAGGCGAACCACGATAAAGGAATGACAACAAATCTAGGATACTACACCGATTACATGAGCGCCCTTAGAGCTGAGAGGGAGGCCAGAGATGCACAGTATCACGAGATGATGACCCTATTTCGATCCTGGTAGCCAGGCTCCTCTGATCATCCCGGTCCCTCGTCCTAGATTTGCTTAGCATTGTACCAGTAACTATTTGACTGCCCCTACTCAGTAGGGTTGACTTATGCCTGACTTGTATGACTGTGTTGAATTTTGAGTACTTGTTCTATTCTATTTGACTAGCTGACTTATGGAAATGAGTACTTGTCCTATTTGATCGGCAGTTAGGATTGTGCTCTGTAGAATAGGTTAACTCTACTTTTTAATTTCTTACTGCTTTACTTGATTTAAAAATCAGTTTCTAAAAGAACTTGAAAAACTGTTTTATTTAATTTCAAAATCAGTTTTTAAAATTTTTTTCTTAGTTTTATTTCAAAACTACCCCTCTCAAAACTAGGGCTTTTTCGCAAATAGACTTAGCCTAGGCCCTAACCCTAGAACTGCATGCACCTATAGAGTTAGAAGCCAGCATCTCACAAGCACCTTAGGGTACTTTTTGATTGATAACCTAGAAAGGGTTGAGATGCTTAGGTCTTTGCCTTAATTCAAGATGCTTTAAGTCAGTGCATCTGCAGTAATTGGGGCACTAAATACAACTTACACAGCAATCAAGTTAAGTGTCAAGTTTAGAAAATCTAACTTGAACAAAAACACTTAACTTGACTAACCCTAGCAAAAACTACTATTTATAACATTTAGTAAGTAGCTAATTGGGTTAGACAGGTCCCTACAAGAGAAAATTAACTGATTTGGTTTAAGTCTTATCATGAATTGGTTCAGTACAGCAAAATCATGCAAATATTTTCTATTATGAAAGTTATTTCCGTTATGCAATTTAATTTCTGCTCTATTTATCTTTTTGATATATGGCAAAGGGGGAGAGATAAGAAAGGAGAGAATTTAAAATTTTTTTGTTTAAAGGAGAGAATTTAAAATTTTTTGTAGAATATTTTTCTCTCGAAATTTCAAAATCTATCCTTTATTCAAAAAGTACTTACTTAAGCTTTTCAAAGTACTTAAGCTTTTCAAAACTTTCCTAGTACTTAAGCTTGTCAAAAAATTTCACACTTAAGCTTTTCAAAGTACTAAAGCACTAAGTTTTTCTTACTTAAGCTTTTCAAAGTACTTAAGCTTTTCAAAACTTTCCTAGTACTTAAGCTTGTCAAAAATTTTCTCACTTAAGCTTTTCAAAGTACTTAAGCTTTTCAAAACTTTCCTAGTACTTAATCTTGTTAAAAAAATTTCTTACTTAAGCTTGTCAAAACTTTTTAAAGTACTTAAACGTTTCAAAACTTTTCAAAAGTACTTAAGTTTTTCAGAAAAACTTAAGCTTTTCAGAAGTAGTTAGGTTTGTGTTAACTTCACGAAGTACTTTAAAAATTAGAGTTTTTCAAAACTTTTTTAAAGTACCATAAACTTAAAACTTTCAATTTGTTGGTACTTAAACTAAATTTTGAAAATCCTTCTTAAACTTAAGTTTTCAAAGTTGTCTAAATAAACTTAAGCTTTCAAAATTTACTAAGTATTTGAACTCAAAAATTCTCTACAAGTATAATTTTTTTTCCAAACTTTAAACTTAGAACTTAGTGTCGAAAACCCCACGAATTTTTGAAAAATCTAGGGGGAGATTCCTTCCAGGGGGAGGGAACAAATGGTAATTTGTATATGCCTTGATTGAACTTAACTTTTTGAACCAGGGTTGCCATAAATCAACAAGGGAGAGATTGTTGGTGCAGAAAGCACCCAAGTCGAACCTGAGTTTTGATAATGGCAACAGGGCTCAAAAGTTAAGTCTTACTTGCTATCTAACATGTCACTCTAGTGTGCAGGGTAAAAAGCCCTAGCGAAGGACTGCTAGGCACTGGCGAAGGAATGCCAGGGTAAAAAGCCCTAGCGAAGGATTGCTAGGCACTGGCGAAGGAATGCCAGGGTAAAAAGCCCTAGCGAAGGATTGCTAGGTACTGGCAAAGGAATGCCAGGGTAAAAAGCCCTAGCGAAGGACTGCTAGGCGCCAGGCGAAGGACAGCTTGGGACTGAAGCCCTAGCGAAGGAATGCTAGGCACCGGGCGAAGGACAACTCGGTACCCAAGACCTGGCAAAGGACCGCCAGGCAAAAGTCTAACCAGAGGAGCGGTTGGCATCAGGTACATTCTCCCGAGAGGAGTAGGTGAGGACGCGTTCCCCGTCGAGGGAACAATAGGCGTCGGTTCGACCTAGGGCTCCATTTTGGAGAACCAAAGTCAGAACCAAGACAGCTAAGGCTGTATAAACTAACATCTTATTGTTTTATGGTGTTTTGGACTAACCCTGGATGCAGGACCAAAGGAACGAGTGTCTGCAGCTCAGAGAGTCTCAAAGGAATGAGGCAACAGCTGACCAGGGTGCCCGGAGTGTCACGGGCGCCCCCAAGGTGAACACAAAACACACAAAACAAAGGCAGGCTTCGACAGCTCATCTCCCGGGCGCTCCCATGCTCCCGGGCGCCCCCGCTGCTCCCGGGCGCCCCCAGCGTCCCGGGCGCCCCCTGTGCATGCCATCGAACCAAAAGCCAGCGAAGCCAAGGATAAGCTCTGACCCGGTCAACCCGGGCAGCCCCAGCGTCCCGGGCGCCCCGGTCAAGGTCCAATCCGAGTTTGAAGGGATCAGACGCTGACCGAGCAAAAGGTGGATCGGCCGACACGTGGGGGGGGGGCGCCCCCGACGTTCCGGGCGCCCCCAGGGCCTATAAAAGAGCCCTCGACCCCGAGGCTTCGAACAACAATTCATTCAACGCTTCTACGCTCTTCTGCTCTCGCGCTCTGCTCCGGAAACCTCCCAACTCGAGACTCAAGCGCCGACGATGTCCCGCTGCTTCGAAAAGACAACCTACATCGGACGTCGGTAAAAGAAGAGTTCTCGTTTTAAAAGTTTACTTTGCTACATTTGTAATTCAATACTGTAAACTGATTTGCGAACCTATAGAATTGCCCGCAGAAAACGGTCAACGACCGTGGGCCTTGGAGTAGGAGTCGACCTAGGCTCCAAACCAAGTAAAACTACCTGTGTTTGCGTTTGATTGTTTTATTCCGCTGCGTAATTTCTCTAATCCTAAAATCTGAATGTTTTTCGATATTCACCCCCCTCTATCGGTTCTCTCGATCCAACATTCTCTACATTATCTCACTATCGATTCAACCAATCGATATGATGTAAATAAGAACCTACTACCCAAGGACATTATTATACTTAGTTATTTAGCACAAGTATAAAGTAAGTATAATAACCAAACATGCAGAGCCGACCCTGGCCCAGGGCAACCAGGGCTCCTACCCAGGGCCCAAAACTATCAGGGGCCCATATATTTTTTTTCTATTTTTAAACATTTCCTCTTCCTCTCTTAATTCTTTTTTAAAAAAGATTTTCTTAAACCTCTTCTCCTCGTCTCTCGCGTCGACTCACCAAGGTGAAATTTTTTGCCGCCCTCGCGCTCCCTCTCTTCGCCCTCCTACTCTTCGCCGACGAGCCATAAGCAAACCGCCCTCGCTCTCTCTCTCTCTCTCTCGTCGACGACCGAAGCCAAGCTAGGGAGTTGTCATCGAGTCGCCTTCAAGCTAGGGTTTCGCCGTCGACCCCTCCTTCAAGCTACAACGCCTTCAAGCTAGGGATTCGCCGTCGACGGTCGACCCCTCCTTCAAGCTCTAGCACCTTCAAGCTAGGGATTCGCCGTCGACGGTCGACCCCTCCTTCAAGCTCCAGCTCCTTCAAGCTAGGGATTCGCCGTCGATGGTCGACGCCTCCTTCAAGCTCCAGCGCCTTCATGCTCCAGCGCTGTTCAATCTGGCTGCGCCTCCAAGCTAGTGCTTCGCGTCGACCCCCTCCTCCAAGCTAGGGCTTCATCGTTTAACCAAGGTATCTAGGCTTGGATAGCTAATTTCCAGAAGCATAAAATTCTTCGTTTAAAAATTAAAATATTATGCATTATGTGAAACTTTTGAAGTTTTTTTTCCTTGTTAGCTTGATTGAAGGTTGTCATGTTTCTAAACTATACCATTTTAACTTATTTCTCTCATTTTATTATTCATTGATAGTAATCATAATCTAGATCAGAATTAGATATAGTTTAGTTTTTTCTACCATAAACAAACTGTTAACAATCCTACAACATCCTATTTTTTAAGAAATAATTAGATAACTTGTATTGTTGAATATTGTATGAATTGAATGGAGTATCTTTCATACGTTCCTATCTGTTTAATGAAATCAAGTGTTGAGAATTTCTATGAGGTTCTACTTGCTTATATCAGATTATGTGACAATAATAGTGTTTTCATACATATGGGATTCTAATTTGCTTATCTAACAGTTTCTAATTGCTTATCTTACCGTTTCTAATTGCTTAGATCAGATTCTGTGAATATATATACATATGATGTCAATTTGTAATTGTAATATTTGGTTTGTGATGTTAGATTTTATGCAATCAATTTTCATACTGTATTTTATGCAATCAATTTTCATACTGGTTTTGTGATATTAGATATCATGCTTCAATTCTTTTCATTCATAAGTGTGCACATTCTAATCCAAGAATGTGGACACAATTTATTCTTTTTTGGTCACAAATTTAACCATGCATCCCAAAATTTGGGCAATATGTGACCTATGGTAGGAATACGGTTGTAGCAGGTCTGGCTCGATATGTTTGGACGTTCCTATCTTTTGTCTCTTGATTATAGTATCTTTTATCCAGCAGGTCTGGCTCGATATGTTTGGACGTAATTAACCAGTCTTGGAGCCCAATGTTTGGTAAGGATTATGAAAGTATGCATTAAAGTGTTTGCTGACATATATGGCTTAGATTGACATGGGTGTAACTGTACTGTATTGAAAGGATCATTATAACACTAATCAAATATAATTCTTATTGGTCTCTTCAGAGACATCCGATAAATATAATTCTTATTGACTAAATATCTATTGTGAGAGTAAAAATCTGTATATACTAAATTACTATCATTAATATATCTAACTTTTCGTATTTTTTTTCTAAATGAAAATTTTATTAAGAGTTAAAAATTTTTGTGGATTTTTTTAAATGATGGACTAAATAATGCATATATTCTATGATAGATGATGTAATTTTTTTTTGAAAAAAATAATATTTAAAAGATAAAATTGGGGCATAATTTATAATTTCGCCCAGGGCCTTTAAATAGCAAGGACCGACTTTGCAAACATGTCATTATTAATGATAGAATATGATACAAAAGTCCCTAGTCAATCATCACATAATTAGCTCTAGGGCTCCTACTAACACTGACTTCCTAAACCAAGTTTTCCTAACGTACTATCATCTCGCCCCAACTTGGTACTATGTTAGGCAAGTGTCAAACTACCTTTTTCCTATCTAACCATTCTATGTTATGCACAAAAGTAAACATGAATGACATGGACAATATATATTGGAAATTAGGCATATGCATGGGCATGACATTTATGCATGAGTCAATCAAGTCAAGTTATTTTAATTAGGTTTCTAATAAAGTATCAAATTCTCAATTCGATACAAAACATGTGAACCCGCGAATATATCAACCCACTTTGACATATTTATTTTATTAAGTTGATTGTTTCAGTTAGGTAGGAATTTATTTACTTTCACAATTGAAGGTAATTAATTAGGATTTAGTTCATGGATTTTGTTGAATTAAGGTTAAAGTTAAATCATTAATTAATTAAGATTTAGGGTTAATTAAAGTTTAACTTATTAAAATTTAAGATTTTAAGAGTTATTTAAAATTTAAGTTGTTAAAATTTAAGAAGTAATTAAAAAAAATTATGAGTTAAAATTTAGGTTGTACAATTGATAAAGATTAATTAGTTAAGTATTAATTGAGAATTAATTAGTTAAGTATTAATTTGTTAAGTATTAATTAAGGATTAATTGTTAAAAAATGATTAAAGTTTAAATTATTAAGAATTAATTAATGTTTAAATTATTAACAATTAATTAAGGTTTAAATTATTAAGAATTAATTAAGGTTTAAATTACTAAGAATTAATTAAGGTTTAAATTATTAAGAATTAATTAGAGTTTAAATTATTAAGAATTATTTAGAGCTTAAATTATTAAGAATTAATTAAGGTTTAAATTATTAAGAATTAATTAGAGTTTAAATTATTAAGTACTAATTAAGGTTTAAATTATTAAGAATTAATTAAGGTTTAAATTATAAAGAATTAATTAAGGTTTAAATTATTAAGAATTAATTAGATTCAAATTATTAAGAATTAATTAGGTTTAAATCATTAAGAATTAATTAAGGATTAAATTATTAAGAATTAATTAATGCTTAAATTATTAAGAATTAATTAGAGTTTAAATTATTATGAATTAATTAAGGTTTAAATTATTAAGAATTAATTAGAGTTTAAATTATTAAGAATTAATTAAAGTTTAAATTATTAAGAATTAATTAACATTTAAATTACTAAGAATTAATTAAGATTAAATATTAAGAATTAATTAAGGTTTAAATTATTAAGAATTAATTAAGTTTTAAATTTTTTAAGATTTGAATAATAATTTTGGTTCTAATTGTATCATTTCCATTAATTTAAAAAATTCTGATTGATCTATTATTTCTTTTATTTTGATGGTTTTAATTTTACTTAATACTTCTATTTTATTTGTATTTTTGTAAGATTTTTTAATTATAGCTTCAATTTTAATAAATTCATATTTATCTTCAGAATCGTATTCTTCTTCATCTTCAGGGTTAAATTTAGAATTAATAAAAGTTATATTATTATCTTCAAAATAGGTAGAATGATTTTCAGGGTTGCTAATTAAGGTTGTAGTATTATATTCAAAATCAGTAGAATTAACTAAGGGTTGACTGTTTTACTCAATATTATCTTGAGAGTTATCAACATTATCTTCAATATAATCATCAACATTATCTTGAAAAATATTAGTATTATCAGCACTAATTTTATTAGAATTATCAAAAAGATTATTAATTACAATTTCATCATTATCCTTAGAAATATTATTTTTAGAAATATTAGGATTATTAGTAATAATATTAATTAACATTTCATTGCTATCCTTAGAGTTATCAGATTTATTTGGAAGTTTATCAGATAAAGTATTAGAATTAATTTTAAAAATTGTCGCATTAATATTAAGGATTAAGGAATTAATATTTGATATTTTAATATTGTCAATATTTGATAATTTGTCATGCAATACACTAAGTTGGTTGTGCAAAAAAACTAATTTATCAGAAAAATTAATAGTGTTATTATCAAGATAATTATATAACTGTGCAAAAATTTGAAAATTATGCCAAAAATTAATTATCCGTACCTTCATTACCTTGGTCAAACATTGTTCTTATAGTGCCCTGCTTTTGACATTTGAAGCATCGGATGTAACTCTTGTCCCTCCGGACTCTTGGCGCTGGTATCTCCGTTACCGCCGATGGTGACAAACGAGTCTTATGAGTAGGACACTGGATTTTATAGTATCCTCTCTCCCTGCACTTAAAACATATTATATGAAATATGAAAACCGATATAATAAAAATTATACTTGTATTCACCCTTGCTCCCCCTCAATTCCTGGCGTTGTTGCTCCTTCGGCTATTAATCTGGTGAAGAGCTACCTGCTCTGATATCACTTGTAGGATCGGTGCCCATCGATAGGGGGGTGAATATCGACTCGAAATTATCTTCGAAAACTTTGTCGTTTGTTCGGCTTTCTATTAGAGTTAATACGCAACGGAAATATAAAATAAAAATAAGAAAAGACATAGCAAAGACTCATGGGATTTACTTGGTTCCCAACCCCCCAGGGTCAGTACATCCAAGGCCTAAGTACTTAGCGTGAGTCCACTAGTGGTCTCCTTTCCGGACTTTCCGAAGGCGGAGAAACCCATCTTACAGTTTAAGTACAAGCACAAAAATGATAAATAAACTAAGTACAGTTCGAAAGCAAACCAACGGAAAATGAAGATCTGGCCAATCTGGAAGCCCGAAGTGCAACACACTTCCTCCTGGAGTCTCCTTGGTTACAGAGCTTCGATTTGAGCGCTTTTGCTTCGCACATAATGACTTAGCGGATGTGAAAGTTGTTTTGAAGTGAGGGGTCGAACCCCTTTATATACTAAGTTCTCGGGTGCTTGCCACGTCACAGTCAAAACTTCATCGCAGCACCGAAATCGTAGCATGGATAAGTGATGTGTAGCCCACAACAAGGTGTCACGAATGAGCCTCAAATTTAAATATTTATAAGTTGAAAACCCTTAGTTCACAAAATTTAAATGTAGTACAGGGGCCTTAAGTCATATTTTTCCAAGGACTAGTTAAGAGTGTTTAGTTCAAGCTTGAATTTTGTCGTCTATGTTTTGGGTTTTCGATTGAATTGGGGGTTTATTTTGCAATAATAAATGAAAATATAGTTTGAAATGAAATAGACTTAGCTAAAGCAGAATTAAACTAGGTAATTGCAACACTAAACTTAACCTATTTGGAAATTGAGCAATTCAATACGAAATTATGAAATTGAGGGACTAAACTAATATCAAATGCAAGAAAGCAATAAATCTTTATCTAACTTCAGAAAGGAGAAATTGAAACTAAGCTAAATACAGGAAACAAGTTCGAATTGAAGCAGAGCACTGCCAGATCGGTCGATAGACCGATCAGATACAAGCCTGATCGGTCGAATAGACCGATCATGTGATGTCTTGATCGGTTAAACAAACCGATCAGGTGATGTCTTGATCGGTCAAATAGACCGATCAGATGCTGAAATGCATCTGATACAAACTGATATGATACAACTGAAACAGAAACGACAGAGATGAATTCAGAAATAGAAATTATAGAAACTAAGCATCAGATCCTTCCCTTAATCCAAGATCTTGCTTGCCGTCACACAAGAACCAGCTAGGAACCCTAGCTTGACAAATCAGTAGAGATTTTCCTCCAGCGATCGATTTAGTGTCAGATTGGTGTTTAGTTGAATTCTTCCTCCGATCTCCTCAAACTTGATGAGTTGGATTGCGATGGTGGCTCAGGGACCCTCAGAGCTCTACAGAGAACCCTCTGAATGACTCCGATTGATGAAGATTGGCAATCAAGTAGGAGCTAGTCGGATGAAGCAAACTCTCGGCGAAACCCTCACCGGAGCTTGGTAGCTACGCGATTGCTTGCAACTTCGCCGAAAACCTCCCTTGATGATTTGGAAACTTGAGCAAAGATCAGATCTGATGCGGCTGCGCAAAGAAATGGAGAAGAAACGATGCGAAAACGAAGAACAGAATAGAAACTGGAACAGAATTCGCGACCCCCTCCACAGCGCGGAGAAGTTTTTGATTTAAATTATCCCATTTGAATTTGAACGGTTGTGATCATTCTGGCCTCATCCGACGGTTGGATCATCTCAGATCTGAACCAAACTCTCCAGATCTCCACCAATGGTCAGGATCTGCTCCTCCTCAGCTGGGCTTGATCAGATCTGCAACGGATGGCTCAGATCTCACTGCCTCTTGAATGGACGGCTTAGACCCTCTTGAGCTTGATCCAATGGTCGGATGACTTCTGATTTAGACCAAACTTTCAGATCTTGATATGTGGTCATGATTAACTCTATCTTCTTGAACTCGGATTGATCAGAAGTTGACAAATGGCTCAGATCTTCCCGTTTCTTGATCGGACGACCCATATTAATCCAATGCTTGATCATCTTAATTAAAGCCCAAGCTGACTCGAATTTGATCCAATCTGATCTAGGTCCATGATCCTTCAAAGCCTACAAAATTAGATTCTAATTTTAGTGCCAAAACATCTTAAATATAGAAAGAATTGCATCTAAAGCCAAAATAGAGACAACTCATGGAACCTAGTGTAAATACAAGATTAAGCATGTAAAAAAGGATCAAAATATGGATTTGAGAGCCTAAAATGATTAACAAAATGGTAATTATCAATAAGGTAGCCTTCCCTGGCACCTGGGAGCCTCCCAGGCGCCTGGCTTACTAGGCGCCTAGCTTACTAGGCGCCTGGGAGGGGATGCCCTCAACTAGGGCTCCCAACCCTCTTAGGCGATTGATTCATTCAGGCGCCTAGGAAAGTTCTTCCCAGGTCTACTTTTTCCTGCGTTTGCTCTCCTATCATGCCACCAACTCAGGTACCTACAAGACAACAAACACAAGACAAAAACACAAATAATCTTAGCCTTAATTTATTGGTTCTAATTTTGGATTTCACCCGAAACCGTAGGTCGAACCGACGCCTAATATTCCCTTTCCCGGGGAACGCGTCCTCACCTACTCCACCCTGGAGAAGTTACGTTTGCCAACCGAGATCTCCGGTTGGACTTTCGCTCAGCCTCCGAGAACCTGAATCACGAGACGTCTGACTTTGACCCGTCTCTACTTCTGTTCGCGATCCCCGCTTAGCTAAGTCTTTTGCCCTATCCTCGACCAGGACTTCGTGCTTGACCTCCGAGACTCTTGGATCTCGAGATGTCCGACCTCGACCCGTCTCTACTTCTGTCCGTAGTGTTAGTAGGAGCCCTAGAGCCAATTATGTGATGATTGACTAGGGATTTTTGGTATCATATTCTATCATTAATAAAGGCATGTTTGGTTATTATACTTACTTTATTTTTGTATCAAATAACTAAGTATAATAATGTCCTTGTATAGTAGGTTCTTATCTACATTATATCGATTGATTGAATCGATAGTGAGATAATGTAGAGAACACTATACTAAATTATTCCTAGTCAAGCATTAATATTTAGGGGCAATATTAATGCATAGAGACTAGCATGTAGGTCAATTGATGACTTGAGCTCACAAGTCATGAATATGTGATATCAAGTTGACACATGGGTATACATTAGAGAATGTGTACTGAATTGACCTACCATGAGAATGTTTCATAGATTGTTATATGAGTATCATAAACTTTCTCATGTGACTATTAGTATGAATAGTCCTTAGACCTGAAGTCACTACGGTTCCCTACATAAGGAGTTATGTGATAGATCGAAGACGTTGCTAGAGTGGGGGGCGAATAGCAATTTTTCGTTGTTTCTCTACATAGAAGTTAGCGCAATACAAACAATAATATGCAAAGGAAGAGAGAGAGCAATGCTAACACCGGAATTTACTTGGTATCCACCCAAATGGGTGACTAATCCAAGGATCCACGCGCGTACTCCACCTCCACTATGAAAAGTCTCCTTCAGGTGGAGAAACCTTTACAACGGTGTTGTCTTTCTCTTTACATAATACAATGATTAGAGAGAGAGGAAGATGAGAAGACTCTAAGCACGAACAACACGTCGTTATAGTACGAAACCGTACCATTCACGTGCGAAAAAGTCCTCTTTTTATAAGAGAACAGGACAGACTCGTAGTCTATCCAGCCCCGCACCAGTCGACTGCCCCTGGGGCTGTCGATTGACCTAGCATTAATTTCTAGCCAATGGCTAGCCAACGACTAGTTTTCGGGGTACACCAGTCGACTGCCTCTGGGCCAGTCGACTGGTAGAAGGCTGAAAACCTTCTGTGAGTTTTGTCAGTCGACTGCCCTCTGGCCAGTCGACTGCCCACTCACTTACAAACATTCTTCACATTCTCCTTCACGTGTACCTTCAGGTTCACTCCCTTGGCTCGCCGCTTGAAGTCATCTTCCTCTAGCTCTCATCCCTCGGATGCGCACACAAGCCTTCCCTTGGCTTGCCTCCATGCCACCCTTCACGTGTGCCCTTGAGGTCCACTTCCCGGCTTGCCCTTGGAGTCCTCCTCCCTCGGCTCTCGTCCCTCGGATATGTTCACCATGTGTGATTCTCCAAGTCCTGCAAACTCAATCACACATATCAAATACAATATAACACTCTAACCTTAAATATATTCACACACACACATCAAACCCATGATCATCCAATCATTTTAGGGCCGATTGCCTCAACAATCTCCCTCTTTTTGATGTGTGGCAATATGTTTAAGTTTAGAGATAAAATAACAGCCAACAATAACAATAGCAATAAATAGCAATTGAAAAACATAAGACATAGCAAACCTAAGAGGTAACCTCCCCCTTAATCCATGTCTTCTCCCATTTTCAATTCTACTCATGATCCAAGTTAAGTTTCAACTTAACACTAAACAACATTAAAAATGTAAGACATATCAAAACCTTAGAGGTAACCTCCCCCTTATTTGAGTGAGTCTACTCGGGGATCAAGAAACACATAGATTGATCGAGGATGACACGGCCTATGCCTCATTGGTCAATCTAGATATCAAGGATAGAAGGACAAGGTCATACATTATCATAGTCACGAAGGTTTAGTCGGATCTCGACTTTTCTTGTTACTTGGACATCAATGATGCATTGCTAGATGTCGCTCATTGCTTATGTGTCTAAAGTGTTTAGGCACATTGCCAACGTCACGAGAACCTATTGGGTCACACACTAAGGACATGATACTTCGGGAGATCTGATCGGGAGCCCGAGTTGGGAACTTGGGAAATCTGATCGGGAGCTCAAGTTGGGAACTCGGGAGACATGGTTGGGAGCTCGGGGACTTGGTCGGAAGACTAGGTTGGGAGCTCGGCGACTTGCTCGGGAGACTTGGTCGGGAGCTCGGGAACTTGGTCGGCAGACTGGGTCGGGAGCTTGGCGACTTGCTCGACAGACTTGGTCGGGAGCTCGAGGGGCTTGCTCGGGAGACTTGCTCGGGAGCCCGAGAGGCCCAGTCAGAATTGTAGGGGAAAATCATTAAAGTGTTTAATGAAGGAAAGAGAAAAGTCTCTCTTCATTGGATAAAGAGAAGGTAAAGAGTCACATGAAAAGATGTGCTCTTTATTGGCTTTAATGAAGGGAAGCCAAAAAGACAAAAGACTCTTCATATTCATGGGATGAGTATAAAAGAGAGTCTAGTCATTTTGAATGATAAGTGTGTGTGAGTTTTCCCTTTTTCCCTTCCTCTCCTCTTCCTCTTCTCCCTCTTGGCCAAAACCCTTGTTGGGTTCTTGGTGGTCTTGTGAATTACCTTAAGTTGCTAGCACAATTAAGGTAGTTCTTCACGAAGTTGAGAGATCGTGTCCGTGTGGATACGCATAGAGGCACGAACGCTTGAACGTGCAAGAGATTCAACGGCACTTGGATGAGTGGGATAAACGTAAGGGCACACTCTAAAGGTATACACTTTAGATAGATCCATTAGATAGATGAACTTCGTATGAGTTTTTCTTTCGCATGGATCGCTCGAGGGATCTTGTTTCCGCTGCGTTTTGTGTTTTGGTGCCAGGAGATCCCAACACGTAGTCCTCACTCGGCTAAGACTTCGTTGCCCGAACCCCACCAGGACTTCATGCTCAGTCCCCCGGACCAAGACTTCATGCCCAGCTTCACTCACCAGGACTTAGTCCACCTAGCTTCACTTACTAGGACCCAACTCCACTCACCAGGATTACTTCCAACCTAGCTTCACTCACTAGGACCCGGCTTCACTCACCATGATTTCTTCCAACCTAGCTCCACTCACTAGGACCCGGCTTCACTTACCAGGATTTCTTTCACCCAAATCACTTCTTTGCTAGTCATCTTAATCCCGACTAGACTTCTTCCAATTTTTAGGTAAGTAAAATTCCAAACCTCAAGTCCGGTTTGGTTCAATCCCTTGGTCAAACTAACCAACCCTGGGTTCTCACAACTCTGCCAAATATTAGATCCTGTTTAGCTTAACCCTTTATCAAACTGATCAAAACCTGGGTTTACCCTACCAAACATCAAGTCCTGTTTGGCTAAACCCTTGATCACTTTGACCAATCCTTTAGTATATTGTTACTAACTTCAGTATATTGTCACTAACTTCAGTATATTATCAAACATCAAAATACTAGAGGATGACTGTTCATTATTGATGCTCTTTGCACAAACAACATAATCAAAAATAAACATGACACTTATCGAGCCAATAAGAGGATTGAAAGGTCAACCTAAGTGAATTGCATTATCTATAAGTGGGTCCTCAGTCATCATGTGTTGTTGGTCTCCTTGTCCTTAATTTTAACCTTGTAGTCTAGTACTATACTAGTATTATTTAAATCTATACATTTAACAAAAAGAAACCTCGAGTTACATTCAAGGGGAGTTAGATGAGAAGAGAAATTTTATAACTTTATTTGAAGATACAAAGCATGACACGTAGGCTATATGAATTTTACAACAACCATACATACAATCCAATCATATCAGTTAAAAGGCCATAATCATGCACCATGCCATTCATCACATATATCAACCTTATTGCATTTTTATTATGATTCTGATTAATGATTTATGTGGTGTAACTATTAAATATAGTGAATTAGAAATCCAATTTCGAAAAATTTTGGAAGGACTCTAGGGTTTTTCCGGATCGTTGGGTTTAAATACATGGATTAAAAGGGGTTAAACCCTAATTTAGACGACAAGGATGATAAACCTAAAATTTAGGAGGGGCCTAGTTGCTTAAAGGCCCTAATTTAGGGGTTTGGCTTCGATTAGCCAGATTTGAAGGGTTAAAATGCAAAGTGACCCTACCCTTATAAGCCCTCTTTCTCTCCTTCTTCTCTCCATCTTCTTCTCACGATGCATTCTCCTTCAACGCACATGAGCCACTACCATCGACCTCCTTCTCTTCTTCCTCGTCATTCCTTTCCACTTCTCGATCTTGGCCCAAGCAAAGGAGTTTATCCTCAGTGCCACATCGAGGTTTGCAAGCTTTGGATGAGGACCCCAGCGTTGAGCAGCAAATTTGAGGCTGCATGATTTGCACCAAGTGGTCGATGACCCTTGTTGCCGACACAGCAGCATCGATGGTGATCTTTCTGAGAGGTAGGTCTCCGACACTCGATGGTTCCTCTTAGCTTGCGTAGGCAGTCCCTACCGAGTCTGTTCTTTTGTTGATCACAAGTTTAGCTGAGATTTCAAACCACGATCGGTTAATTTAGGCAGGATTTGGAATTAGGGAATCATAAAGAAGCATTTAGGAGGAAGAATTGGCTAGAATCTCAGCAAATCAGGACTGAGGAGGTGATCACCATCATCCAGGTAAGACTTCTTCTTGGTTGCTTAGATCTAAGTAGAGTAGTTAGATTTGGATCTTATAGTTGTGTTGGATTTTCCTATTGGAATTTGAATCAGTCTGTACATGTGCTATTTTGGAGTTACTCTTGATTTGGTTATAAATCTAGAGATCACAGGCGAGGCTTTCGACAGGTATGATGGATCTGTTTGGTGTTCGTCAGTTAATGTTCGATTATGGATGTGTTGGTGATGGGATTATATTAGGTTTGTTCTTCCTAGTCTGTGTTTTTGATCTAGCTTTGAGTTGTTGCTGAAAATCCTATTCTCGTGTGGGTATGAACTACCATGTGATACCATCAGGTTAGAAATGTGGATGCGATTTTGTTGTTTTGGGTTTGTTGTTAGATTGATGGCATCACCGTGAGCTTGTGCATTTGGGTAGGGATCTTTTATTGTGGGATAATGTGAAGATTGATCAACTATAATTTGGACAGTAACCCTTCTTGAAATCAATTCTATTGTTGGAATAGGATGTAGCTATGTTTCGTATAGAATTGTTGATCATGATTTTTACCCTATTTTGAATTTGTTGCTGACCTTGTGGTGACTATACCATGTCGTACCTTATTGCATTAGGGTGGATTCCTTTGGGATTTATGTTCTATGATTGAAGATCTTGTAGGTGGTTATGTTTGGATTAGTGTTCGTCTTGGTCGTTTGATCTTGTGACCATTGTCATTTGCTACAAAGGAGGTTGAAATTGAGTTATGTTGGGTGGATAATTGTGTGGGTTGATTTGCTTGTAGCCGTGAAACAAATCTATTTTAGGAGTTGGATTAGGTATGGAACACAATTGACGTGAACACTTAGGTTAAACTTGGACTAACCTAAACTTGAATCCAGTTTCGATAGCTTGAGCTAATCATTTAATTAGGTTTAATTAAATGAGTATGATAATTAGGATTACTACCTATACGGGTTAGTAGTTAATTTGCTAGTTACTACTTGTGTAGATAGCTAAATAACTATGTCCTTTGATACATGACATTGATTGATTTACTTTCGGATATTTGGATTGGGTTTCTTTTCATTGATGACCATCTTCATTTGAGGTGGGTACCTCTGACTTATCTCTTTATATATTGTCATATTGCTGTGCAAGGTTTGTTATGAATAGTAGTAAGTTTATACGTTATATCTATTTTTGTATATCAATACTCGATATCTGTTGCTTACTCTTTGAGATGATCCCCGTTTAGTTCCATACAGTCTCGATGTTTTTCATGTGTACATTTGTGCATAAAAGTAGTGATATGTCCCCTTGTATTTGACAATAATTTATTTCTAGATATACCTTGCATGTGTACCTAGATGTATGAGCATTAGGTAAGGATACATGTAATTAGACTTGTGCATGTTGTGTTGAGGTATGGATGATGATATCGTGGAGGTTGCATGTGTTAGATTCATGCACCATCCCTGTATTTTTGCATGCTGGCGATTATCGACATCTCTTGCGGTCTGAGCCCATCGCCCGTTACATGATCTGCACACACGACCACTCATGGGTCAATGGATATCAGTGTGTGTGTGTAGTTGATCTATGTTGCTCCGCTCGGACGCTCATGGGTAGGGATTTCAGAGCGTAGTATCAGGCAGGGATCCCTCGTCCTTCAAGTGATATGAGGAGATGAGAGAGTTATCTCCCCTTTATGACTAGGGGTAGGAGTGTTCACTTTGCCAACATCCTATTCACTCGATCACTCAAGAGTAGTGATGACAGAGTACATACAATTACCATAGCCCTACCCACTTAGTCGTTCACTTATAACCTATGACGGTGGCTTGACTGGCGTCAGGGGTGACATATATCATTGCATCATGTGCATATGATGCATTGCGCATATGTTTGTGCTTGTTGCATTTGTTTGTTGTATATATTTGACATGCACATACAGGAGACATATACATATTTGGATCGTGTATTGTACTTGATGTTATATAGGGGTTGATTGCACCATCCTGCAGGTTATATGGACTCTAGTATGTACATGCATTCAATATTTTAGTTATGCATTATCTACTTTACACATGAGACTATATTAACGTGACTCTTACTACTAGTATTGTCACGCCCCCAGAGGGACATGCTTACTCGAAAATCGGGCAATATCTCCCCTGTACGACAGACAATATGGGGCAAATATACATACTATCTCACCAAATAACTTAGCCACAAGCGGCTAGTATCACAAAACATAAAAGATAAACATAACCACATAGTTATATTAGAATAAGTGATGACGGGTGGCTTAGCCACCTTAGGCATAAATGAAAACACAACTTAATAAGAAACTCCACAACGAATAAACCCGACCAATAAGACATGACTACAAATTTGTCAAGACCATACCAGAAATAATATAAAATATGGAAACAAAGAAACTACGAAGAACCAACTCTGAAACAACTCTAAACCAAAATAACCCGGTGAAACTGAGGGACTGACAACTGGATCATCTCCTGACTCCAAGCAAAATATATACCTGTTACCTGAAACAACAAAAAGGAAAGCAGGGGTGGTGAGTCCGGGCGAACTCTGCGGGTATATGAGTAGACAATAAGCATGGCATAACAACAAGGTATAATATGTAGAGAATCCAACAGGGTACAGTCCATATGGAATAAAGATTCACTTAAACATGCATAACATATGTAAAACGATATAATATAAAACCCAATAACAACTGATATAAAACCAAATAACAACTAAGCAGGTAAATACAATGTGATAACGATAAATCCAACATATACATGCATGTCAACCAAGTGCAACAATCATAGCTCATATAAATGCAACAATCACAGGAAATATGCATAAACGAAATACGTATGCACATGATGCAATGACATGTGTCACCCCTGACGCCAGTCAAGCCGTCAACACATCCCATCTGTGTGACCGAGTGGGTAGGGTTGTGACAACTGTACGCACTCCAACAATAAAATACCACATAAGGCGTGATTGAGTGGACAGGATGCTGGGGAGTCTACACTCCAACCCCGATATACAGGGGGAGCTATACAGCTGCAATATCCCTCTAAAAATAACAGTGAGGGTGAGCCACCAATAGCTCATCCCTCTAAAAACAACGGTGAGGGTGTCACTGTTTGGCATAACAGGATAAGTGCTCGCACTCTAATAACTACCACGATAACAAGTGGTTGAGTGAATCAAGCAACAATATGACTAACGACGACTTAACCAAATGTAAGCCTAACAGTCGTTAGTATGCAACGTGCAAGTATGGTGCATGCTATACGATGCACAAACAACCGAAGAAACAACGATGCAACAAAATCCAACAAGTATACGATGCATCAATACAACCAATCGTAAATCGAAAACCAACGATTATGCACCTACACTACTAGGTAAGGTATTTCTAATGCCAAATAAACCTATCTATGTTTAATGGACTTCTAAGTACTCACGTACAAGCGGCACTTTACAGAGTAGAAAACAACTGGGGACTGTACAGAAATGAATTTTGGGAATACTCGAAGATCAAGGAAGAATAAGTCTCAACGGCGATGTTTTAAATAACGACAAAGAACAAGGTCAAGTAACCTATCAGACATAATATAGTCATGCTTTTAAGGTAAAGAAAACTACTCGAGTACAAAGGAGAAGTACCTGCCTTTTATTGAAGAATTCCGTAAACAAGGGCCTTCCACGATCAACCGAACAAGTCTGAATCAAGGTCCTGTATATATGATTAAAATTAAGCTATTCATAAAATAACTTAACTGTACACTAAGCATAATTAGGATTAAACCCTACTTACACATCTACTGAATTAAATCTTCACCTAACTTATCTATACACATATCTGAACTGCCAATAAGTTTTCAGTATACGCACAACGCAGCTTTCGTACCCGTACAAGCTGTAATCTTTCCAAATACATCACAACTTTCAACATGCTACTCTTACAAACACCACATAAGACACAATCTAACTATTGTAGTTCAGAAATACATTTTAGTATTGACTTCTAATGTAATGCAACAACATAACTCATCTACTTCCATATCTGGAGCGCATAAGTTACAATGCTACTCTACTGACAAATTACTCTGCATCATGCATACTTACATCCACTTCTAGTGAAACACAAGCTAACACATTATATAATCAAATTTCAACAAACTATATCTATATAACTCTTCTAGCTATATCAAAGGTATTTTACCACTACAACTTAACTAATCTCCTAACCAAACAACCAACTTCTAATCTCTTACCTTGATTAGTCGTCTGCGCAAGCAACAGGGGTGGTGAATTCAAATTGTCGATTGTTGTTTTTCGTCTGGTGGTGGCCAAGGGAGGAAGTTCGTCGGCTTCGCTCGTCGGGCAAGGACTGCCGGTAGCGCTGGTTTTGGGTGACAACATAGAAGAGAGGAGATTAGGGCTTGTGGTCGGGAGAAAGAAGGGCAGCGATCGGTTCACGTGAGGGAGAAGAAAACTCACCGCCGATCAAGGCAACCACCTTGCGAAGGAGGACTCTGCATCGGTGAAGGGGCGACAGCGTCAATCGGCGTCGCTCGCTGGGTGAACTGCCCCGCGGCGTGGGGCGTCGGGGAGAAAGAAATGGCATAAGGAATTTGGTGGTTTTAAGAGAAAATGGGGGAAGAACTTAGGGATTTTTTAGGTTTTAATATAGTTTTGGCATTTTACATTTAAGCCCAACAGTTTTGGAAAATTATAACTAGGCCCCTTATTTTCGAAAATTTACCTTTTCAACCCTAAAAATTCAGTATTTAACAAGTATAGCTTACTATGCATATCTATTTATATATCCGCTAAGTTTATCTGAACTCACACTGTTGGCTATGTTTTTATTTTCAGGCTGAGATACTTGGAGTTGACAGGAGAGCCCATCAGTCAGTCCCTACCTGTTGTGATGTCATGACTTTGTTTTGTATTTGATAGTATCTTTGTTCTTCATATTCATTTTATAGATTTGTATATGTTTGTGAGTATTTGTACTCGGAGGGGCTTATGTATTTTGTTTGGTTATGAGTCGGATCAGTCCGCAGTCAGTTATGTTTTATGCTATGTATGTCTTTTATGTTGTTTGATTACAGTGTGTTGGTTGTGATATTTGTGGGAGCTAAGTTGGTCTTGTATATTGGTTTCATATTGTCAGCCATACAGGAATGATGTTGTTCGATTTATATCAGACCAGCGGCTCATCCAAGGGTGTGATAGATACCATACGAACTCCTAGGGGCAACTCCTTTGGCAGGGTCCAAGGGGCAACACCCCTAGTGGGGTTCAAGGGGCAGCGCCCTTGGTGGTCCTGTTAGCCAATTAGTGGGCATGGGTCAAGTGGGCATCACCCTTTGCGGGGATTAGGGCAGAGCCTCTGAAGGTAAATGATTTCCTTAACTCATTGAATGAGTTGTTGTCATATTTTATTTGATATTAACAATCAAATTTTCACAAATGATTCATAACAGATTATTTCATTTTGTAATCAAATCACATTTTCAATTATTATATAAACAAAATGATTAATATCTAACAATCTGTTCATAACATATTATAACATTCATATCAATCATATTGAAAACCATCATTATTTGATTAGTCCAATGAAACCAGATTATAACATTCATATAATCAAATTAACATGAACATCTTAAATCACAACGATCAAATTAAACTATTTTGGTTTACATATCAGATTATTAAAAACACCCATATAAAAGCAAACTAAAAAAGTCACATAAATCATTCTTATAATCATAATAAACATGTTTGTTTATATTAGATATACAAGCAAATATTAAAAACTATGTAATCGAATTTGTAAGTGGCCTTGAGACCACTATTGGGTTTCAAAGCATAATTAAACATTAAATGCAACGGAAAAAGGAACCTACTAGAGATCCATACGAATTCACATTATTAGAATAGTTACCTCTAGATGAGTGAAATCCTTTTGCGAATTTGGAGAGCCAAGCCAATCTAAGCATGATCAACACGTTCATGCCTCTAGTGGTATCCATATGAGTATAGTCGCCAGAGAGAGAGAGAGAGAGAGAGAGAGAGTGTGTGTGTGTTTTGATATGTTAAGGACTTTATTGTGCAAACTCCATGCAAATCTCAAATAATTTTTTGGTTTGAATTATTTTTTGTGTTTAACACTATAACCCAACTCTTAAACCCTAAAGATAAAATCTTAAATGACATAATTGCAAGCTAAAAAAATAAAACAAAAAAAAATCTGAAATGCACTTGGTCCTCGTGAATCCGCATGAGCAAGTCATTAGCATAACTTTATATTATATATATTAAACCCTAACTTTTAGGGTTAATAGGATCTTATTATATAAGATGTGGTCTTAGGCGATCTTATCAAATAAGACGTGTTCTCATACAATTTTATTAGATAAGACATGTTGTAACCTACTCAACTCGAAGTCTTATCTAATAAGGTGGTCTCCAAATTACAACGCACTAAAAAAACATGGACTTCATTTGGTTTATGCTTGTTTGATATAAATTTAAACTCATATTAGATAAAACCATTAATCTAATAAATTTAAGATTAAAAATAATTTTTTGACTTAAAACTTTGGCCCAATTTATTTTATACATACTAAAATAAGACAAATTCCAAAATAGATGTGTTCTCTGTGTGTGCCTTAATAGGTTCTCGTAACGTTGTAGTAACTCTAAAATCTCATTTTAATGACACAAACAATGAGTGATATCTAGCAAAACATCATGGCTACCCAAGTGACGAGAATATCGTAGATTCGACATAATTTGCCTATGACTATTTTATTATATAACTTAGTCCTTTTGTCCAAGACATCTAGATTAATTTACAAGGTATAGATTATGTCATTTTCTCATCAATCTATATGTTTCTTGATCTCTAAGTAGACTTACTAAACTAAATAAACTCAATATCTTATATTGACTTATTTGAATATGCCCATACATTTTAATAGTTCTACTTAATCAAGGAATCGATACATCACTTCCATTATATGGAAGGGACAAATTCTAACTACATGTCACTCACATCTTGTCGTATAACTCATTGCATATACAGTGAACGACTTTATAATCGACCTTATTACAGGTAATATTTGTCGATACTAAAACACACAACTTCTTATGCAGGGAACTGTAGTGACTTCAGGTCAATAGACTATTTAAACTAATAGTCACTATAATAATGTTTATGATACTCATATAATAATTCATGAAATACTCTCAATACGTGTCAATTCAATATATATTGTATATATGTATGTTAACTTGATATTATATATCCATGACTTGTGAGATTAAGCAATTAACTTATATGATAGTCTCAATACATTAATATTATCCTTGTATATTGATACTTGACTAGGAATAATTAAGAGTAACGTTTCTATAAATCTATAGCTTTTCACAATCAATTCAAATAACTGATATGTTATAGAACAAAATCTACTACTATGGGACATTATTATATTTATTCAAATTTGTATAAATATAAAGTAAATAATATAATAATCACAAAATGTTATCTATTATTAAAATATGATACAAAAGTCTCATATCAATCATTTCATGATTAACTCGTAGGGTTGACACTAACACATTATCTCTTGTCTATTCATTTAAGATCTCATCATCATGAAAAACATGGTTGACGTATATCGGGTTGTTAAAATTATGATATTCTTTTTTGTGCATCATGTTTCATACCCTAAGTCGCATATTGTAGTTAACATAAACTAATTTGTGCAACTTTTTGATATCTAAGCCATTAAGAAGCTTTGTGTGTATAAGAGACTATATACTCCAATTTCTTTCACATTCCGAAGATGAGCATATTTGACTTAGAATTTTTATTATAATATTCCAAAGGTGGTGGGCATCTTCACCAAAATCATTCCACCATTCAGATGCTATAAAAAAAATCAATATTGTATATATTTTTTAATTATAAATATTTCTAAAATTTAAATTACAAACCTGGGAGACTTTTTTTTAACTACTATTTTTGATAGTGGAGACCCAAATTCACCAATCTGGTCTGTGAGTAATTTAATCTAAAAATTATAAGAAAAAGCAAATAATTATTTTTTTATGTTTGGAAAAATAATATAGGAAAATAAAAAATTACCACACTAACGACTGAAGCTTGTACGTTTAAGTCTAGCTTCAATATCTTAATTACAAAATTTAATCCTTGTTTAACTTCATCATTATAAACAAAAGTTCCAGAATATTAAAGTAATTGGTTTAGGAAATATGTTGAAATATCAATAAGATAATAAGGAATTAGAAATGAGGAATTTATAAATGATTTTGATGACATCCTTTTTACTCTATAATTTAAACAAATAAATTATATGGTTATCTGTAGCATGTAAATGTTGGTGTAATTAATTGTACTATTGATTATCAATAATATCCCAATATGATTATCAATCTCCGGTGTTCTAGAAGGAGTCAACGACAATGGCCAGACACCGAGGTTCTGCCTACATGGAAGCTAATGGGAGGAGAGGAACTCTGTATCCCGCGAGATCAATAACGTTAGGGGAACCCGCCGGAGGTTGTCCGGCGGAGCCCACTCCGACGCTCAAGTCAGTGTCTCGATGGAAAAAGGTGTAAGTAGAAAATGCTTAACCCCCCTTACTAGAGGGGTTGGGGTAACTTTTATATTGGCCTCCACTGCCTTGCCACGTCCCCAAGATTAATGCCACGCCCTCCTCCTCTTCCGGCGGTTACTGGATAGCCTTTGAAACGGTCTAAGCCGTCATTACATTTCGACATGTTGCGACATTTAAGGGTCGTGGTGATTCCGTGTCAACGGGGGCTCCGCTTCCCCAAGGTGGTCTCGGGGTCTTTTGGTCGTGGGCGTATAGCTCCCGAGGTGGTCTCGGGGCCCCACCTCCCGGGGTGATCCCGGGAGGGATCTTCTGGTTGACTCCCTAGGACTTATCTTCCGAGGGGGGCCCTAGAGGCACCTCTTCTCAAGAGTGTCTCGAGGGCTCTGAAAAGGGAGTCACTAAGGCTCGTTGCCTTTTGCCAAAAAGCTTCTTTATCCAACATGTTTGCCATGGACTATTCAACCCTATCACATGTCCTTCCCTTCAAGTCTGATCGAAGGAAGTGTGACTGACTGATCAGACTAGTGTGATGGTGAAGAAGCTGAGTTCCTGCGGGTCCTCGCACCCGTTACCATTCCTTTTAGTAGTTGTAAGGGATCCTTAGGGGGTTGTGCCAAGCCCCTAGGAAATTTCTCCTTAGTTTTGCCATTCCCGAAGGACTTCTATGGCTTTCGAGGTATCGTAATGATACCTGTCCCTCTGTTATAAAGGAGCATGGTGCTCTTTGATGGCAACCAGGTACTTCCGCTAATGCCTCATCGCCACGTGCTCCAACGACCATCTCCTTGACTTCTTACTTACGTGCGCCACTATTGCTGGCTCACGTTAGGAGACTGCCTCTGGGGCAAAGATGATGCGGCGGTTTCATGCTTTCCACGTGCCATTTCCCTATTGCGTCCATGCAGGCGGCTTCCTGGGTATAAGAAGGGAAGGTGAGGACGTTCGACCAACTTCTGACTTCGTGGCTGGGTGCACCTCGTCTTCTTTTTCTTCTCTAAGGACTCTTTTGCAAATAAGTAGCTTGTCTCCTCCCTGTCTCTCCCCTTAGGGACCATGGAAAGCTACCGGGCGGAATGGTATGAGTCTATCTCTTCGAGAGTAAGACCGGAGGCTCTGCAGACAGCTATCTAGGCCTACGGCATCCCAGCTGAGATGGCGGTGGTTGTCCCCGGGGTAGACCAGACGCCAGTAGAGCCTCCCGCAGGCTTGTCAACCTTCTTCCTGGGGCAAGTGGAGTCAGGACTCCGTTTCCCCACCCCCCCCCCCTTCTTCATGAATATAGCTTCCTGCTTTGATATCTCCCTTCACCAAATGACTCCTAATGCCTTCGCTCAGATGGGAGGGACGTATATTATCTTCAAGCTTTTTGACCTCCCCCTGACCCCTTATCTTTTTTACTCTTTCTTTGTTCCGATCGGTTTCAGAGGGGTTTTTAGCTTTTCAGTGCGTCCGGGTCATAGGTTCTTAAGAGGGTTTCCTTCTTCGCATAAAGGGTGGAAGGAGAAGTTCTTCTTCATCCGCCTGCCCACGTTGCCCTTCAGCTCTCTTCCCTAGATAGAGGCACTCCTGACTCCTTCTGCTTTAGGGGAGTTTCTCCAGTATCTTGTGTACTAGCGTGCTAGGAATATACTCTCTGACATGGTGTTCAGCGGCCCGGGGCTGGTGCAGAATGAGGAGCTTATGTTACGGGTGGGCCTTAGCCCCAAAGTGACCCGAATCAGCCCCAGCCTCAGTATGTTTGCCTTTTTCCATCAATGCCTATTAATTTTAACTGATGTTTCCTTGTTTGTCGATTGTAGAGAAAGTCATGTTCGCCAAGGTGATGGACCGACTTAGCAAGTGGGAGGAGGCCAACAAGGAGGCAGTGAATCCTCCCCCGACCGTTCCCGATGCACCCCCTGTGCCTGCCGAGTCCTCGGAGGTGACCATTGACTCGTCCCGTGGGCCTGCCTCGCCCGAGAGGGTAGAGGCCACTGTTACATCCCCACCGGTGGCGAGTCGAGGGCCCTCTGATCAACGGGTTAATCCAGTAGCGGATATTCCTTCTGGAGGTGGCTCTCCCCCGATGGTTTTACGTCTAGAGGGGGTTAGCGAGGGGTCCTCCTCTCCCACTGCCCCTTCAACACTCCGGTCCGCTGGTCGGCATAAGAGGCGACTTCCAAAGGACTTGGGCCCTAGATGGAAAAAACTGCGCTCCGAGGGTCTCGACCTTCTTCCCTCAGTGTCTGAGGAGACTGTTTCTCCTTCCGAGGGGGGAGCATCTGTTCTCGCATCTTCTCCTATCCCTTCGGCCGTAACTCCGGAGATAGTCGTCATAGCACCTAGCTTTCCCTCCACTGACCCAGCCGAGGCTTCGAAGGATAAGGAGGTATTACGTACCCAATACCGGAAGAAACTTGACCGCCTAAAAAAGAGGTTGGATGCAGCATTGGAGGCTTCCATGCAATCCTTCCCCCTCCCCCCCCCCCCCCCCCCCCCCCCCCGGTGACATTGAAGGATGCTCCAATCGAGGGGGCCTCTTCCAGCTCAGAGGAGGAAGACTCTGGCCCCTCCAGCCTGCCACCCAAAGCTCCTGTTGTTCAATGACTTCCTCCTCGCCGAAGCTCACTGCCATCCGTGGGACGGGATAACCCGACAAGGTCCCCAGGAGGGGCAGCCGTACGAGTCTCGGCTGGACCGCTAACTACTCTTCGGGAGACTCTTCTGAAGGTATAAGTTACTGTTGCATTGAGTATTCTCTTGCATACTAACTTCTTGGTGCAATGATAGGCAGCTTAAGACTACCTAACAGGTAGCTGAAGCCTTGACCCGTCGGGCCCTGCGAGCCGAGACCATAGCTGATCATGAGCGTCGGGTGGGACTTATGCAAGCGGGGGTCAGCAGAGCCCTCCGGGCGAAGGTAGAGCATCTGCTGGACACCTTGCAGGACAAGGAGTTGACTTTTCAAAATTCCTGACACCGAGAATGCCTGGCGTCCGAAAGAGCGGTGGCCATTACGCAGGATCTACTCTAGATGATGCAGGAGAGGGATCAGCTTTAGATACGAGAGAGGAGGTTGTCGGGTGACATCTGACTTATGGCAGCCTCGACTGAGAGACTGAACGTGCGCGTTCAGGATCAGGCACAGCAACTTAGCCAGAAGGAGTCTGACTTTTTGATGGCCACTGATCGCGTATCTGCCCTGGAAGATGACCTGGCCCAAGCTCGATCGGAGGTATGGGCCATGTTGGACAGACTCAGGGAGGCCCTGGCCGATCAGGATGGGATGTCTGCCGAGTTAGGACGGCTGAAGCGCGCCCATGAGGCTGCTGAGGCCGAGCTTTACGCCCTTTAGGATGTTGAAGCTTCTAGATCTGAGGAGGCTGATGCAGACTTCAAGGCGAAGTTCTTGGAGTCGGATGAATTCCATGCCATCATCGCTAACCAGGTAGTGCAGCGCTTGCAGCAAGGCTTCCACGGGGCTGTCGACCAATTGAAGAAGCATCAATTTCTGCCTCCCCATGCCGCCCCGAGTTTGTGAGTGAAGGCTGAGTGGGAAAGAGACTCCCTCCCGAGAACCCAAAATTATAGGATTATATGTTTACCAGGGAGTTGGGCCAGGTTGTATCTATTATGATCATATACTCTACCATATTTTGTTCATGTTCTTGGGTCCGGTTCCATGTGTCGCGTGTCTTTGCAATGAGGGCTTGAAAAGAAAAAAGATAGAAGTTTTTCTCGGGGTTGATCCTGAGTGTGGATCTCCCACGATAACTCCGTACGCCTCAATGCTAGGCTCTCATTTATTTCCCTACGGGGCCCCCTTCGACCCTTTTCTCTTGGAGAATGTTGGCGACTCCCGAACCATCGTCTCCATATCCCACACAATCTCTTGAATGACTTCATAAAGAGTTGTGGGTTCCTAGGCGCGGCGAAGGCATGCCAATCGATACGATGCTTCGGCGTTGGCGTCCATTGCTTTTCTCGCACCGTACCTGCATTAAATGCTCAGAGAGGCAGTGGTCACTATAAATAGGGGGAGAAGGGTGAACCATCTTCTCCATCCCTTCTGCCTCCTTTCTTATTTGTGGTGAGATGTCGTTGCCTTTTCTTCCACCCCTTTTTGCGGCCGCAGTTGTCTATGTCGGAGATGTAGGAGGGTTCCTGGCCGAAGGGCCTTGCAGAGGGGGAAGCCTTGCATCCTTTGCTGGGGAGCATGGTGGAGATGATGTCCAGGGTCTCGCTGAAGATCCTGGTGGAGGTGGGACTCCAGGGTTATTTGAGGAGTCCAGAAAAGACATCACGTGGTCCGCCAGGGGGCATGGCAGAGATGACATATCCTGATAGTTTCTTCCCCTTGGTCGATCCGTGGCGGTGCATTCTTGGTTTGCTTCAGATGCCATCCTCTTTCGAATCCTCGCTTTCTCTGAGTTTTGGGCATAGGATGGTGTTTGTGGGGGCCGTCGTCACTAAGAGGGGAGGGGTTGCAGCCATTGCTTCCTCTCCCCTGTTAAGGCAATTCTTCTTTTCCAGCATCCGGAGAGAAATTACAGTTGATGCTCCCCCTCATCATCCTTCTGAATATTGTGTCGGATGCATCTTTGTAGGAGGAGGCAATCGGGGTCTTCAAACGGGTTTGTTGGTCTCATGTGTTACCTCAGGCATCTTAGTCTGTCGCTGGTTATGTAGGGTATGGCTTGGTAGGTTTCCTAAGCGAATACCTGGTCGATTCGAGAGACCTCTCCACGTCTACGGATTAAAAATTAATCTGAGTGGATACCCGTCTCCCATCGACCATCTCGTGCCGTATCGAACGATCCAAATTACAACTCGATCAATTACCAAAATCAGCCTTGTAATTTGCTCGACCGTTCGACCGCGGAAAAGGCGACGAGTGGATTGCCGACTTTTGTGTTTATGGTCGGGGTCCAGTTAAATAATTATTTACTATGATTCACGATCAAAATAATTAAATAACAAACATAAAATGACGAGGCAAATAAATAAAGCACAAATAAGAACGAAAGGAGCCAAGGAAGAATATACCTTCCGTTACCTTACGATCTTCTACCGTATGACCCTCCCCTCTTGGATGTCGTGTGGGCGACGATCTACCAAGACCCGTGGTCACCAAGTCGATCCCTTCTCCTTGCGCCAACCAATCCCTAACCAAAGGGATGTCGCCGGCCGCTCCAAGGAGATAATCCAAACACAAACCCAATTGATTCTTATCTCTACTGCCAGCACCTGAACAACAAATGTCTTGGAGTTCTTGTGATTTGAGCAACTCCAAGTTACACAAGCAACTTGTATTCTGAGCAACTCCACATCTCCAACTCGTGTTCTTCTAATCAACTCGAAGAAAGTTGCCATCCCCCAAGTACGAGGCAATTAGTTGTTGCTCCAACCCAGTTGCTGAGGCAACATACTATCAGCAATTACCGCCTCACGGCAGCGCCTCCACGGGAGCACCTCCCGAGGGCTGCCTCACATCGGCGCCTCCATGGGGCTGCCTCACGACAACGCCTCCACGGGAGCACATCCCGAGGGCTGCCTCACGACAATGCCTCCATGGGACTGCCTCACGACAGTGCCTCCACGGGAGCACATCCCGAGGGCTGCCTCACGGCAACGCCTCCACGGGACTGCCTCACGGCAGCGCCACTACGGGAGCGCATCCTGAGGGCAGCCTCATGGTAGCGCCTCCACGGGAGAGAGGAAGAGGAGGAGGAGGGGAGGAGAGGAGAGGAGAACAGAAAAGAGGCCAGGGATTTGTGATCTATTGGATTAATCAGAATCAACCACAACTTGGTTCTATGCCACCATGGGGTAATAGGATCGTTCTTCAATTAGAAATAGAAAACCCGAGAATAAACTAAGAGATTTATTTCTTGAAAAAAAAAGCAAGCTCAAATTATACTAGCACACTTAGGGAATGAGAGTCTTGGGAATGCTCAAGGCGTGCTCAAACCCTTAGCAAACCTGGCCTTTTATAGAGGGGAAGGTTGCAAATGAATTGAGGCGGGTGTCCATCCATTAACCCCATCGTCCCTCAATTATTTGCCCTTCATCATCTACCAAGGTTTTATAGCTCATAAAGGTTAGGACTTATCATGCAGAGATAAGATTCTGAAAGGACGGCTCCCTGGGGCTCAATCCTTCCAGCGCATAACCTTTTCTAAAGCTACTACTTTACAGCATACCACTTTATTAAAGTTGCTTCTTTACATCGCATTACTTTACTAAAGCTTCTGACTATGGGCTCATCATGCTTCATGGGAGTACTCTTTTGATTTCCCGTCCAATCTGTTGGATGCGCTGTACCTCAAGTAAGAGGCCCCGTCTGCTTTCACAAATTTCTTCCAGATGCTTGTGGTAGTAGGTGTCGAATCCTCCGTTTTGATTCTGATATCGCCTGCTATTGAATTGTATTCCTTCATCTGCATTATTAGCTCCAGCTCTCGCAGCTTTTCAAGCACGTTGCTTATAGCTTCATCTTCAATCTTTTCCATCTAGTTTCTTTTGTCGTGGTCTTCCCGGAAAAGAATCTGTGTTAGAGTTTCATGGGTTAGGTTTTTGTACCTTACTAATAAGGGAAACCTGTTGGAACTTGAAGCTTCTTCCATTGAATCAACAATGATTTGACCAAGAGAATCACTAAGAGTGGCTAAAGTCTCGGGTTCTTCCACCAATCGAGAGAGTGTATCCGCAAGGATATTCAGTTTTCCGTCGATATGTTCAAAATTTATCTTTACCCCTGTGCCTGTTATATAGTCAGTAAACACGAGCCATCTGACCCTTGAGGGTTTATTTCTGGCAATCCTGTTATGGAAGCTAATAATAGCCTGACAATCTATCCTCAATGATATCTCCTTCTTATCCATGTAATGAATTTTTAGTGCTGTCATTGTTTCCATGGCTGCATAAATCTCAGCATCTATTACAGATTTAACAGTAGGAAATTTACCATGGGCATAGGCGCATATTCTTTCCATGCTCTTTGGATCATATTTAGTGGGCTTCAATTTACAAACACCACCCCAGCCCATCATACATCCATCTGTTTCTAGGACAATATAGGCCCCTTCAGGTGCTATCTCCAGATCTGGCAGTTGGTTTACTTGGGCCTTTATTTCATTAATCAGGGCCCAATCAGAACTCTTCATTCTTTTGTGACCATGAGGTGATGTTTTTTCATACAGAGGTCCAAACTTGGAACTTAGGTTAGGAATATAAGTACGAGCATAATTTAAAATACCTAACCAAGATCTGAGTCCCTTCTTCTCTTTTAGCTGTTCGTCCTTGAATTCTGTTATCTTTTTGATAATATGAGGCTGCAGCTTCATTTTTCCTTCACCGATTTCTGCTCCTAGAAATTCAATTTTTGGAACTCCAATTTTGTATTTGGTTGGAGAGAGTACCAAGCCATGTTTTTTCACAAATGCCAAGCATTATTTCTATGTTCTTAATATGCTCCCGTTTTGTATTTGAAAATACCAAGATATCATCAATATAAACAGAAATGAATTCCTCCGTACCTTGGAAACATTGGTCCATTTTTCGTTGGAATATTGCTGGTGCATCTTCAGTCCGAAAGGCATTACAAGCAATTCGAATAGACCGGATGGGCAGATAAAAGCTGTCCATTCAATAGAAAGAGGGTCCATAGCGATCTGATGAAATCCCGATTTCAGATCAAACTTAGAATATATCTTTGAATTCCCCACCTTATTCAATATGGTATTGATCCCTGGAAGACTATACTGGTCTTTATAAGTATTATCATTGACCGTTTTATTGTTGAAAACCATACGCTCTTTGCCTTTAGTTTCCTTTCCAGTAATGGGATCAATGAAAGTTCCAGATTGAACTATCATTGCCATAGTACGATGTCGGCTTTTGCTGGGACGAATCACATTAAATTTGAGAAGTGCATCCACATGCCTCTTGAAAGCTTCTTTTAGTGCTGGTGAAACATTTGCCAAAGGCTTATCCTGGATGGTAATATCTGGGTTGATGATTTCTATTTTTCATAGAATACCATACTTGGACCAATGCTGAAGGGGATTCTCCCCTATATACCCTTGCTCCTTTAATCTGTTGAACAAAGAGCTATGTTTATGCAGAATATTCTGATTGGAAATGGTACTCGCAAAATACACTTCTTCTTGAAGCTGAATGTATTCCATTTCCTCAAGTCCAAGCTCTTCGATTGCAGCCACAGCACTCTGATTTGTAGCAATTGTAGTGATATTCTTATAGAAAGTAACAGTATTACCTTCTATTCTTACTCCTCCCTGCATGTTACGTTTGAAGTTGCATCCAAGTACCATTTGTACTCCTTTTCCCAAGGTCATATCGAAAGCATAGGTCAATGGAATTCTGAATTTATTTTCTCCAATCACCATTTGCCCCAACCATAGCTTCATCTTAGACTCCTGTTGGGAGTTGACACCGTTGATTAATATAGTATATGCATTTGGTTCAATAGCCTTACTTGGAGTTGACTGGGTGTCGATACAGCAGGAAGTTGCCCCGGTATCTAGTATTGCATTGACACTAAAAGGCTGCATATCTGGTATTTCCAAACTTACGTTAATGTTGTAGAGGCGGTTAAGTGTATTTCTTTGAGATACCTGGTCATCTGTAATTTTTGAAACCACTTGTTCTTCTAAATAAGATACCTGCTCCTTTCCTTTATTATGAAGGTCTTCAAATGATAGTTGTTGCAGATCCTCCATCAATTCTTCAGATAATTTCTCCTCTGATTTTTGATTTCTTCTCAGGACCCTGGATAGCTCCTCCTTTAACTTCTGATTTTTTGCTATCAAGTACTGAGTGTAATTAATTAGTTCTGAAATTAAACTTCTGACATCATACTGTACCGTTGGTGGTGGTAACGGTTTGAGAGATAGCTTTAAATAACATCCTGCACATAGAGTGCATGTGGTTAATTTGCAAATTAAACAATGGCCCCTTGATCTCTGATTCGTAATTCTTTTGCAGAAAATGCACTTAATGAATTGAGAATTTAACTCCTGATTCAGCTGCCATTCATGCTCACATGCATATTGTTCTTCTGGTATGTCTACCTGAACCTGCCATCCTTGGGTTTCCCCTATTAGCACAAATAAGGTTTCGGGTAAAGAACTTGTTACCAGACTGCAATAGTGCTCTGTATCATGATCACCCTCTGAGATGCTGCAGATTGCATCACTGTCTGTTTCCTCGGGATCTATTGATACGATATCAAATTCTTAAGGTAAGTCGAGTTCAATTAGCATTGCGACTCGCTCCTTGTTTCCCACTTTGTTCCTGCATTCTCGTGCAAAGTGTCCTTCTTCACCACAAATAAAACATTTACATTTACGTACCTTTGCTCGATCATTCTGGTATTTCTTCTTGATAACATTCACATGAGATTTATGAGGTTTTCCTTTATAGGACTTTGCCTTTCTCAAACCATATCTTCTTGTGGATTTTTGATAATGATATGGTAAAGTAATTTTGGAACAAAATTGGAGATCCTTCAGGCTTCTCTGAAGGGATGCCTGCTTACAAATTTCCATTAATTCTTGGTAAGCATGATGTATTCTGGGTAATACTCCAATAGTATTTCCTTGGTGCTTTTCCTGAAATTTCTTTTCAAGGTAGCTGCCAATGAGAGGTGGCATTTTTCTATAGAACTTACTTGAAAGTTTTTCATTTACGAACATTCGCCCTGTCTTGGCTGCTAACACTTTGTATTCATTCATGTATGTTGTAGCCACATACTCTTCTTGGAGATCTTCCGTATTAGCGTCAAAGCTAGTGGTAATGGAATGATATTCAGTAAGAGAGGAAGACTCATCTGAAACATTATCATCCCATGAGGGATTTTTCAGCTTATATGTGTAGTAGTAATCTGGCTTTTGTGGAATTGCATATGACACATAATAGTCATATTTTTCACTGGGCTCACCCAGTGTGTCCCATCTGGGATCTTCAGAGGCTGCATATTGGAAATAGTTATCAGGAAATAAGGAGGAAGTAGACTGAGTAATCACCCCATCACCTTCCGCGAATGGATTGATCCATTCTTCATCAGAAAGTGTATATAAGTGCTCCTGCAACTGTCGTTGTTGCTCAATTTGTTGCTGTTCATCACAATATTCCTCCACTGTAATCCGTCCATCCAGTAATTTTCGAAAAGGATTATCATAATAATCCTTAGTTCGCGAGATAGAAGGGTTGTCTTTGTGAAGGGCGACCAGCCAATATTCCTCTTCTGGAATAATATACTCATGTGGTGTAGCATATATAACTTGCTTTTCCTTCTGTTGTCCGTCTGAGGGTAGTACTGCTGGTATCAGGTGCTCTGGTTGGTTCGTTGATCCGAACCCTTGGATGCCCCTCTGGGTACTTGAGAATTCTTCTACTTCAACTACTTCAAAGCAACTTATCTTCTCAATAATTAGCTGGGCGATTGCTTCTCCTTTGAAAATCATAATATTTTCATAGTTCAAATTAAATACCAGGATTTTTATTTCACCCCTATAGTCTTGATCAATGACACCTGCTCCCACATGGAGCCCTTGTTTCCTGGCTGCTCCAGATCTGGTGGCTATTCTTCCATAGTGTCCATATGGTATTTGTACTGCAATACCTGTAGAAAGCAAGGCCCTATCTCCAGGGCTTATTTCATAATTATCAATAATTTTTAAGTCATACCCTGCTGCTCCTTTGGATTGCCGCTGTGGAATACTAGCATCTAGATGCAGTCTTTTAACTTTCAATACTTTAATTTCTTCCTCATCTTCTAAGAAAGCCAAGATTTCTTGTTCTGGTGAATCCATATTTTCGTATTGGTCCACTGGCTGCTCAGCCACTGGTGTGTATCCTTCAAATTGTAAGCTTATGCTTCCATCCAGTAACGCTCTGGTATTCACCTGGGTAGGTGAAACCGGATTTCTTCTTATTGATGGCCTTAATATCCATCTTTGCTGTTGCAATTGTTCCGTAATAAAACGGGTACCGGGCAAAGCATGCACTCCTCTACTGGTTAAATAATCTGCAACATTTTGCACGGAAATAAATTCAACAGCAGGTGTTTCAATTGCTTCAGTAGTTTTTAAGGCCCTTTTGTAGTCAATATTTTCTCTTTGTTCTTCCAAGTTCATCCGCCACCAATAAGATTTTTAACTTCCACAATTAAGTGTTCAACTTTTCGAACACTCTTCTTTAGTTCCTCGGTAAGCTTGAGGGCTTCTTCCTCAATAAGCTTAGGTTGCTGAGAGACTTCTCAGACTAGGTCTTTAACTTCTAATTTTGTCAAGGGTTTTTGGCTGATAATAGTCTTTTGAAGTTTCGCAATTTCACGTCTTAACTCCTTTTATTCTTCCTCTATAACATAGAAATGCTTCAATGTTACTTTAGAGAGCAAAGTAAGTCTATCATAGACAACGCCTATGTTGTTAGCAATTTCTGAAGATTTTGGTGTACTAGTTTCAGCCAGATCAAGGTATTCAAGGTTTGTGGTTCGGGATCTACTATACCATTCACTAATGTTCTGTTCAAATCGCTCACTCATGAATTAAGCCCCACTTTTCTTTCTCCTGCTTACGGCTTAGGACTCAATAAAACTTTCATGCTCACCTGACTGGCTATTGCTCTTTTCAGAGTCTTACAAGCACTGCAGTCTTTTGCAATCAGTTAACCAACTCGGTCGCCTTATTACAGAAGGGAATTATGGGTTCTAATCATGTTCTTTCAATAAGTTATATCTGAGAATATCCTTAATTAAGGCTTTTCAGCTTACCGTCTTACGCACTTACTAGCCCTGCGGAGATTTCCGGACCAAGGATGCATGTCGAGTCTCCACCTTCCAGCCTTTAAATTCTTTCTTAGGAAATATAACTTAATTTGAAAGATTTAGTAAAAGAACAAGAATAGTAGTAGTATGACCCTTACCTTCACCTTGAATACTATGGAATTTTAGCCTGCCATTTAAAGCAAGCTCTGATACCAAATAGGATCGTTCTTCAATTAGAAATAGAAAACCCGAGAATAAACTCAGAGATTTATTTCTTGAAGAAAAAGCAAGCTCAAATTATACTAGCACACTTAGGGAATGACAGTCTTGGGAAAGCTCAAGGCGTGCTCAAACCCTTAGCAAACCTGGCCTTTTATAGAGGGGAATGACCGTCTGCTTTCACGAATTTGTTCCAGATGCTTGTGGTAGGAGTTGTCGAATCCTCCATTTTGATTCTGATATCGCCTGCTATTGAAATCGTATTCCTTCATCTGCATTATTAGCTCCAGCTCTCGCAGCTTTTCGAGCACGTTGCTTATAGCTTCATCTTCAATCTTTGCCATCTGGTTTCTTTTGTCATGGTCTTCCTGGAAAAGAATCTGTGATAGAGTTTCATGGGTTAGGTTTTCGTACCTTAGTAATAAGGGAAACCTGTTGGAACTTGAAGCTTCTTCCATTGAATCAACAATGATTTGATCAAGAGAATCACTAAAGAGTGGGTAAAGTCTCGGGTTCTTCCACCAATCGAGAGAGTGTATCCACAAGGATATTCAGTTTTCCGTTGATATGTTCAAAATTTATCTTTACCCCTATGCCTGTTATATAGTCAGTAAACGTGAGCCATCTGACCCTTGAGGGTTTATTTCTGGCAATCCTGTTATGGAAGCTAATAATAGCCTGACAATCTGTCCTCAGTGTTATCTCCTTCTTATCCATGTAATGAATTTTTAGTGCTGTCATTGTTTCCATGGCTGCATAAATCTCAACATCTATTACAGATTTAACAGTAGGAAATTTACCATGGGCATAGACGCATATTCTTTCCATGCTCTTTGGATCATATTTAGTGGGCTTCCATTTACAAACACCACCCCAGCCCATCATACTTCTATCTATTTCTAGGACAATATAGGCCCCTTCAGGAGGTATCTCCAGATCTGGCAGTTTGTTTACTTGGGCCTTTATTTCTTTAATCAGGGCCCAATCAGAACTCTTCATTCTTTTGTGACCATGAGGTGACGTTTTTTCATACAGAGGTCCAATCTTGAAACATAGGTTAGGAATATAAGTACGAGCATAATTTAAAATACCTAACCAAGATCTGAGTCCTTTCTTCTCTTTTAGCTGTTCGTCCTTAAATTCTGTTATCTTTTTGATAATATGAGGTTGCAACTTCAGTTTTCCTTCACCGATTTCTGCTCCCAGAAATTTAATTTTTGGAACTCCATTTTTGTATTTGGTTGGAGAGAGTACCAAGCCATGTTTTTCACAAATGCCGAGCATTATTTCTAAGTGCTTAATATGCTCCCGTTCTGTATTTGAAAATACCAAGATATCATCAACATATAAAGAAATGAATTCCTCCGTACCTTGGAAACATTGGTCCATTTTTCGTTGGAATATTGCTGGTGCATTCTTCAGTCCGAACGGCATTACAAGCAATTCGAATAGACCGGATGGGCAGATAAAAGCTATCCATTCAATAGAAAGAGGGTCCATAGCGATCTGATGAAATCCCGATTTCAGATCAAACTTAGAATATATCTTTGAATTCCCCACCTTTTTCAATATGGTATTGATCCCTGGAAGACTATACTGGTCTTTATAAGTATTATCATTTAGCGTTTTATAGTTGAAAACCATACGCTCTTTTCCTTTAGTTTCCTTTGTAGTAATGGGATCAATGGAAGTTCTAGATTGAACTATCATTGCCATAGTACGATGTCGGCTTTTGCTGGGACGAATCATATTAAGTTTGAGAAGTGCATCCACATGCCTCATGAAAGCATCTATTAGTGCTGGTGAAACATTTGCCAAAGGCTTATCTTGGATCGTAATATCTGGGTTGATGATTTTTATTTTACATAGAATACCATTCTTGGACCAATGCTGAAGGGGATTCTCCCCTATATACCCTTGCTCCTTTAATCTGTTGAACAAAGAGCTATGATTATGCAGAATATTCTGATTGGAAATGATACCCGCAAAATACACTTCTTCTTGAAGCTGAATGTATTCCATTTCCTCAAGTCCAAGCTCTTCGATTGCAGCCACAACACTCTGATTTGTAGCAATTGTAGTGATATTCTTATAGAAAGTAACAATATTACCTTCTATTCTTACTCCTCCCTGCATGCTGCGTATGAAGTTGCATCCAAGTACCATTTGTACTCATTTTCCCAAGGTCATATCGAAGGCATAGGTGAATGGAATTCTGAATTTATTTTCTCCTATCACCATTTGCCCCGTCCTTAGCTTCATCTTAGCCTCCTGTTGGGAGTTGACACCATTGATTAATATAGTATATGCATTTGGTTTAATAGCCTTACTTGGAATTGATCGGGTGTCGATACAGTAGGAAGTTGCCCCGGTATCCAGTATTGCATTGACACTAAAAGGCTGCATATCTTGTATTTCCAAACTTACTTTAATGTTGTAGAGGCGGTTAAGAGTATTTCATTAAGATACCTGGCCATCTGTAATTTTTGAAACCACTTGTTCTTCTAAATAAGATACCTGCTCCTTTCCTTTATTATGAAGGTCTTCAAATGATAGTTGTTGCAGATCCTCCATCAATTCTTCAGATAATTTCTCCTCTGATTTTTGATTTCTTCTCAGGACCCTGGATAGCTCCTCCTTTAACTTCTGATTTTCTACTATCAAGTACTGAGTGTAATTAATTAGTTTTGAAATTAAACTTCTGTCATTATACTGTACCGTTGGTGGTGGTAACGGTTTGAGAGATAGCTTTAAATAACTTCCTGCACATAGAGTGCATGTGGTTAATTTGCAAATTAAACAATGGCCCCTTGATCTCTGATTCGTAATTCTTTTGCAGAAAATGCACTTAATGAATTGAGAATTTAACTCCTGATTCAGCTGCCATTCATGCTCACATGCATATTGTTCTTCTGGTTTGTCTACCTGAACCTGCCATCCTTGGGTTTCCCCTATTAGCACAAATAAGGTTTCGGGTAAAGAACTTGTTACCAGACTACAATAGTGCTCTGTATCATGTTCACCCTCTGAGATGCTGCATATTGCATCACTGTCTGTTTCCTCGGGATCTATTGATACGATATCAAATTCTTAAGGTAAGTCGAGTTCACTTAGCATTGCGACTCGCTCCTTGTTTCCCACTTGGTTCCTGTATTCTCGTGCAAAGTGTCCTTCTTCACCACAAATAAAACATTTACATTTACGTACCTTTGCTCGATCATTCTGGTATTTCTTCTTGATAACCCTCACATGAGATTTATGAGGTTTTCCTTTATAGGACGTTGCCTTTCTCAAACCATATCTTCTTGTGGGTTTTTGATAATGATATGGTAAAGGAATTTTGGAACAAAATTGGAGTTCCTTCAGGCTTCTCTGAAGGGATGCCTGCATACACATTTCCATTGATTCTTGGTAAGCATGATGTATTCTGGGTAATACTCCAATAGTGTTTCCTTAGTGCTTTTCCTGAAATTTCTTTTCATGGTAGCTGCCAATGAGAGGTGGCATTTTCTATAGAACTTACTTGAAAGTTCTTCATTTACGAACATTCGCCCTATCTTGGCTGCTAACACTTTGTATTTATTCATGTATGAAATTAAATCTTTTGTATCATGACATACCAGTCGTTCAAGGTCTAGGTAAGCCTGATTCTGTTCCACTGTTGAGCCTGAGGCTAGATCTTCTAAAGTAATTATTCTTCGAATTTGTGTTAGTACATTATGGGTTTCATCTGCCATCCCGACCAATTTGTCATACTGATCTGGGAACATCATCCTCCATTGAATAAAGGTCTTCTTTTCTATTTCTCCCAAGAGATTTTCAATGTATTGCACCTTGGTTCTATTGTCGCTCCAGATTTTTTAATCCACCACATTAGTAGTAATTAACTCCCATCTGGAAATAACATCATGATATCAACCAATATTATCAGGAAGAACTAGCATAGCACCTGTTTGTTGTTGCGCAGATGGTAACGTCCAGGTTTCATTGGAATACATTTTCTGGATATTCTCAATTTTTACGCCATAGTATCCTGGATCATTATATACATTCGGTTCTTCCTTCTTGATAGTTGCAGGTGCATATTGAGGAGGTCCCATAGTAGAATCCGGGGGTGGATTATAAGCGGATATAGCCGATGTCGAGGCTAATAAGCGTTCATTGGGCCTTTGTTCTGTATAGTCCATCTCTATCTGTTCATCAATTGTAGCCACATACTCTTCTTGGAGATCTTCCATATTAGCGTCAAAGCTAGTGGCAATGGAATGATATTCAGTAAGAGAGGAAGACTCATCTGAAACAATATCATCCCATGAGGGATTTTTCGGCTTATATGTGTAGTAGTAATCTGGCTTTTTTTGAATTGCATATGACACATAATAGTCATATTTTTCACTGGGCTCACCCAGTGTGTCCCATCTGGGATCTTCAGAGGCTGCATATTGGAAATAGTTATCAGGAAATAAGGAGGAAGTAGACTGAGTAATCACCCCATCACCTTCCGCGAATGGATTGATCCATTCTTCATTAGAAAGTGTATATAAGTGCTCCTGCCACTATCGTTGTTGCTCAATTTGTTGCTGTTCATCACAATATTCTTCCACTGTAATCCGTCCATCCAGTAATTTTCGAAAAGGATCATCATAATAATCCTTAGTTCGCGAGATAGGAGGGTTGTCTTTGTGAAGGGCGACCGACCAATATTCCTCTTCTGGAATAATATATTCATGTGGTGCAGCATATATAACTTGCTTGCCCTTCTGTTGTCCGTCTGGGGGTAGTACTACTGGTATCAGGTGCTCTGGTTGGTTCATTAATCCGAACCCTTGGATGCCTCTCTGGGTACTTGAGAATTCTTCTACATCAACTACTTCAGGGCAACTTATCTTCTCAATAATTAGCTGGGCGACTGCTTCTCCTTTGAAAATCATAATATTTTCATAGTTCAAATTAAATACTAGGATTTTTATTTCACCCCTATAGTTCAAATTAAAGGAGCAAGGGGATATAGGGGAGAATTCCCTTCAACATTGGTCCAAGAATGATATTCTATATAAAATAGAAATCATCAACCCAGATAATACCATCCAGGATAAGCCTTTGGCAAATGTTTCACCAGCACTAAAAGAAGCTTTCAAGAGGAATGTGGATGCACTTCTCAAACTTAATGTGATTCGTCCCAGCAAAAGCCGACATCGTACTATGGCAATGATAGTTCAATCTGGAACTTCCATTGATCCCATTACTGGAAAGGAAACTAAAGGCAAAGAGCGTATGGTTTTCAACTATAAAACGCTCAATGATAATACTTATAAAGACCAGTATAGTCTTCCAGGGATCAATACCATATTAAAAAAGGTGGGGAGTTCAAAGATATATTCTAAGTTTGATCTGAAATCGATATTTCATCAGATCGCTATGGACCCTCTTTCTATTGAATGGACAGCTTTTATCTGCCCATCCGGTCTATTCGAATGGCTTGTAATGCCTTTCGAACTGAAGAATGCACCAGCAATATTCCAACGAAAAATGGACCAATGTTTCCAAGGTACGGAGGAATTCATTTCTATTTATATTGATGATATCTTGGTATTTTCAAATACAGAACGGGAGCATATTAAACACTTAGAAATAATGTTTGGCATTTGTGAAAAATATGGCTTGGTACCAAATACAAAATTGGTGTTCCAAAAATTGAATTTCTGGGAGCAGAAATCGGTGAAGGAAAACTGAAGCTGCAGCCTTATATTATCAAAAAGATAACAGAATTCAAGGACGAACAGCTAAAAGAGAACAAGGGACTCTGATCCTGATTAGGTATTTTAAATTATACTCGTACTTATATTCCTAATCTAAGTTCCAAGCTTAGACCTCTGTATGAAAAAACGTCACCTCATGGTGACAAAAGAATGAAGAGTTCTGATTGGGCCCTGATTAAAGAAATAAAGGCCCAAGTAAACCAACTGCCAGATCTGGAGATACCACCTGAAGGGGCCTATATTGTCCTAGAAATCGATGGAAGTATGATGGGCTGGGGTGGTGTTTGTAAATGGAAGCCCACTAAATATGATCCAAAGAGCATGGAAAGAATATGCGCCTATGCCCATGGTAAATTTCCTACTGTTAAATGTATAATAGATGCTGAGATTTATGCAGCCATGGAAACAATGATAGCACTAAAAATTCATTACATGGATAAGAAGGAGATAACACTGAGGACAGATTGTCAGACTATTATTAGCTTCCATAACAAGACTGCCAGAAATAAACCCTCAAATGTCAGATGGCTCACGTTTACTGACTATATAACAGGCATAGGGGTAAAGATAAATTTTGAACATATCGACGGAAAATTGAATATCCTTGCGGATACACTCTCTTGATTGGTGGAAGAACCCGAGACTTTAGCCACTCTTAGTGATTCTCTTGATCAAATCATTGTTGATTCAATGGAAGAAGCTTCAAGTTCCAACAGGTTTCCGTTCTTACTAAGGTACGAAAACCTAACCCATGAAACTCTATCGCATATTTTTTTCCAGGAAGACCACGACAAAAGAAACCAGATGGCAAAGATTGAAGATGAAGCTATAAGCAACGTGCTCGAAAAGCTGTAAGAGCTGGAGCTAATAATGCAGATGAAGGAATACGATTTCAATAGCAGGCGATATCAGAATCAAAATGGAGGATTCGACAACTACTGCCACAAGCATCTGGAAGAAATTTATAGGGCTACGGTAGGGACCGTGAGGAGGAGTTGGATTTTGGCCTGCTAATGGATCCAAACCCGGTCCATTAATGAGGATCCATTCCACTAAAGGACCCCCATTGAATTACCTCACCAACCCCCATATTTACATATGGGCTCCACTTATTACGAGTCATCCATCCCCCCATATTTAAGATCTTGAATGTCCGTTAATTAATTTAATTATTGACAATTTAAATTAATTAATGTCTAGGTCCTTGACTAGTACCGCTTAACCTTATCATTGTGCCGGATCAAATCCACCTGTAGGGATTTGCACGATGAACCTTTTGAGCTCATCAAGGGGGCATCATCATCCTGACTCACCAGGACACGGATTCCGTCAATAATCATCGGCACATCATATTATTAATATTATCTTCCAACTTACCGGGTCTATCGATCTAACAGAATAGGTCTCGCCCATTGATAAATCAAAGAAATAATAATTAATAATATATGCCCGATATTATTTCAGGATTAAGGGATCGTACTCCATAATATAAACTGAGGTCCTATCCAATTATTGAGTCAGTACAAATTGGATAACCTCAGGTTTCGGTCCTGCTCAATGTACTCATAGCACACTAGTGTAATTCTATGGTCAAGACCAACCACACCTAATTACACTACAACCATCCCGATGGGTTGTCCAATTCCATCTCGGTTGTGAGCCTCTTATTTATATTAAGCAAGGGACTGATAACATGATCTTCCATGTGACACCACACACTATGTTATCTTCAATGCAAAATAATTGGACTTCGTGCATGTACACTATAAGAAAAAAGATCTATTGTGACATTTATTTTATGACACTTAATAGTAAATGCCATTATAAACTATTTATAATGACACTTATCAAAATAGATTAATTTTATAATTAAAATATCTGATTAAACCTTTTATCATGACATATTTTATAAATGTCCTTATAAATCTAATATTTTTTTATTAAAATAGATTATTTAATTTATTTAATTAATCTTTTTCCAACAATTCAGCGAGCGTGACTTCTCAACTTAATAGCACGAACGCAGGCGAAATCGCAGCGGCAAACTCCAAATCCCAGCGCCAATACTCCAAATCGCAGCGCGTGAGCCCTGCGTCGTCCCTCCTTTTCATCTCCACCCTCAGCGCGAACCCTAATCTTGTTTTCTCCCTCGCTCCCTGCTCGATCGCCGCCTCCAACCACCGCACCTCCACCAGCGTGCCCCTGCTCGATTTGCCCTCTCCCTACGCAAGCGCCTCCAACCACCGCACCTCCACCAGCGCGGTCTGGGCTGCGCGAGGGCCTCCCCACGCGTGGCGCTCCTCCCCGCCACGCCATCTGCCCACCAACGCGATCTGACCTACTCACGCGCCTCCCCATCAGCTCCGGATCTGCTCTGCGCTCTTCGACTTCTTCGACACGCTCAAGTCGGCCCACGAGAAGGAGGTGAAGCGGCAGACGCTGTCGGAGCTCGTCAACTTCGTACAATCCGGCTCGAGTCGGCTAAGCGAGCAGGTACAGGAAGAGCTCGTCCGTATTGTGGACGTCAATATCTTCCGCAGTCTCCCTTCGGCTTCCCATGAAAACACCGGCGTCGAGCCCGCCGACCAGTAGGTGGAGGACCCCTACCTCGTCCCCGCCTGGCCTCATCTCCAGCTCGTCTACGAGCTCCTTCTCCGCTACGTCGTGTCGCCCGACACGGACACCAAGGTTGCCAAGCGCTACATCGACCACTCCTTCGTGCTCCGGCTTCTTGACCTCTTAAACTCCGAAGACCCCCGCGAACGCGAGTACCTCAAGACCATCCTCCATCGCATCTAGGGCAAGTTCATGGTCCACCGCCCTTTCATCCGCAAGGCCATCAATAACATCTTCTACAGATTTATCTTCGAGATGGAGAGGCATAACGGCATAGGCGAGCTGTTGGAGATCCTTGGCAGTATAATCAATGGATTCGCTTTGCCAATGAAGGAAGTGCACAAATTGTTCCTCGTCCGTGCGCTCATCCCTTTGCACAAGCTGAAACCTGTCGGGATGTATCACCAGCAGCTTTCTTACTGCATCGTGCAATTTGTCGAGAAGGATTATAAACTAGCCGATACAGTCATTAGAGGGCTGCTGAAATACTGGCCCGTTACTAATTGTCAGAAGGAAGTGCTGTTCCTTGGGGAGTTGGAGGAGGTGCTCGAGGCAACGCAACCAGCAGAGTTCCAACGGTGCATGGTTCCCTTGTTCAAGCAGATTGCTCGCTGCCTCTGCAGTTCACACTTTCAGGTTTTGTTGTTGTCATCTCTCTTTCTCATGCTTTCTGCTCGAAATTACTAATTGTTCTTTGTCATCTCTTGTTGTCTCGGTTGTGTGAATATGAACGACAATGTATAAAAGTTTGACATTTGGCTGAACCTATACCGATTGCTTTAATTGTAGTGTTGTTTTTCATTTGTATGTCGCTCTTTTAACTTTTAATATTTCTTTTAAATCAGTTCATCAAAACTTTATTGTAGGTTTGATTTTGCTCGTTACCTTTCCCTTCTTTGGTTTAGAAAAGAGGAAGTTCATCCTCTCATAGCTTCCTTTCCTGGTTATTCAATTGTTAGCTATATTGGAATCATTGCTATTATCTCTCTTGACTTGTACATGAATTGTGAATTTATGACGAAATTAATCTGACTTATGACCCGTATGGTTAATTGAAACCTGCTTTTCTGTTTATTAACAAATGATGATGCTATTCTTCCCATGTCTTGTCAATGAAAAATCTCTTTTCTCCAACTGGAAAATAAGGATATCATGTCCTTTTGCCATTTGTCTAGTTAGGGAAATATATTTTTGGTTAAGATATATATATATATATATAGTATCAATATTTGTATGGAAACAAAAAAAGGGGAAAAAATAATTTACTTGTATTAAATTGATTTGACATTTTTGTGTATTTTTTCAACAGTAATAATGAAAGATCCCATTGTAATACTACTTATAATTAATGGTTCCAACCAGACAAACCCCAATCATGTTTGCTCTGAAATGAAGTTCAGTTCAATTAAAAATGATTTTATATTTGCTTTGGCTTGAACTGATTGAATAACCCTACCTGTAATGGTTTGCAAGGAGTTCGCTTGACAATATAATTCACTTGCAATATTATTTGTGATTGATACTCCTATAAATCTTTGATACCCACTGTCAAATTCATGTGCTTTGCAAAATATTTCTTGCTTGGTTGAGATATTACTGAAAAAAGTTATTTTTTGCTCATGATTTAGGCCTGCTTTAGCTTTGACAGTGTCAAATAATTGGTTATAGATCTCTTACACAAAATAGGGTCCTTTTGCTATAGAGGTAAACATATGCTGAATTGATTAAATGCTTTGACAAATTGCTCTAAGGTGCTTTTGCTACAGAGCCTAGTAGAAACTAGATTCATTGAATGCTTTAACAAGTTCTCTAGTACGATATTTTTGAGCTTGCTGTTCCACTAACATGCTTGCTTTCATTTTAAGCACATGTTTCTGGTTGGACAACTGTTTTATTGGTAGAACTGATATCAATTTTACAATAATTATTTGCCAGACCCAGTGGTCTGAAATGCAATTCAAGTTGTTGCACTACATACTTTCCCTTTGGTGGTTATGGGGTATCCCCTTGGTTAAAGTTTTGCTTATATGCGTTGCTATCTACCTAGTTTCATAAATATAGGACTTGCATTTTACATCTGCATATTAAGCATTTTTCTCATAATATTTAACTGCAGTGGGGATACTGTATATATTATGGATTTTTTTTATCTCTTGCAAGTTGCAATTATATGAACTTATGCAATTATATCTCATGCTTAGTAGTTAGCAACTAGATGGCCTGCCTTGTTTTTTTGTTGGGGCCCTGATCATGCAATTATATCTTATACTTAGCAGTTAGCAACTATATCATGCAATTAATCCATGTTTTTTTGTAACCTCAATTCTTATTGGTTGATTATTTACGTATGATAGCTTGGCCTTGTCATCTGGTATGATATGTAATTTTTTAATTAACTATTATTATTATATATATCATTATATTAGTGTCTTATAAAATGAATATCAATTATATTTGCAGTTAACAGTTGATGAAGAAGATTTCTACTTAGGTGCATGAGGTTAGATTTTTATTTTTGTTGATATGTGTTGTCTTTCTTTTTTCTTCAAATTTTTATGTTTATTGCATCATTGCATCAATGTTCCTCTTGATGTTAGTTTATATATCAATGGGTACGAGAGATGGGGACCTCCTGATATTGTCCATTATGTTGATGCATATCAATGTTAGTTTGTATGAGAGAATGTTAATTTGCCATTATGTTGATGTTGTCCTCCTAGTATGTTTTTATACAATGTTCTTATCAATGGGTATGCGTTAGTTTGTAGTTTGTGCCATCTACAATGTTCTTTCTTTTTTCAGAGAATGTTTTTGCCGAAGTGGACAGCTCAATGATGCAATGAAGCTTTGGGATGAGATGGATCAGAGGGAACTAAAGCCTAATGCATACACCTTTTCTGTTGTTATACATTGTTTGTGCAGGAAGGATGTTGTGCCACGAGCCTTCATTTACAAGCCATAAATCATATATATCAGTTTAATTGTATTCTTTCATGCCTAGCTTCTTTTTCCATGGTTATGTGCATCTATCTGGCTTTGCTTGTAATAGTGTATATGAAGAAACTTAAATAGCGATATGAATAAATATTTTTCAAATTTGGCAAATCTGAAGGACATCTTTCACTTATCAAGATCAATGAGTTTTTTTGGAGAGTCAATATCAGTACTGTCGAGATTTGTTTGTTTTAATTTAATTTTATTTACACAAATTAATATATGATTTTTTTTTGTAGGTGACAAGAATATTGGATTTTGTTCAAGATGTGATGGTTGTAGATTGAAGATGCAACAAAGTTTGGAAGTTTGGTTATGTTTTGCTTTAGGAGAGATTTTTTGTTAGTTCTTAAGCTAAATACATTGGGTAAATTTGTGATTGTGATTAGTGCATATATAGTTTTTGAAGTGACCAATTTGATAGTTTTGTATTGTAAAAAATTTGGCAATTATTGATTAGCACTTTGATTTCAATTTAAAATTTTTATTTGTGTTTATGTTAATTAGTTATATGCGTAAATATTTATATTATGAAAATATTAAAAATGGATGAGATATTTATTGATATATAATATTTTTTATGTCATAATAGAACATCAAATCTTGTAGAGAAAAATATTATTATAAAATTCATATGAAGACATTTCAAAATGTCATAATAAATAACTATTAATGATAATTTTAAATGTCTTTATAGACTAATATAATAAACATTTATATGTGTCACTATAAATTACATAACGAGGCATTTTAAATTACCTTTATAAACTATCATTAGTGACATTTTTTATTATGACTATAAATAAAATTGAAGGCACTTATAATTGTCTTGATAAATAATTTTAAAGGACATATAAATTTGTCATCATTACTATAATAAAATAACATATATAAATGTCATTATAAATTTTATAGTGACATTATTTTTTGTCACTATAACAATTATTCATGTTATTAGTGTTGTCACTATTTTTATGTTATAGTGACATTAAGAATTGTCATAAGTGATAAGACTTTAGACGACATCACTATAGAGGACATTTTAACTTAATGTCACTATATCAAAAATGTCAGTATAAGTAATATATGATGACACTTTTTAATGTCATTAAAAGTATTTTTTCTTATAGTGTGTCTTCGCGATTTTTATTCTATTTTGTTGGTAGTAGCTGATGGTAGTAGTTTCTATATTTTTCTTCCGCTGTTGCTTTTGTGTTGGGTTTAGTCATACTATACGGCGATATAGTTGTACTTTTGTGAGACCTTTATGCATTATGTTTTGTCGTAAGTCGGGCCGGTCCGCAGTCAGGTATGGTTTACTCGGTTTTATTTCATGTTCTGTTTTGATTTGGGGCCTGAGGCCCATTTAAACTGCGTGGTTGTCTTATATGTGATGTATGTATGTGTAAATTGTCCGCCAGACAGGGGAGGTGTTGTCCGATTTTCTATTGGATCAGCGGCTCCTAGGGTCTCGGGGTGTGACACCAATAGAGATATCTTTCCCGTATAAGCTCATGGTCTTTCTTATGTGTTTTTAATATAAGACTTTGTATGCAACCTCACAACCACAACACCTTCTTATATCTTTTCTCACATGGATGACCCTACAGTGGTGTAGAAGGACCTCGGGGTGGTGGGGGTGTCGAGGAGGCGAGGAGGGTCGACTGATGCATCTCCAACTTGTTCAACTATTACTCACGATCCATCTCGAAGAAAAGGGGAACTACGAGGATGAGAAAGATGGTGCCAGCAATCCACGAGGCCATTCCGGTGCTATAAAGGAGCTTCTTGGTCACAGTGGCAACTTTAGGTGCAGTGATTCTACCTCGTTCGACAATCACATACTACGGCGAGCAAGCCATTGATCCATCCTTGCTAACTCTTCAACGGAGATGAAGGAGGATATTAGGGTTTTTATTTGGAAAAAAGTGGTTCGGGTGTATTATGGGAAATGACATGTGAAACCAAGTACCAGGAAATCAAAGTAAATTGACAATACTTCATTGTGATCAAATTACACCATCAAAATTGTTTCAGAAACAACTAGCTTTGGTCTTCAGAAATCTTCAAGGTGGAGCTCGTGACTTGATCAACACAAGTTCGATCAGCCCGATTCAAGACAGAGTTCAGGTCTAGTTAGCCTAGCTTATGTCGAGCATAAGTCAAGTTGGACCAATTCTTCCATGTTCAACTTAAGTCGACCTGGCACACGACCGAGCTCAAGCCTAATCAACCAGATCAGCTAGATTGCTCTCGAGCTCGAAGGTGATATAACTAATGACACTAGTTACCAAAAAGTGTGCCCTTTAATGAAGAGGAAAAAGGTACATCCCTTAGAATTTTGGCCGCCTTTTCACTCCCTATATAAAGTAACGATGAAAAATCGAGACGTAGACAATGACATCGGAGAACTCTCACCAAGGTTCATCTTGGCCTCTCTTCTAACCTTTTTTTGTAGGTTTAGTTACCCAGTCATGATCAACAACAATCTTCACCAGAGTCGTTGTGTTGATCCATTCGACAACTACCGACCCCAACAATTGCCTGACCTGAAAGGAGCTGACTCGATAAAGCCAACCTAATAGGAGCAGACTTGACAAAATAGATATAAGAAGAGACGACCTGACGAACATCTGACCTATAAAAAGAGCTTGGTCAATAATACATCGAAAAGTCACGTCATCCCCAGAACTCAACCCGATCAAAACATGTTTTTTCAGTTCTGAATCTAGATAAAAAAAATGGCATTATTGTGGAGAAGTGGCTTCTTTCCTTTATTTTTTTAATTTTTAATTTTTAATTTTTTATGTATTGGGGGTAGACTTGGTAATGGTTCGGAATCGATGGTTCAATGATTCAAAATTATCTATTCGACGGTTCTGATAAGTTGACCCTTAATCTTAATCAACTAAGATGGTTAGGGTTTAGGTTCAAATTGTCGATTGACGATTTGATTCATAATTCATCACGATTCATCATCGTTCATGATTATTACTATTTTAAAAATATTTAAAAATTATTATTAATATATATATATATATATATATATATAAAAAGTAGACTTGTACTATTTAATTTTCCTACATATTCCTTACAATTTTAAAAGAGTATCTCAAATCTTAGAAGTGTCACGATTAGTACTTCCTTATGTCTCGAATATCGAAACTTGCTCAAGTTTATCATCGATAAATTAAATATTATGATCTTTATTTGGATTGATTATTTCCTTGCTCCTAAATCGAAATGATGAACCTTCTAGTTTTAATAAATTGGAGAATTGAAGTTGAAAACGATTGAGATTTTAGAATTCAGAGATCAAAGTAAAGAAGATGGTGTGAAAATGATGAAATAATGAGCTTTTTATTTTTAAAGTTTTGAGAATAAGAGGCACTAAATCTCAATTATTGATTAAAAAACGATCAAATAATTTTAACGATAAAAAAAATTAAAAAAAAACCCTCTTTCCCCAATGATCGGAATTGCTTTTACTCTTTCCTTTAACTTTTAAATCACACTAATATGATATGTTACAAAGTTGAAAGAAATTATTTACTCTATTACTCTTCTTCCCGCTATTAAGAAGAACAATACAATAAAAAAGAAATATTAATTAATTAATTATTAATAAATTAACCAACATATAAAGACATCAATAATTACAATCTATTTGGCTAGGATATTTTATTTTCATTCGAGAGATTGGATTTGAGTCCCAGTAGCAATAAAATTCATTTTAATGCATTTTTATTTAAAAAATTAAAAAAAATCAACAAACTGGCGATTAACTGCTAGTTAATTCAGTAGTTAAATGGGGGCTTGAACTTTAACCGGCTGGACAATGGGCCGGACTGATACTATTTAGGCCCGTAACCCAGGTCAATGGGTGACTAGCCGTTGACCAGGTTACGGGCCAGGACCGATTAACTACATAGAAATTGAAAGTCGTGGTTCACTTGTATGCTTTCACTGCTTTTGTTTGAGTTCCAAATCAGGTTTCTACTAGTGCAAAAAAAAAAAAAAAATTGCAACTGAGGTCAGTCATTGGCTTCTTTAAAAGTAAGTAGTAGTTGTTAGTAGTTTAAGAGTGGCAGTTATCCTTCTTTTATGATTTCACTTGCAGTGGTAGTTGTTGTTCCCAACTTTGGTTATCATTAGAACTTAGCATGTATTATTATCTTTTTCAATGTAATTATTATCAGATTAAAACTTTTGCATTTAAAGTAGAACTATGACAAGAGATACTGGTTGAGTCTAATGTTGTTTAAATCATTGGTAGACTATTTTAAAGAATATTTAGAGGATAGTTAAGGTTGTAAAGGCTTACTTTATTGCCTCTTGAAGAAGCTTTTAGTGGATTTTATATGGATTAATTGTTTTCACGATGGATTATGGAGTAAAAACGATTGTTTGAAATCATGCTGATCCTGACCTAGCTTACGTATAGCTCGGTCGGCCAGCCTGGCGCTACATAAAGATAGTGCAGGATCAGTGCCGTCGATAAAGGGGGTGAATATCGACTCATAAAATTTCTTCTGAAAACTCGTCGTTTGTTCATTCTAATCAAAGAGTTAGTGCGCAGCGGAATAATAAAGAACGAAAACAAACAACACACTAAAACTTATAGGATTTATTTACTTGGTTCCTGACCCCCAGGGTCAGTACGTCCAAGACCTATGTACTCGGCGTGAGTCCACTATTAGTCTCCTTTCCGGAATTTCCGGAGGCGGAGGATACCCGTCTTACCGTTCAAGTTTACAACCAAAGAATAAGTAAATTAAGTGCATAAAATAAAAGCAAACCAAAAAGAAAGTCGAAGATCCGGTCAATCCGAAAGTTCGAAGTGCAGCGCACTTTCTCCTGGAGACTCCTTGGTCGCAGAGCTTCGTCTCTAGCACTTTTTCTTCGCTCAGATTGCTTAGAATGATGTAGCAAGTGTTATTCTGAGTTGAGGGGTCGAAACCCCTTTTATAATAGCTTCTCCGACGCCCTAGAGGCCTCTGAGGCACCCCATATGCGGTCAAACCTGATCCGCAATCGCAAACTTTGCGCAGGGATAAAACTGGCCATCCCAGGCGCCCTGGACCTTCCCAGGCGATTGGGATGTAGGGCGCCTGACCCTTGATGGCGCCCTAAAGCTTGGGGGTGCCTGTATTAACACAAGCGCCCTGGATGCTTCTCCCAGGTGCTATTTCTCCTGCGTTTGTTCTTCTGTCTTGCCTCCAACTCTAGGTACCTGCAAGACAATCAAACACAAGACAAATATACAAATAATCATAGCCTTAAAGATTGGTTCTGACTTTGAATTTCATCCAAAACCCTAGGTTGAACCGACGCCTAATGTTTCCTTTCCCGGGGAACGCGTCCTCACCTACTCCACACTGGAGAAGTTATGTTTACCAATCGGAACCTCCGATTGGACTTTCGCTCAACCTCCGAGAACTCGAATCTCGAGATGTCCGACCTCGACCCACCTCTACTTCTGTTCACGATCCCCGCTCGACTAAAGCTTTTGCCAACCGGGACCTCCGGTTGGACTTTTGCTCGACCTCCGAGTACTCGGATCTCAAGACGTTCGACCTCGACCCGTCTCTACTTCTGTCCGACAACCCTCGCTCGGCAAAGACTCCGTTGCCCGATCCCCGACTAGGACATAGTGCTCAGTACCCCGGACCAAGACTTCGTACCCAGCTTCACTCACCAGGACTTAGTCCAACCTAGCTTCACTTGCTAGGATCCAACCCAGCTTCACTCACCAGGATTTAGTGCCCAGCTTCACTCACTAGGACATAGTCAAACCTAGCATCCCTTATTAGGACCCGGCTTCACTCATCACGATTTCTTTCATCAAAATCACTCGTTTGCTAGCCATCATGATCCTGACTAGACTTCCTCAATCTTTAGATAAATATAACTCCAAACCTCAAGTCCGATTTGGTTTTACTCCCTTGGTCAAACTGACCAACCCTGCGTTCTGGTTTACTATGCCAAACATCATATCCTGTTTGGCTAAACCTTTGTCAACTTGATCAAACCTGGGTTTACCCTACCAAACATAAGGTCCTGTTTGATTTAACCCTTGATCAATTTGACTAACTCTTACCTTGTCTAACATTTATTACTAACTTAAGTATATTGCTAAACATCAAAACACTAGAGGAAGACATCACTGATGCATCTTGCACCAACAATTTCCCCCTTTTTGATGTTTGACAATATCTTAAGTTAGGTTGGGTCTAAGGGTAAAATCTAGGTTTTAATCCTTGGGAGAAATCGAAAAAAAAATCTCTAACTTAAGCTCCTCTCTCCCCCTTTGTCACACATCAAAAAAATTACGAAAAAAACTTGCACCAACAATGAAAATTTTTGAAACGAAATGTAACTTAAGTCTTTTTCCCTTTTTAAGACAATTTCTCTCCTCCTTTTAAAAATACTTAGGATAAATTTTTTGAAAGCATATACACTTTTTGAAAAATTTCAAAACTCTTCCCCCTTTTTTGAAAAAAACTAAGTACTTGTTTTATAAAGTATATAAAAAAACTAAGTACTTAAATTGCACCAACAATATGGAAAAAGATATATGTTAAAACATTGAACTTCCCTAAGTTTGACAACAATCCTAGGAATCTTGTTGACCACAAGAAAATTCCTATGTGTCTTAGGGATTTTCGATAAATGTATATTTTTAGAAAAATAATCTCTTTCTTGATTTGGTTTCTTTTCCAGTCTGACACAATCTCAGGAAATCTTGTTAACTTCAAGAAAATTTTCCTAAGTGTCCTGAAAAATTTTCCAAACTCAAGATGAGATAAATTTTTAAAGACTTTGTTTAAAATATGAAAAATTTTCATAAAATATTTTTGAAGACTGAGAATATTATGTTTTCAAGATAAAAGATGGTGTATGAAAACATAATAATTTTGAAAATTTTAATAGTTCTTTTAATTTGACCTCCTCCTAATTTTTTTTATTTACAAGGGGTATCCAGGTTTGCGCCCGACAAATCCGCATGGCTAACCGGCCCTGTCCCACAGCCTTCAACGAGAGTCCCTACTAGTCAATGAGGGTAAATCGCGGGACGGAGACACGTGGTGACTTCACCACTGATGATATCGATACCCGATGGCTCGACCACGCAACAACCTGTGGTGATTTCTTCCATCAGCATACTGCGTGCTCTACCAGGGAGGAATTGAACCCGAGAAGTGAGGGATCGCCCAAGTGAGCCGTTACCAATCGCGCCATGCTCGGGGGGGCGACCTCCTCCTAAACTTGATACAGTCCTAGGAAGCTTGTTGACTACAAGTGATCTTCCACTGAGTCTTAGGGTTTGATTCAAACGAAAAGAATTATCTAATAATTTTTCAAAAAAAAATCGTCAAAAAATAGAATCAATTTCTTTTGAGTAGGACTCCCCCTAAACCTGACACAATCTTAGGATTCCTTGAAGATCATAAAGGATATTTCCTATGCGTCTTTATAGTTCATCTAAATCAAAAGAGTAATTTAGCACATTTTTGAAATAAGTTTTGAAATAATATTATAGTTTTCAAGGAAATAATTTTTGAAAGATATTTTGAAGGATATAATAAGTTTTTGAAATATTTTCGAAAACGTATTTTGAAATGATATATGTTTTTGAAAAGCATAAATTTAAACAAAATTAAAAAAAACTCCCCCTGAATCTGACACCTTCTGGCTACCCTTGTTAACTACAAGGACCTTTACCTAAGTATCTTAAGGGACTTTAGTGTTGACCTAAAAGGTTTGTGTCTAAGTGTATAGGTCAAACAATTTTGAAAAACTATTTATAGTTAAGCAATCAAGCAAGCATGAAATTCATAAAAACATTATTATGTTTAATCAACTATTTTGAAAATAGATTTTTAGGAGCATAACCTAAAGATTTTGAAAATATTTTGAAAAATATTTGTCAATTAATTAGTCCTTAACATCTCACATATTCTAAGTGTTGTAATACAAGCAAACACGGTTGCCTTATGAGTGTTAGTGAGATGCTTGAATAATTTTTCTCATTTTAATTTATAGATTGCTTGACCTTGAGTTAGATTCGAGTTTAATCAACTAGTAGCTTAAAAGAATTTTTTAATAATCGGCTTCCAGGTCTTGGCGAGGCACAGAGACCTTCTTTGGTCGTAGCCTTATTGGATCATCAACCCTTTCCTTAGACAAAGCCTTTTAAAGAAAGAATGCTTTTAATTTACTTTTTGAAAGAACTCTAGTCTAACTAGTCTAGGATGTGACGAGGTAGCTTCGGCTAGTTTCCTAACGTACTATCATCTCTCGTTACCCTGGTACTAGATTAGGCAAGTATCAACCAATCTTTTCCATATCTAACCGTTCTAAATCATGCAAAAAAGTAAAGATGAATGACATGACAAATATTTAAGAAAACAAATAAGCAAATCCATGAACATGACATTTATGCCTGATTCAATCAAGTCAAAATATTTTAATTAAGTTTCTAATAATGTATCAAATTCTCGATTTGATACATACCGTGTGAACCTGCAAATATGTCAACCCACTTTGACATATTTATTGTTATTTAGTTCGAGGTTTCAGTTGAGTAGAATTTTATTTAGTTTTATATCTGAAGGTAATTAATTAGAATTTTAGTTTATGGATTGAATTTGAATTAAGGATTAAATTGTTAAATAATCTAAGATTTTAAGTTAATTAAAAATAAGAGTTAATTAAAGTTTAAGTTGTTACAAGTTTAATTTACCTTGTAGAATTTGTTGTAGAATTTGTTAAAGTTGAAATTATTGAAGATTAATTTAAGTTTAAAATTATTAATGATTAATTAAAGTTTAAATTATTTAGAATTAATTAAGGTTTAAATTATTTAAGCATTAATTTGGATTTAATTATTTAAGAATTAATTTGGATTAAATTATTACGAATTAATTTATTAAAGTTGTTAAGAATTTTGTGTCTAGTTGCATCATTTCCATTAATTCAATAATTTCTGATTCATCTAATATTTCTTTTGAATTTAAATTTTTAATTTTGTTTAATACTTCTATTTTATTTGATTTCTTGTAAGCCATATTAAATATAGTTTTAATTCTATAAAATTCCTCTTCATCTTCAGTATCATATTCATCTTCATCCTCAGGGTTAAATTCAGAATTTAAAATTTCATTATTATCCTCACAATAGATGGAATAATTTTCAGGGTTACTTACTAAGGTTGTAGCATTATATTCAAAATCAGTAAAATTAACTAAGGGTTGACTTTCATCCTTAACATTATCTTCAGAATCGGATTGTGTATTAATTTCAGAGGTATTAGGATTATCTTCAAAATTATTTGAACTATTATCAATTAAAGTTCCATCATTATCTTCAGGAATATTAATTAGGTTTTTATCAAAATTCTCAGAAAGATTATTAATGACAATTTCATAATTATCCTCAGAATTATCATAATTATTACTAATTAAGGCATTATTATCATCCTTAACATTATCAGAATTATTATTAATTTTGAAAATTTTAGTATTAATATTAAAGATTAAAGAATTTATATTTTTTTATTTTAATATTATTCACATTTGATAAATTATCTTGTAATAAATTAAGTTGGTTATGCAAAATATCTAATTTATCCGAAAAATTTTCAGTAATATCTAAATTATTATCATGCTTGAAAAACTATGCAAGAATTTTAGAAATTTGAAAATTATTGTAATAATTAATTTTCCGTACCTTTATCGGACATTGGTTCTTGTAGTGTTCGTGCTTTTGACATCTGAAGCACTGGATATGGCTCTTGTCCCTCCGGACTTCTAGCGCTGGTACCTCCTTTAGGAAGGCAAGAAGTCCAAGGGATGGTTGGGGACGGAACTCTTGGCATGAAGACCTGGAGTTCAGGAGGCTCCAGGCGTGAAATCCAAGAAACGAGAGGTTTCGCTGGCATAAGGTAATTGGATCGATTGAGAACAACGCAAAATATTTAGGGTTGAGAATCCTAAATTTGAGCATATCAATTGATTAGGCAATCGATTGGAAGATGACCAATCGATTAGTGAATCGATTCAGAGCGATTCTGTGTGAAAACAGAATGGTCCCTAATCGATCAGTCAATCGATTGGGAGCTCTTTAATCGATTGATGAATCGATTTAGGGTGATTCTGTGCAGAGACAGAATGCTCTTAAATCGATTGGTGAATCGATTACGAGCTGTTCTGTACGCAAACAGAACGCTCCGTAATCGATCATTCAATCGATTCTGAAGCCCTGTAATCGATTGGTGAATCGATTACGAGCTGTTCTGTGCACAAACAGAACGCTCCGTAATCGATTATTCAATCGATTCAGAAGCCCTGTAATCGATTGGTAAATCGATTACGAGCTGTTCTGTGCGCAAACAGAATGCTCCGTAATCGATCATTCAATCAATTCAAGATACCAATTGATCAGCCAATCGACTCAAGTTCAAAATGGCGTAATCCCAGCCGTTTATCCGACATCTGTACTGTTCAACGGCTACTTGGTAATCGATTGGGGGTTTTTCGCCAATCGATTCATGACTCAGAGAAGACCGTTATAAGCGGGCGACCGAGCACCAACACGACAACTGTTCCATTGTAATCTCTGCTAGGGTTTTGGTGCTCCAAGTTCTCTGCTCAAGCTCAAGTTTTCAACACCTTATTCAAGCAATCGAAGAAAGGAGAAGCAAGCCTAGTGTGTAATACTTCTTTCTCTTCTTCTTCTTCGTGTTGTTCTTTTGTGAAAGCTTTCAAGGGTGTTGTAAAAGGATTTCTCCACCTTCGGTGTTGTTCCAAGAAGGAGGTTTCATAGTGAAATCTGTGCTCAAGGAGGTGGAGACCAAGTAAACCAAAGTGTTAGCATTGGATTTGAAGGTGTTTGACTTTTAATCTCTGCTGTGAAGAAAAAAAATTAAGTGAAGCGAGCTATTCACCCCCCCCTCTAGCTCTACCGATCCTCAACATTTATAGTGTTCTCTCTCCCTGCACTTGAAACATATAATATGAAATTTAAATTTGGACATAATTAAAAATGTACCTGATTCACCCTTGGCTCCCCCTCGATTCCTGGCTTCTTTGTACCATCGACGGTTAGTCCGGTGAAGAGATTCCATGCTCTGATACCACTTGTAGGATTGGTGTTGTCGATAGAGGGGGGGGTGAATATCGACTTGTAAAATTTCTTCTGAAAACTCGTCGTTTTTTCATTCTAGTCAAAGAATTAGTGCACAGTGGAATAATAAAGAACGAAAACAAACAACACACTAAGACTCGCGAGATTTATTTACTTGGTTCCCGAACCCCCAAGGTCAGTACGTCCAAGGCCTATGTACTCGGCGTGAGTCCACTATTGGTCTCCTTTCTGGAATTTCCAGAGGTGGAGAATACCCGTCTTACAGTTCAAGTTTGCAACCAAAGAATAAGTAAATTAAGTGCGTAAAATAAAAGCAAACCAAAAAGAAAGTCAAAGATCCGGCCAATCCGGAAGTCCGAAGTGCAGCACACTTCCTCCTGGAGCCTCCTTGGTCATAGAGCTTCATCTCTAGCACTTTTTCTTTGCTCAGAATGCTTAGAATGATGTAGCAAGTGTTATTCTGAGTTCAGGTGTCGAATCCACTTTTATAATAGCTTCTCGGGCGCCCTAGAGGCCTCTAAGGCGCCCCATATGCGGTCAAACCTGACCCGCAATCACAAACTTCGTGCAGGGATAAAACTAGCCATCCCAGGCGCCCTAGACCTTCCCAGGCACCTGGGATGTAGGGCGCCTGACCCTTGAGGGCGCCCTAAAGCTTGGGGCGCCTGTATTAACACAGGCGCCCTGGATGCTTCTCCCAGGTGCTATTTCCACTGCTTTTGTTCTCCTATCTTGCCTCCAACTCCAGGTATCTGCAAGACAATCAAACACAAGATAAATATACAGATAATCTTAGCCTTAAAGATTGGTTTTGACTTTGGATTTCACCCGAAATCCTAGGTTGAACCGACGCCTAACGTTCCCTTTCTTGGGGAACGCGTCCTAACCTACTCCACACTAGAGAAGTTACATTTGCCAATCAGAACCTCCGATTGGACTTTTGCTCAACCTCTGAGAACTCAAATCTCGAGATGTTCGACATCGACCCACCTCTACTTCTGTTCGCGATCACACTTGATTTCCATGAAAATAAACCACACTTTAATTTCATGAAAAATAAATCAAACCTTGGTTTATATAAAAATATATATCATCAATAAATTTTATAAAACAAACCACACTTGATTTATTTTATAAATTGAAGCAAACAATTTGGTTCCCTCCCTTTGTTGTGGCCGGCCAAGCAAAGAGGGTGGGGACCCTCTTTGGCCGGCCTATCCAAGCCACGCCCTAATAAATTAAACTCATTTAATTCATCTATTAAGTCTTCAAAAGACTTAGCCATTTTACGCTTCCGATGCGTCTCTGAAAAATTCAGATTCGACTTATCGTTTGGCTCAACCAAATCTAATCTCTCTTGATTGGAAAATCTAATTTTCAACTCGTTTTAAATCCCTCGAATTACTCGTAGTGCGTGTGACTAAATAGGCTTTCGATTTATGTTGGACGTCTATAATTAACCAATTATAGAATGATTATGAGTGGCACCTAGTAGTACATCATGATCCCCAATTAATCGAAAGATCAACGGTTGACCTCAGAAACAATTCTGAAACCCTTCAGCAGCTATAATGAATCGTGCCCCATTCCCTTCACCATCTTATACCCACTTGGTTCAGGACATGGTCTATGTGTGTCAGTCCCCACTAGGCTGACTACGTCACACCTAGCCCAAGTAACGTTTTCTTGTCCTACGGATTCTAATTACTCTCATGTATCTAAGAGATTCATACTCCGAACATGTCATGCTCTGGCCAGAGGCTTCGAGTAACAATCCGACGATAGGCCTTGGGTATACATCTCCTCGCAAGGAGTGGTGAATCCTTTGTAGGCTGTTCAAACATCTTTGGGCACATCGGCTTATACCCAATCATCCTGGGTCCACACCTCCTTTGAGATGCTTGCTTAAGATGTCAAAGTATAAGTCTCCATGACCAAGATGACTTGAACACCGCAAGTCAAAGGAACATCGCACTTAAGGTGCAGTAAGAACTTCACTGACATGTCTATATGTAGACTACCATATGAAGTTTTACAGTCAGTCACTCCAATGAACTAGTTCCCTTAACTAGCATTCATGTTTATCTCCGGACATCCCAATGTCACCAGCCAGTGAGAATCAGCTGATTAGAGAATAACTCATGCTAGTCTCAACAGAATTGATAGTGTCCGTATTAATCAATTCATCGACTAGGGACAATTTCAATACTTCACAATTGCACATGTAGAGATAATAACTAGTTGTGAATTCGTCACAAATTCTCTCATGCTATGAATTGTATTGCGGACATTCAGTAAATGAGTTTAAGATCTCAATCAAATACATAAACATGTATACTCAAATAGTAAATATTCATTTATTAAAATAAATGATTACAATTATAAGGCGATTGCCTTAGGACACTTCTCTCATATCACTAATAAACTCCCACTTGGTCTAATGTCAATCGCTATGGTATCCAATACCACAGGCTCTAACATGACCCTCAAACTTGCTTTGAGGCACGACCTTAGTTAAAGGATCCGCTAAATTCCTTTCACTGGGAATTTTCTCAATTTGTATATCATTCCTACTTATAATCTCTCTGATCAGATGATAGCGGCGAAGCACATGTTTGGATCATTGATGAGACCTTGGTTCCTTTGCTTGTGCAATAGCTCCATTGTTGTCGCAATAAACCGGTATTGCTTCATCAATGGTTGGAACCACACCAAGTTCTGAGATAAACTTCTTGATCCAGAATGCTTCCTTTGCTGCTTCCGAAGCTGCAATATATTCTGCTTCCGTGGTAGAATCCGCTACGGTGTCTTGCTTGGAACTCTTCCAACTTATTGCGCCTCCATTCAAAATAAATACGTATCCAGACTGAGATTTGGAGTCATCCTTATCTCTCTGGAAACTGGCATCTGTATACCCACGTATTACCATATCACCTTCTCCATATATTATGAACACATCCTTAGTTCTTCTTAAGTACTTGAGGATTGTCTTGACAGCTGCCCAATGTTCCATTCCTGGATCAGACTGGTATCTGCTTGTGACGCTTAGAGCATACGATACATTGGGCCTAGTACATAGCATACATGATAGATCCTATCGCGGATGCATAAGGAATCTTATTCATGCAAATCCTCTCATCTTTTGTGCGCGGACACATAGACTTCGAAAGGTTGATCCCATGCCTGATGGGAAGGTAACCTTTCTTGGATTCCGACATGCTAAACCTTTCTAGCACTCGGTCTATATATGTAGACTGCAAAAGACCAAGCAACCCTTTTGATATATCTCTATAGATTCTAATCCCAAAGATATAGGTTGCTTCTCCCAGGTCTTTCATGGAGAAAGTTTTGGACAACCAAATTTTAACTGACTGTAAGACTGATATATCGTTTCCTATAAGTAAAATTTCATCGACATATAACACTAGGAATACGACTGCACTCCCACTAACCTTCTTGTACACACAAGGTTCATCAGGATTTTGTGAGAAATCAAACTCTTTGATTGTCTCATCAAAACGGATGTTCCAGCTCCTGGATGCTTGCTTTAGTCCATATATGGATCGTCGAAGCTTGCATACTTTGGTTTTATCAACCGATGTGAAATTTTGAGGTTGTATCATGTATACATCCTCAAGCAGGTTTTCATTAAGGAAAGTTATTTTCACATCCATTTGCCATATCTCATAATTATAATGAGCTGCTATGGCCAGGAGCATCCGAATGGATTTAAGCATAGCTATTGGCGCATAGGTTTTGTCATAATCAATTCCTTATTTCTGACGATATCCTTTTGCCACTAATCTAGCCTTAAAGGTAACAACATTACCTTACATGTCGGTTTTCTTCTTGAAAACCCACTTGCACCCTATGGGCTTAATCCCTTCAGGTGGGTTAACCAAGTCCAATACTTGATTTTCGTACATGGAATCCATTTCTGAATTCATGGCTTCAAGCCATTTATCCCTTTCTGAATTTTTCCAGAACATCTTCATAATTGATAGGTTCGTCATCGCTAATGAGTAACACGTTGTTCGATTCACTTATGAGAAATCCGTATCTCGCTGGAATATTGCGTGTCCTATCAGACCTACGAAGAAGTGGTGTTGTTTTAGGTTCAACTGATAGCTCATCATTATGAGTTATTGGTTGTGGGTCTAGACTAGGTGTCTCTGTAATGTCTATTGGAGTTCTTTGAACTTCTTTAAGTTCAATGCTACTCCCACTGTTTTCTTGTAAAATAAATTCTTTTTCTAGAAATACAGCATGCCTTCAAACAAACACCTTTTGTTCCAAGGGATGATAGAATTGGTAACCTTTCATTTCCTTAGGGTATCTAATAAATAGGAATTTATCAGACTTAGCATCCAATTTGTCTGATACAGTCCACTTCACATAAGCAGGACAACCTCATATTTTTAGGTGAGATAAATGAGGTTTCTTACTATTCCACGTCTCATATGGAGTAGTAGAGACTATCTTGGTCGGGACTCTGTTTAGCAAGTAAACAGCTGTCTTAAGCGCATAGCCCCTAAAGGATTTTGGAAGAGTTGCATGATTCATCAAAGATCAAACCATGTCTATCAAGGTTCGGTTACGCCTCTCAGATACACCTTTATGCTGTGGTGTATATGGCGGAGTCCATTGAGACAATATCCCATTGTCCCTAAGATAATCTTGAAACTCTTGACTTAAGTATTCACCACAACGATCGGATCGAAGTATCTTAATACTTTTGCCAAGTTGTTTCTCTACTTCACTTCTGAACTCTTTGAATTTCTCAAAAGCTTCAGATTTGTGTTTCATTAAGAACACATACCCGAATCGTGAGTGATCATCGATAAAGGTAATGAAGTAGCAATAGCCTCCTTGTGCAAGAGTTGACATTGGTCACATACATCAGTATGTATTAGACCAAGCAATTCTCTCACTGGTTTACCTTTTCCGGAAAAGGGTAATTTGGTCATCTTGACTTTTAAGCATGATTCGCATTTATCAAATGAACCGGGTTCAAATGAATCCAGAATTCCACATCGGTGTAATTTGTTCATGCATTTCTTGCTTATATGGCCTAGACGACAATGGCACGTATAGGAGTCTATTTGATTATCTATTGGAGCACGTTTGTTGCTAACTTCGATATTGAAAAAGTCACCTGATAAATCTTACGTGTAGATACCATTGCATAAAGTTCCGGTCCCATAAAGAACACCATTTAAAGTTTTGTAACAACAATTGTTACTAAAAGTTAAATGGTAACCCTTTTCATTCAAGCATGAAATAGATACAATGTTCTTTATTAACGAAGGAACAAAATAATAATTATCCAATTCTAAGACAAGTCTAGTAGGGAGCTTTAGCAAATATGTTCCGATGGCAATAGCAGCAATCTTTGCTCCATTTCCAACTCGCAAATTCACTTCTTCCTTTGACGAGTCTTCTTCTATTCATTAGCCCCTGTATGTCATTACACATATGTGACCTACACCCAGTATCAAGTACCCAGGTGTACGAGGAAATAGAGTGACATTCAATAACGAAGATGCCTGAAGAGGATGGGACATCGGATGCCTTCTTCTTCAAGGACTCAAGATAAACCTTGCAGTTTCTTCGCCAGTGGCCCTCCTTGCCACAATGATGGCAAGTGCCTTTTGGTGCCTTTTCAATCCTTTTGTCCTTAGTTAACTTATTGGTATCCAAAATGGAACGCAAATTCAGAGAAGACATGATCAGGTGATTATCCTAGAAATACAAATTGAGGTTATGTGATGCGAATGATAAAGAATGCATCAATATACATTAATTAAATCCTATTTATTTTTTCGAATTGAATAACCTTTTTTTATCAATTCGGGAGATCATAGGAACATCTCCAAATAGGTTGATATCCAACCATAGATAAGAACAACCATGGCTGGGGCCATCAAGTTTTTCTTAGCTATGAAGGTAGGTAATTATATCGATTACATATTACATATATGTAACTATCACATTATGCTATCAATTAATTGAATGTTTACATAAATCATTGGGTTGTTAACTCATTAACAAGTACACAACATTATACATAGCACCCAACTGCACCTCTCTTTACATCGACCTTGGCTGTGGCACAATAAATCGATGCTCCAAGCTTAAGGCTGACCCATTAATCAAGAAATAGTTTTAATATGGTTGGAGCTCATTCAACCGTTTAGTCAAGCTTGGATGTGTCCAACAACCAAAACTAAAGATTGACATCTGACTCCAACTATATTAATCATAAACTAATTACATGGTTTGAACATGTTGAGGTTCAAGCCGGGCATGGATGAGTCCATCAACCCAAACGAGAAACAAAACTTCGGTTCTAACCATATTAATGGAAGGTGTTGGCCTTAATATTTTGTAAGGGGTTTTGGGTCTCATCCTTTTCTTTTATGCACATTCATGACATATAATTATGTCATGTTCTAACGATTTCCTTAATAAAGTATGTATGCGACTTAATTTATCAAGTCTCATTAATTGAATTAGGAACCGGATCTCCTAATTCTAATTTCATACTTTATTCAAGGAATTGTTTTGGGAAAAAATTTACTAAATTATCATAATCAATTTCGCAATTAATATGTTTAAGACTTTGATTTCATTAAATCAAATCTTATTAAATCAAGAGACAGATTCCCTTAATTCAACCACATATTATTTTCATGAAAATCTTATTTTGAGAATCACCTCAAAAATTTCCAAGATTTGATTTCATATTTCATTTATAGAAAATTAATATCAATAAATAACTTAATTTGGACGGCTCCCCGAGGCTCAATCCAAAATAAAAATTTATTGATAATATAATTTGGACGGCTCCCCGAGGCTCAATCCAAATTAAACATTTGACAATTAAAATTCAATTTAGGAAATTTAATTATAACAACTAACTTTAAATTGGACGGCTCCCCGAGGCTCAATCCAAAATAAAAAATTTTATAAATAATTTAATTTCTAATTATGAATTTAAATGCTAATTAATATTCCCATAATTTGTCTAGACTTTCTTGAAAGAAAGTGCCCAAAATTGTGAGCTTTCTATAAATGGAAAGTTTCCAAAAATAAAATTTTCAGAATAATTGTAAGTTTCTGGTACAAAGAAAACTTAAGTATTTCCAAGATTGAAAATTTCCAAAATAGGAAATTTTCAAAATTGGAAAGTTTCCAAAAATGGAAGGTTTTCACAATTATCATAAAATTTCAGAAACAGGGATATTTCAAAAGTTTGCGAAATTTCATGAGGATTTCCAAACTTTGAAATTCCTAAATCTAAAATTTACCATAATTGGAAAGTTTGCATAATTAGAAAATTTTCCAAAATTGAGATCATGACAAAGTTTTTCGCAAAACAATTATATGATTATGTCAAACACTAACCGGCTCTGATACCACTGTTGGGACCGGGTGCATGTTGACATGGATGCGGGTTCGTAATTTTAAAATTAATTACGTGCAGCGGAAGGTTTAGTATAAATAATTTCTCAAATTATTTAACCACACATCTAAGCATGCAACCTTATGTTGTGTAGACATGATCATATATTTAAAATTTTACAGAAACGTAAACTAATTTACTTGTTACCTAGCGTAACTCGAAGAAAGGGACGAGATCCAACCGTAAGCGTCCCTTGGAAGCTCTGCCTCTATTTGCGTCCACGCCGAGTATCTTCGGAATGACTTCGCAAAGCCACGAGTTTCGTGTTCTTGAGAACTACTAGATTCTTCGAGAACGCGACAAGAAAAACTAAGAGAGAAGTAATCACATCGGAAAAACTCACCACCAAGGTTGGCCGGAATCACAATTCCGGCGAGAAGGAGGAAGATGACATGCGCCCAATCCCAAGGTGATGATGGCCGGAGAGGAAGATCGTCCCAACGGAAGAACTTCATCGCCTCGGTGCTTCTCCTTGTGCTCACGGCAAGAAGAAAGGGGGAGAGGCTTGTGGTCGGCCAAGAGGAAGAAGGGAGGAGAGGGAGAGAGCCCAAGCAAGAATACTTGGATTGATTTCCAAGCCTTGCATTGGGTCCTTTATATAGTGGCCTCTCGACCGCCAAGTCTCCTTTTTCTTATGGAATAAATTTTCATAAGAAATTTATCATATAAATTTTCTATGACTTATTCCATCATTCCAAGTCTTGATTTTATATCATGGTTAAAATCATATTTTAATTCATGATAAAAATCAATGAAGTCTTTTTTTTTTCTTATGGAATAAATTTTCATAAGAAATTTATCATATAAATTTCTTTATATAAATTTCATTATCATGGTAAATTAATCCATGATTGATTTTATAAAATAAAATAAACCAATCCATGCTTCATTTTAATTTCCTTGAAAATATAAATTTCTTTATATAAATTTCTTTGTATAAATTTCTTTATCATGGTAAATCAATCCATGATTGATTTTATAAAATAAAATAAACCAATCCATGATTCATTTTAATTTTCATGAAAAATAAACCAAACCTAGGTTTATATAAAAATTTATATCATCCATAAAATTTATAAAACAAACCACACTTGATTTATTTTATAAATTTAACCAAACAATTTGGTTCCCTCCCTTTGTTATGGCTGGCCAAGCAAAGAGGGTGGGGACCCTCTTTGGTCGGCCTATCCAAGCCACGCCCTAATGAATTAAACTCATTTAATTCATCTATTAAGTCTTCAAAAGACTTAGCCATTTTACGCTTTCGATGCGTCTCTGAAAAATTCAGATTCGACTTATCGTTTGGCTCAACTAAATCTAATCTCTCTTGATTGGAAAATCCAATTTTCAACTCGTTTTAAATCCCTTGGATTACTCATAGTGCGTGTGACTAAATAGGCTTTCGATTTATGTTAGCCGTCTATAATTAACCAATTATAGAACGATTATGAGTGGCACCTAGTAGTACATCATGATCCCCAATTAATCGAAAGATCAATGGTTGACCTCAGAAACAATTCTGAAACCCTTCAGCAGCTATAATGAATCGTGCCCCATTCCCTTCACCATCTTATACCCACTTGGTTCAGGACATGGTCTATGTGTGTCAGTCCCCACTAGGCTGACTACGTCACACCTAGCCCAAGTAACGTTTTCTCGTCCTACGGATTCTAATTACTCTCATGTATCTAAGAGATTCATACTCCGAACATGTCATGCTCTGGCCAGAGGCTTCGAGTAACAATCCGACGATAGGCCTTGGGTATACATCTCCTCGCAAGGAGTGGTGAATCCTTTGTAGGCTGTTCAAACATCTTCGGGCACTTCGGCTTATACCCAATCATCCTGGGTCCACACCTCCTTGGAGATGCTTGCTTAAGATGTCAAAGTATAAGTCTCCATGACCAAGATGACTTGAACACCGCAAGTCAAAGGAACATCGCACTTAAGCTGCAGTAAGAACTTCACTGACATGTCTATATGTAGACTACCATATGAAGTTTTACAGCCAGTCACTCCAATGAACTAGTTCCCTTAACTAGCATTCATGTTTATCTCCGGACATCCCAATGTCACCAGCCAGTGAGAATCAGCTGATTAGAGAATAACCCATGCTAGTCTCAACAGAATTGATAGTGTCCGTATTTATCAATTCATCGACTAGGGACAATTTCAATACTTCACAATTGCACATGTAGAGATAATCACTAGTTGTGAATTCATCACAAATTCTCTCATGCTGTGAATTGTATTGCAGACATTCAGTAAATGAGTTTAAGATCTCAATCAAATACATAAACATGTATACTCAAATAGTGAATATTCATTTATTAAAATAAATGATTACAATCATAAGGCGATTGCCTTAGGACACTTTTCTCATATCACTAACAAACTCCCACTTTGCCTAATGCCAATCGCTACGGTATCCAATACCATAGGCTCTAATATGACCCTCAAACTTGCTTTGAGGCAAGACCTTAGTTAAAGGATCCGCTAAATTCCTTTCAGTGGGAATTTTCTCAATTTGTATATCATTCCTACTTATAATCTCTCTGATCAGATGATAGCGGCGAAGCACATGTTTGGATCGTTGATGAGACCTTGGTTCCATCGCTTGTGCAATAGCTCCATTGTTGTCACAATAAATCGGTATTGCTTCATCAATGGTTGGAACCATACCAAGTTCTGAGACAAACTTCTTGATCCAGACTGCTTCCTTTGCTGCTTCCGAAGCTGCAATATATTCCGCTTCCGTGGTAGAATCCGCTACGGTGTCTTGCTTGGAACTCTTCCAACTTATTGCGCCTCCATTCAAAATAAATACGTATCCAGACTGAGATTTGGAGTCATCCTTATCTGTCAGGAAACTGGCATCTGTATACCCACATATTACCATATCATCTTCTCCATATATTAAGAACACATCCTTAGTTCTTCTTAAGTACTTTAGGATTGTCTTGACAGCCGCCCAATGATCCATTCCAGGATCAGACTGGTATCTGCTTGTGACGCTCAAAGCATACGATACATTGGGCCTAGTACATAGCATACATGATAGATCCTATCGCGGATGCATAAGGAATCTTATTCATGCAAATCCTCTCGTCTTCTGTGCGCGGACACATAGACTTCGAAAGGTTGATCCCATGCCTGATGGGAAGGTAACCTTTCTTGGATTCCGACATGCTAAACCTTTCTAGCACTCGGTCTATATATGTAGACTGCGAAAGACCAAGCAACCGTTTTGATCTATCTCTATAGATTCTAATCCCAAGGATATAGGTTGCTTCTCCCAGGTCTTTCATGGAGAAAGTTTTGGACAACCAAATTTTAACTGACTGTAAGACTGATATATCGTTTCCTATAAGTAATATGTCATCGACATATAACACTAGGAATACGACTGCACTCCCACTAACCTTCTTGTACACACAAGGTTCGTCAGGATTTTGTGAGAAATCAAACTCTTTGATTGTCTCATCAAAACGGATGTTCCAGCTCCTGGATGCTTGCTTTAGTCCATATATGGATCGTCGAAGCTTGCATACTTTGGTTTTATCAACCGATGTGAAACCTTCAGGTTGTATCATGTATACATCCTCAAGCAGGTTTCCATTAAGGAAAGCTGTTTTCACATCCATTTGCCATATCTCATAATCATAATGAGCTGCTATGGCCAGGAGCATCCGAATGGATTTAAGCATAGCTACTGGCGAATAGGTTTCGTCATAATCAATTCCTTGTTTCTGACGATATCCTTTTGCCACTAATCTAGCCTTAAAGGTAACAACATTACCTTCCATGTCGGTTTTCTTCTTGAAAACCCACTTGCACCCTATGGGCTTAATCCCTTCAGGTGGGTTAACCAAGTCCATACTTGATTTTCGTACATGGAATCCATTTCCGACTTCATGGCTTCAAGCCATTTATCCCTTTCTGAATTTTTCAGAACATCTTCATAACTGATAGGTTCGTCATCGCTAATGAGTAACACGTCGTTCGATTCACTTATGAGAAATCCGTATCTCTCTGGAATATTGCGTGTCCTATCAGACCTACGAAGAAGTGGTGTTGTTTTAGGTTCAACTGATAGCTCATCATTATGAGTTATTGGTTGTGGGTCTAGACTAGGTGTCTCTGTAATGTCTATTGGAGTTCCTTGAACTTCTTCAAGTTCAATGCTACTCCCACTGTTTTCTTGTAAAAGAAATTCTTTTTCTAGAAATACAGCATGCCTTGAAACAAACACCTTTTGTTCCAAGGGATGATAGAATTGGTAACCTTTCGTTTCCTTAGGGTATCCAATAAATAGACATTTATCAGACTTAGCATCCAATTTGTCTGATACAGTCCGCTTCACATAAGCAGGACAACCCCATATCTTTAAGTGAGATAAATGAGGTTTCTTACTATTCCACGTCTCATATGGAGTAGTAGAGACTACCTTGGTCGGGACTCTGTTTAGCAAGTAAACAGCTGTCTTAAGCGCATAGCCCCAAAAGGATTTTGGAAGAGTTGCATGATTCATCATAGATCTAACCATGTCCATCAAGGTTCGGTTACGCCTCTCAGATACACCATTATGCTGTGGTGTATATGGCGGAGTCCATTGAGACAATATCCCATTGTCCCTAAGATAATCTTGAAACTCTTGACTTAAGTATTCACCACCCCGATCGGATCGAAGTATCTTAATACTTTTGCCAAGCTGTTTCTCTACTTCACTTCTGAACTCTTTGAATTTCTCAAAAGCTTCAGATTTGTGTTTCATTAAGAACACATACCCGAATCGTGAGTGATCATTGATAAAGGTAATGAAGTAGCTATAGCCTCCTTGTGCAAGAGTTGACATTGGTCCACATACATCAGTATGTATTAGACCAAGCAATTCTCCCACTGGTTTACCTTTTCCGAAAAGGGTAATTTGGCCATCTTGCCTTTTAAGCATGATTCGCATGTATCAAATGAACCGGGTTCAAATAATTCCAGAATTCCACATCGGTGTAATTTGGTCATGCGTTTCTTGCTTACATGGCCAAGACGACAATGCCACGTATAGGAGTCTATTTGATTATCTATTCGAGCACGTTTATTGCTAACTTCGATATTGAAAATGTCACCGGATAAATCTAACGTGTAGATACCATTGCATAAAGTTCCGGTCCCATAAAGAACACCATTTAAAGTTATGTAACAACAATTGTTACTAAAAGTTAAATGGTAACCCTTTTCATTCAAGCATGAAATAGATACAATGTTCTTTATTAACGAAGGAACAAAATAACAATTATCCAATTCTAAGACAAGTCCAGTAGGGAGCTTTAGCAAATATGTTCCGATGGCAATAGCAGCAATCTTTGCTCCATTTCCAACTCGCAAATTCGCTTCTCCCTTGACGAGTCTTCTTCTATTCCTTAGCCCCTGTATGTCATTACATATATGTGAGCTACACCCAGTATCAAGTACCCAGGTGTACGAGGAAATAGAGTGACATTCAATAACGAAGATGCCTGAAGAGGATGGGGCATCGGATGCCTTCTTCTTCAAGGACTCAAGATAAACCTTGCAGTTTCTTCGCCAGTGGCCCTCCTTACCACAGTGATGGCAAGTGCCTTTTGGTGCCTTTACAATCCTTTTGTCCTTAGTTAACTTATTGGTGTCCAAAATGGAACGCAAATTCAGAGAAGACATGATCAGGTGATTATCCTAGAAATACAAATTGAGGTTATGTGATGGGAATGATAAAGAATGCATCAATATACATTAATTAAATCCTATTTATTTTTTCGAATTGAATAACCTTTTTTATCGATTCGGGAGATCGTAGGAACATCTCCAAATAGGTTGATATCCAACCATAGATAAGAACAACCATGGCTGGGGCCATCAATTTATTCTTAGCTATGAAGGTAGGTAATTATACCGATTACATATTACATATATGTAACTATCACATTATGTTATCAACTAATTGAATGTTTGCATAAATCATTAGGTTGTTAACTCATTAACAAGTACGCAACATTATACATAGCACCCAACTGCACCTCTCTTTACATCGACCTTGGCTGTGGCACAACAAATCGATGCTCCAAGCTTAAGGCTGACCCATTAATCAAGAAATAGTTTTAATATGGTTGGAGCTCATTCAACCGTTTAGTCAGGCTTGGATGTGTCCAACAACCAAAACTAAGGATTGACCTCTGACTCCAACTATATTAATCATAAACTAATTCCATGGTTTGAACATGTTGAGGTTCAAGCCGGGCATGGATGTGTCCATCAACCCAAACGAGAAACAAAACTCCGGTTCTAACCATATTAATGGAAGGTGTTGGCCTTAATATTTTGTAAGGGGTTTTGGGTCTCATCCTTTTCTTTTATGCACATTCATGACATATAATTATGTCATGTTCTAACGATTTCCTTAATAAAGTATGTATGTGACTTAATTTATCAAGTCTCATTAATTGAATTAGGAACCGGATTTCCTAATTCTAATTTCATACTTTATTCAAGGAATTGTTTTGGGAAACAATTTCCTAAATTATCATAATCAATTTCGGAATTAATATGTTTAAGACTTTGATTTCTCTAAATCAAATCTTATTAAATTAAGAGACAGATTCCCTTAATTCAACCACATATTATTTTCATGAAAATCTTATTTAAGGAAATATACTCTATAGGAAATAATTTTCCTAATTAATTTTGGAGACAATAATATGTAAGAGCATCACCTCATAAATCAAATAAGGAAATTATCGTTTGAGAATCACCTCAAAAATTTCCAAGATTTGATCACATATTTTATTTATGGAAAATTAATATCAATAAATAACTTAATTTGGACGGCTCCCCGAGGCTCAATCCAAAATAAGAATTTATTGATAATATAATTTGGACGGCTCCCCGAGGCTCAATCCAAATTAAACATTTGACAATTTAAATTCAATTTAGGAAATTTAATTATAACAACTAACTTTAAATTGGACGGCTCCCCGAGGCTCAATCCAAAATAAAGAATTTTGTAAATAATTTGATTTCCAATTATGAATTTAAATGCCAATTAATATTCCCATAATTTGTATAGACTTTCTTGAAAGAAAGTGCGCAAATTTGCGAGCTTTCCATAAATGGAAAGTTTCTAAAAATAAAATTTTTCAGAATAATTGTAAGTTTCTGGTACAAAGAAAACTTACGTATTTCCAAGATTGAAAATTTCCAAAATAGGAAATTTCTAAAATTGGAAAGTTTCCAAAAATGGAAGGTTTTCACAATTATCATAAAATTTCAGAAACAGGGATATTTCAAAAGTTTGCGAAATTTCATGAGGATTTCCAAACTTTGAAATTCCTAAATCTAAAATTTACCATAATTGGAAAGTTTCCATAATTGGAAAATTTTCCAAAATTGAGACCATGACAAAGTTTTTCGCAAAACAATTATATGATTATGTCGAACACTAACCGGCTCTGATACCACTGTTGGGACCGGGTGCATGTTGACATGGATGCGGGTTCGTAATTTTAAAATTAATTACGTGCAGCGGAAGGTTTAGCATAAATAATTTCTCAAATTATTTAACCACACATCTAAGCATGCAACCTTATGTTGTGTAGACATGATCATATATTTAAAATTTTGCAGAAACGTAAACTAATTTACTTGTTACCTCGCGTAACTCGAAGAAAGGGACGAGATCCAACCGTAAGCGTCCCTTGGAAGCTCTGCCTCTATTCGCGTCCACGCCAAGTATCTTCGGAATGACTTCGCAAAGCCACGAGTTTCATGTTCTCGAGAACTACTAGATTCTCCGAGAACGCGACAAGAAAAACCAAGAGAGAAGTAATCACATCGGAAAAACTCACCACCAAGGTTGGCCGGAATCACAATTCCGGCGAGAAGGAGGAAGATGACATGCGCCCAATCCCAATGTGATGATGGCCGGAGAGGAAGATCGTCCCAATGGAAGAACTTCGTCGCCTCGGTGCTTCTCCTTGTGCTCACGGCAAGAAGAAAGGGGGAGAGGCTTGTGGCCGGCCAAGAGGAAGAAGGGAGGAGAGGGAGAGAGCCCAAGCAAGAATACTTAGATTGATTTCCAAGCCTTGCCTTGAGTCCTTTATATAGTGGCCTCTCAACCGCCAAGTCTCCTTTTTCTTATGGAATAAATTTTCATAAGAAATTTATCATATAAATTTTCTATGACTTATTCCATCATGCCAAGTCTTGATTTTATATCATGGTTAAAATCATATTTTAATTAATGATTAAAATCAACAAAGTCTTTTTTTCTTATGGAATAAATTTTCATAAGAAATTTATCATATAAATTTCTTATATAAATTTCTTTATCATGGTAAATCAATCCATGATTGATTTTATAAAATAAATAAACCAATCCATGGTTCATTTTAATTTCCATGAAAAATAAATTTCTTTATATAAATTTCTTTATCATGTAAATCAATCCATGATTGATTTTATAAAATAAAATAAACCAATCCATGGTTCATTTTAATTTCCATGAAAAATAAACCAAACCTTGGTTTATATAAAAATTTATATCATCCATAAATTTTATAAAACAAACCACACTTGATTTATTTTATAAATTGAACCAAACAATTTGGTTCCCTCCCTTTGTTTGGCCAGCCAAGCAAAGAGGGTGGGGACCCTCTTTGGCCGGCCTATCCAAGCCACGCCCCAATGAATTAAACTCATTTAATTCATCTATTAAGTCTTCAAAAGACTTAGCCATTTTACGCTTCCAATGCGTCTCTGAAAAATTCAGATTCGACTTATCGTTTAGCTCAACCAAATCTAATCTCTCTTGATTGGAAAATCCAATTTTCAACTCGTTTTAAATCCCTCGGATTACTCGTAGTGCGTGTGACTAAATAGGCTTTCGATTTATGTTGGCCGTATATAATTAACCAATTATAGAGCGATTATGAGTGGCACCTAGTAGTACATCATGATCCCCAATTAATCGAAAAATCAACGGTTGACCTCAGAAATAATTCTGAAACCCTTCAGCAGCTATAATGAATCGTGCCCCATTCCCTTCACCATCTTATACCCACTTGGTTCAGGATATGGTCTATGTCTGTCAGTCCCCACTAGGCTGACTACGTCACACCTAGCCCAAGTAACGTTTTCTCGTCCTACGGATTCTAATTACTCTCATGTATCTAAGAGATTCATACTCCGAACATGTCATGCTTTGGCCAGAGGCTTTGAGTAACAATCTGACGATAGGCCTTGGGTATACATCTCCTCGCAAGGAGTGGTGAATCCTTTGTAGGCTGTTCAAACATCTTCGGGCACTTTGGCTTATACTCAATCATCCTAGGTCCACACCTCCTTGGAGATGCTTGCTTAAGATGTCAAAGTATAAGTCTCCATGACCACGATGACTTGAACACCGCAAGTCAAAGGAACATTGCACTTAAGCTGCAGTAAGAACTTCACTGACATGTCTATATGTAGACTACCATATGAAGTTTTACAGGCAGTCACTCCAATGAACTAGTTCCCTTAACTAGCATTCATGTTTATCTCCGGACTTCCCAATGTCACCAGCCAGTGTGAATCAGCTGATTAGAGAATAACCCATGCTAGTCTCAACAGAATTGATAGTGTCCATATTAATCAATTCATCCACTAGGGACAATTTCAATACTTCACAATTGCACATGTAGAGATAATCACTAGTTATGAATTCGTCACAAATTCTCTCATGCTGTGAATTGTATTGCGGACATTCAGTAAATGAGTTTAAGATCTCAATCAAATACATAAACATGTATACTCAAATAGTGAATATTCATTTATTAAAATAAATGATTACAATCATAAGGCGATTGCCTTAGGATACTTCTCTCATATCACTAACACACTGTACTTTCCTGACATACCCTGGCACACCGTACCATGACGATCCCTGCTTGTGTCAGACTGGGCGACGCCAGTCGGCGAGCTGACAGTACCCTTGATCCTGTCCCCGCATAAGACAAAAGGGCGACAGATGTAGGCAGAAATTGTCGGCTCCCTCGGCTATATAAGGTCCTCCGCACTTCACGCGCAGGTACGCGTGATAGAGTTTTTGCTACAGTTCTTCAGTTTTAATTCCTTCCACCGGAGACTGACTTGATCGTCGGAGTACTTTACCGGGGACTCTTCCCGGTGGGTTGCTGACGGTCATTTTCCTTATAGATCGGAGCCAGAATCAGCGGTGCTCGGGTCCACCTCACTCTCGGGGGTCTACCTCGTTCTGCGACAAGATCACATGCTATATTTTGTGTGTGATGGCAATATTTACTTTTGTTTGTTTGATGTTATTTTTGATATATCATGTGGATTGCTTCTTATTATTTATATTTTTGTTGAATTTATATATTTTGTAAAAGAAATATTTCTTTTAAGTGTCATTCACCTTTCTCCTCTCTGAATGGGACTATTTGATCCTCCACGGTTGTTGTTAGAATTTGGCTTAAAATTTAAGAGTAGTGACAAACTATGTGGTGAAACATTCTATCACTTATCCACTATTTTATATCGAAATAGCTTCACGTATTGAAAAATGAGGATGTAAACTTACGTTCAAGGAAGTTTTGATACGTTTCTTCTATTGAAGGACGAGTTTGAAAAACTAAGAGATAAATATGAAAATCTAATTGAAAAGAAAAATGGTTGAATTGAGGAAAAAAAAGAGACAAAAATAGATAACAAATGGAAGAATTTGTTATTAAATCTAATTGAAAATCTAATTTGAATGTCCGGCCGACAACCGACGAACCGCTTGCGACCGACGACCGACGTCGCCCGGCCGACGACTTTACAAGCTGTAATGTAATCCAGATTACGGAGGTTTTGTTTTGTAATCCAGATTACAAATCATCAACCTCTTTTGTAAATGAGATTACATTACATTACAATTTTAAAGTTATTCCAAATAAAGGAATCCAATTTGTAATGTAATCTTGATTACATTACAGGGTGGATTACACCCTATCAAACGCAACCTTAAAAGAATAAGAGAACTAATGATGCAGGATCGATCCAAGAGATCTCAAATTTTAAATGGCTATGATTTTTTGACTTAAGAATCAGAATTAAACTCTATTTTTTTTCACTTGTAGCTTTCTCAGATCTATATTTATTATTATTATTTTAATATTAAGGGCAATTTTGCCTACTATAAGTCTGACTTTGTTTATATAAACTTCAGTTTATCTGTTTGATGATTAATCTTTGTTATTATATAAAATTTTATATATTTTTTGTAAATCCTAGAGAACGGCCATTTTTTAATTTTTTTTATTTCTCTTCTGGTTTCGTTCGCAAATCCTCCTTTTCTTCAGCCCCGTAAGATATTTGCTATTTTGTCGGACGTCAACCAACGTTCAATTCCTAAATGAGATTAATATTTTGAAGGCCAAATTTGAATATGTAATATGCTATGGATTTACAAAAGGTCGTTTAACAATGAATTTAACAATGAATTGTGGCAGCGACCAAACAATGATGTGTGTTTCAGAATTATCCAAACTCAAACCTTCCAACCATCAAAAAATCATATACTTCAACATAGAAATACACCGAACAACATCCACCGAGACCAATAAAGATACAACATTGATTAACAACTCAAAAATGAAAACTGAAAGCAATAAAGAGATAACGGCAGTAGTTCACAAAGGACATGCATGTAGATAAAAGCAGCAATCGGAACAGCACTAGTAGAGAGGCAGAGAGCACTCAGGAGGCAACACCCCTTTGAATCTCTTCCAGTCCTGGCAGTAATTGTAGATCATGTACTTCTTCCTCACCCACATCAGCTGCCCCTGCTGCGCGTAGCTCAGCCTGCCGTAAGCCGGAGCAGTCCACCAGTTGGCAGGGGTATTTGCCGAGCACTGCGCAGTGCTGGCCGTGGAGTACCACGGGCAAGTTCGCAGCTGCACCTGCTGGTAGAATGCCCTGAACGGCGCACTCTTCCAGTTGATCTTCACCTGCCCACCCTTGGTCGCCCATGAGTCGCCGTTCCAAATGCTGGAGTAGGCTCTCATCGCTTGCTGATTTGGGAATGCAATTCCATACCTTTGGTAGTTTCTGAATACCCTGATGGGGATCCCATCAATGAACCATCTGCCACAGTAATGGCAATTGTCAACCATTTTCTCTCAAGAATTCATAAGATTAAATAGTCACAATTATGACTAATGATTATATTTATATTGATCAATGGAGAAACAATTCTCATATTCATAGAATGAATGAATTTAAAGAAAGATGAATAGGGCATTCTCATATTCATGCAAATGAGAATGAATGAGATTGAATTAAGAGACAATTGATTGTACACATGCATCTATAAAATGTGAAAATGAATGGTGGCCTTTTCTCCATCAAAAGGATTAAGCAAGACACGAGAGCTTACACAATTTGGCTGGGGTTCCAGTGAATGGTGTAGTTGTGGAAAGCAGCAGTTGGATCAAACCAAGGATAGAACTGCACCTCTTTTCTCCCCAAACCTTGAGCCCAGATGTTGGTGTGGATGATGTAAGGCTGCCCTGATACATTGCCGAGGAACTCGAAATCGATCTCATCGTGCTTCGTTCCCTTAGAAGATATCTGTGTGGAAGAACAGAAAGATTCTGAAATCAGCATAAGTTCAATCCATGCAGCAATTCACTCTAGCACATACATAATATGTAGTCACAGTGCCAGCAGAATTTCCATGGACCAGCTTAATCTGCATTTCTACGCTTCCAAAGAGGAACTGATTCCTTGTTTGAATCCCACAACCTGGAGAACAAGCAATGTTTATTCGTCGGAAACTCGCAAACGAGTAGGTATGAAGTATTGGGTACCTGAGGCGTTGTTGAGGCCAAGTGCAAAGTTTTGGCCATTGTTCCACACTGCCAAGTTGCTATATCCCCAATAGCAGGCCATGTCCTTGTAGAAGTTGAAGTCTGCAAGAGCATGCTCCATGGCTACCAGCAGAACAAATCCGAAGATCAAATTGTGCAAGGTCGCCATTGCAAGTCCTGTGCCTGTGAAGCTTGGAATGACAAAGACCATGAATGGATCAATATTTATAGGGAATTCACATTTTCTAATTATATTCACCCAAAATACAAAACTTTAAAACTGATAAAACAGTTCATCTTGTCAGGCTCTACCAAGACTCGGAGATGTGCCATCCACTAAGTACATGTATATATATTAAGCTTATTATGGCTAGCTACTACTTCTAATGTTGATTTTAGGTTAGATTGGAATTATTAATCTCATAATATTCCATCTGATGATATTAAAATCACGAGTCAAAGGTAGTAAGATAGTTTTTTGTTTTTTTGGTGTCAAGGCAGGAAAATAGTTTATATGGAAAAGAGTAGAGATTCATGTGTTCATGAATGGCCAGCAGGTTAATGATGCACCTTTGCATGGTTTGTGGTGCGCCAGTGACTAAGTTGCATTATATTATGTATTTTGGGCATCTATAAATTTATTTTTTCACAAAAAAATGAATACATTTTACATTCTAGCAAAGTACTCCTAATTTTAATGTTAATCTGACATTTTCTAAATCAGCTTTTACATTAAAATTAAAGCTGACGCATAACGACTTAAACTAATTGGAAAATTGTAGTCAGACATTGTATTTGTTGCCCATTAGAAATTTGATATGGAAAATTGTAGTCAGATATAGAGATGTATTTGTTGCACATTAGAAATTTGATATGTACAAGTGTAGTTGTGTTAAATTTGTGAATGATGTCACCAAGAATATATTAACCTAGTGGTAAGTGAGATAGATTCAAATTAAAGATTTTGTGTTGGTGAAGGTGTTGGGCGAGAAAGTTCAATTATAAAATTTAGGGGACGTTTGGTTCAAATTTGTTAATCGAAATGGTAATATGATTCATTGAGGGGTCAATGTTAATGGGAATCATGATTGCATTGGTAGTGTTTGGTTTAAATCGTGGAATGAAAATTATGTCATTAATGATGTTTGATTCAGTTCAACTTTAATAATGAGAATCCATAAAGGTTTCAAAGTTAACTAAAATAATAGAATTATTACAAAATAGAGAAAGTGAAATAAAATGAGTTGAGATATAAAGTAGAAAAATAGAGAGAGAGAAATTATGAGAAGTAAGGTAGAAAAAATAGAAGAAAAAAAAAGAGAAAATACAATGATAGGGTTGAGTACCCCGTCGTTGACACGTGGACTAAAGAAGCTATGTGGCAGAATCTACCAAGTCTGGACAACTCTCTCTCCTTGACTCCCAAGACCCCCTCGGAAAGGTGGATTCCTTAGACCACCTCGGACCAGGAATACTCTGAAGATCACTCCAAAAGGATACATGCCCGAGGTTACCTCGGGAGATCAAGTCCCCGAGATCGCCTCGGGAGGGTAAGCACCCGGGACCATCCTGGGTCAAAAGACCCCGAGATCACCTTGGGGTAGCGGAGCTCAAGGAGCACTCGGCCTCAAGTAACTATCCCCTTCTCTTCGGGTCTATGGATAATAATCACCAATAATTATGAGATGATCATGACCCGTAATACACGGCCATTAAATGTTTTCATCATCGCAATGGTCTAGATTTAATGGATGCAACAGCTATTACAAGGGTTATCCAGTAACCGAAGATGGGGGGGGGGATGTGGAGTAGAACGTGGAGACACGTGTGGCTGTCGCCTTAGGTATAAAAGGTACTCCAATCTCTCCGGTAGAGGGGGACACACTCTCTAATTTACACATTCTCCTTGCTTTCTTCCATCTCATATACTACAGCTCTGACTTAAGCGTCGGAGTGGGCTCCGCCGGACAACCTTCGGCGCGTTCCCATTATCGCTCGTGTTAATCTCGTAGGACAGAAGTCCTTCCCCTAGCGCCAGCATCCGTGTGGGCGAGCTTTTCCTCTCTCGTCATCATCCCGGTGGATTGGACTCTGGTGACGAGCCATCGATGTCGATTCCTTCCGGAACAAGTTTGGCGTCGTCTGTGGAAAACCTGTAAAGTACCAGAAGGAGCACCGATGGCAGAGCCGGCGGGACAACCCATCGTCTTGACGAAAGAGGAACTAAATCGCTTGGTGGCCAACGCCATCAAAGGGGCGCTCGAACAATACCAAATCGAGCAGACCGCGTCACGGCGAGGTGCTTCTGTGCAGGAGGAGATCCCTAGAATGTCACGTCCCGAGACCCAGGAGCTGCTGTGCCAATAGAAAATCGGACAGCACCTCCCCTGTCTGGCGGACAATTTACACATACACACAGATAATATAACAAACACAATATATATATATATATATATATATATATATATATATATATATATATATATGCACAACCACGCAATTTGAAGGGCCTCAGGCCTCCAATCCACACATATATAACTGCATAAATGACTATACATCGTAAAACCAGAATCCGAACTCACCTGAGCTGCCGGGGGGCAGGAATAAAACCAAAACCAAGCGAAGTCCAACATAGGACTCAAAAGTACAATACCATCGCATAAAACGTGAGTACATATTCGAAACATAACAACGGAAGCATAGTAAATACTACAGGGTCCATAAACGAAACAACGGAAAGCAAAACCAAAAAGAGCTCCTCTGGAGCTGGGGACTGGCGGCTCAGGATCTCCTCGCAGACATCAACCTGAAATAACATGTATGGCAACGGGGTGAGTCCATAGCTCAGCGAATACCCAACAGATATGCATAGAAAGTTATACTAACAACAAGAGTTCCGCTAATACAGTCTCATATCAACAAAAGGTGTAAGACTGGAACTGAAAATACTGGGTAGATACATACCTGAATCCATCTAACCTGGAAAGAGGGTAATAAATACCAAAGGAAAACAATAGGCATATAAGCACAGATAACAAGTCTCCAGTATATGCGATGTCAAACAAGTGCAGCAAATAAGTGCAGCAAACAATGCAAGATGCAAAGTATGCACATGGTGCAATGACATGTGTCACCCCTGACACCAGACAGATCATCGTACACCTGTCATAGGGACGTCTGAACGGGTAGGGCTATGACAACTGTACACCCTGCCATCACTGCTCCTGAGTGACCGGGTGGACAGGATGCTGGTGGAGACTCCGCTCCGACCCCATGCAATGGGGGAGTCAAGCTCTCATCTCCTCGTGGCTCAGTACGAGAAGGGATCCCTGCTTGCTACCACGCCCGCGCTCACCCTCCTCATAGTGGCCGAACGGAGCAATACAGGGCAAATGCACACATCTACGGTATCCACTAACCCATGAGTGGCCGTGTGTGCATGTCATGTACCGGAAGACGATTAGGCTCAACCACAAGGGAGTCGCTGATCGCCGGCATGCAACAGTGCAAGGATGATGTATGATAGATACACATACCTCCCTCCCAAGTCCTCAGTATACTAAGTCTCAGTCTGAAATCCTATAACAGGAAATACAGGTAACCTACAAGGTATACTGACCGGAAAACTACCAATCCCTCAAGGTCAAATGCAGGAGACAATACCACGATCTCTAGCATACAAATGGATATGACAATACCTGAGACTGTATGGAACTAACAACAGAATAACTCAGGGATGAACAACAAGTATCCAGAACTGGCATAATAAACAGGGATAAACAACAATATCCAGAACAGACATAATAACCAGGGATAGTGTAGAATCTTACTGCTATCTATAACATTCTATGCATAACAAAATGACAATATCAAGATAGATAAGTCAAAGGGTACCCGCCTCCAAGAGTGGAAATCCGTATCAAACGCGATAGAACCACCCGCCAATAATCTGCAACCGTAAAGCAAATCAAGTCCCTGTATCAGGGATAGATTTAATTAGATATTACAAAAATAACAACTAGCTAATTAGTCCCTAATCCGTTTTAGGGTTAACCTAATCTGTCCTTTTCCATTTAATTACCCGTGGTAATTAAGATTAGATTTACTTTAAAGATAAACTCGAATTCAAGTTCCTTAAGCTTAGGTTGTTAGGTTTAAGTTTCAAATTAAACTTAACCCCTCCAAATTCCAAATTCTTGTATCCATGCAGCCATTAACCTAATGTTCCAATTAAACCCAATAGCCACAACAAAATTGAGCTTATCTACATCATGATCCAGATCAATCAAAGGCCTTACCTCAATTCACAGCCTTCACAGCAACCAGAGTTGAGGAAGAACAGATCCCACGGCCACCGCAGCCAAATCCCAGAAGGCAACTGGCTACACAATTCAAATCCCTACCAAACCAAAACCATAATCACTAGTTCATCATCACCTCACGGTAGCATCACAGGGAAACCACATCCTGATCCAGGTATAAGCCACGAAACCCAATTTGAATTCTCAGTTCATCCAACCATTAGCCAAATAGCAACCCTTACCTCAACCCTCTGAAGATCCGAAGCAATCCCTTTCCCAGCTCCAAGCCACTGTCCTGAACACCGCTGACCAAATCCCTGAATCGTTCCCAAGCTAGAAGAAAGGCTTCGGATCAGTGATGACATTAACCCAACAATCTCAATTCACAGAATCTCGAGCCTACCAAAACCCTAACTCACCTCAAGTGGGGCTTCGGAACCTCGATGAACTCGTCGGCCTAAGGGCACCGCCGTGCCCCAAATTGCCCGAAGAGGAAACCCTTGACTCACGCTCGCGAGGTGGTTTGGGGAGCAAGGAAATCAGAGCCCAGATGTTCGCCAAATTCCCAAAGCTGGGTTCGCCGGAGAGGTAGACGACGACGAAGGCGATGGTGGCGTTGGCTTCGATCGGCCGAGGAGGGTGTGCGGCATGTCGAGTTCGGCTAGGGCACTCGGTCGGGAGAGGCGAGGCAGCGAATGGAATGAAGTGGGATGCGGTGGACTCACTGTGCCCTAATCGGCTGTCTGCGGCTGCGCCCGAGCGGAGAGAAGAGAGGGAGATGATGAAGGAAAGGGATCGGAACTCGAGTGGCTGCGGTTGTGGAGGAAGCGAATGGTCCAAGCCACGAGCCCTAATCGACTCTTAAGGGGGCCATTTTTCAGTTTAGTCCAGCCCATTATAGTTAATTCGAATTTCGCCCCTGAATTTGGAAAATTTTAGCAAACAACCCCTTCAAGTTTTAGTTTTAAATCCTTTAAGTCCCCTAAACCTTGTCTAGAAGCCCGGAAATTCTAAGACCCGTTTCTGAAAAATTTTCCGAAGTGCCAAAAGTTTCGGATTTAACATCCTCCCCCACTAATAAAAATTTGGTCCCCAAATTTTGATATTCACTATAGTAAACACTATGAAGATGTATGCTGATATAAATACTGAATAGTAACTAATCACACATACCTCAAGTGAATAGGTGGGGGTAACGAGCTCGGTTGACATCCTCAAGCTCCCAGGTAGCCTCCTCATCTAAGTGATGCAGCCATCCGACTTTAACCAGCCGGATTGTCTTGTTCCGCAACTGACGCTCCTGGCGACCCAGAATCCGTACAGGAATCTCCTCGTAAGTCGCGTCAGGCTGAAGTGGAACTAAGATGTCCGACAACACACGTGAAGGGTATGGTATGTATTTCCTCAGCATAGATACGTGAAATACATCATGTACACCGGTAATAGATGGTGGAAGAGCCAAACGATAAGCAACTGCTCCAACTCTCTCCAGAATCTGGAACGGACTGATGTAACGCGGAGCAAGCTTACCTCGAAGACCGAATCGTTTCACTTGCCTCCTGGGAGGCAAACCCGGTAGCTCCTCTGGAAATACATCCTGATATCCTCGGACCACTGGAACATCCGAGAGCCGAGGGCTACTGCTGTCGTCAGTGCTGATAAATGACAGTAAGAAACCCTGACAACCGTGAGATAGCAATCTCTGTGCCTGAAGAGCAGAAATAACGGATAAGCCCTCATCCCTGATGCCAGTGAAATCCCACGAGGGTTGGTTCGGAGACCGAAAACTGACCACCCTCGTCTGGCAATCGACTGTGGCATGATAAGCGGTAAGGACATCCATACCAAGAATAATATCGAAGTCCACCATCTCCTGAACTAACAATTTAACCGTGAGGGTAATACTACCAAAATCTAATGGGCAAGCTCTGACCTCCTGTGTAATACTCAAGATCTCTCCTGAGGGTAGGGATACAGATAACTGCTGTGATCTAGCGGTAGCCAATCTACCAATCCTACTCATGAATATCCGCGATATGAAAGAGTAAGAACTACCCGTATCAACTAATAGCTTAGCAGGAAAGGCATAAAGAGAAATAGTACCGCGAAATACCGCTCCGTCGGCCCGCTGGGCCTCCTCTCGAGTGACAGCATAAATCCGTCCAGTCTCAGGCGGTGGTGGTGGTGGCATTGCTGGGTACTGCTGAGGTGGAAACTACATCTGAGACTGCGGCTGCTGACCTTACCCTCCCACAGGGTACTGAGGCTGTTGCATCACTGGCTGATAAACTGGATAGGTCTGCTGTGGAAGTCCTGCAGCTGAGCTCTGAGGTATGGCTGAGGTGTAGCTAGCCTCGTGTCCTAGCATACCGTATGCAGGTGCTGGTGGGGCAGCATGCGGCTGGCGGAATGAAGGCTGAGTCCTCCGTCCGCCTCTATGAGCTCCTGACTGCCCCGAATATCCAGTCTGGCTAGTGGCTCCCGTCCTCTCATTCTGTGCCTTCAAGGCACAGTCCCTGCTCAAGTGTCCTGGTAGTCTGCAGTAGTAGCATACGGCCTGCTCCAGGCGACAGTCTGCTACTACGTGCTCTCTAGATCCGCAACGGGTACAGTAAGATGTCGGTGTAGTCTTCTTCCGGTCCTTTGTTCCCTAAAGGTCATCCTCGGTATCTTCCACCCGATTGTGGCCTAGTCTCGTAAGTGATTCACCCTAACGCAATTCATAAGTACCACGGTACCTCAGTTATCTAAACCAAATATACGTGGTAACCCACAAGTGTCAGCACATAGCTCCACACTTCCCCGTACCAGCTCAAGTCACCTATCAAACTGTACCGTTTAGATCATCAACCAGGTACAGGCGATTCATGGTCAAAGTTATCATGGAATAGGATGTATCAATCCACTAACGATGATAATATGTAGCTCATGCTACTCTTCTACATTAAAATAGGTCATGCACTATACACGTGCCTTCCAGGTCACCTAACTAGGCACGAACGACCCAACTATCTGAAATTCCTTGAGCTAGGGTAAGTTGATCCTACGCTGATCGAGCCAACAACGGTAGGCAACCCTAGTTCTCGCTCAGCTAATAATAGCTAACACACGTACAATAAATAGTAAAGTCCTGAAAAATCAAAATCCTTAACCTTCAACAGGTTGTCGATATATTCGACCTTAGTTGTCTGATTCAACGATCGGGGCTACTAGAGAATTAACATTCTCTGCTCCTAGATCTCATCCATAATATATCACTAATCGCTCATATGAACGATCACGGATAAGATAGATTGACAACATGTCAATCCAACTAAACCAAGTCTACATATCTCTATCCATCCAGTATGAATATAAGATCCCACCAAGCTGGGATAGTCTAACCAATCCAAAATCTAATACTGAGCATTAAAGCTAAGATAGTACTAGAAAGATATACTTTTTTGCCGCCTGGAGAAGTCCTGTCGTTGCCAAGTCCCAAATTATCGTAGCATCGCAACCACGACCTTAAAGATCCGTAATGTACTCGGATGAATAACATCAGACCCGAGCTCCGAGACCTACCAGTTCAGTGTCAGATTTAAATTCCGAGAAAACACGACTCGAGGGTATCCCGCATCCTGGGCTTGATACCAAAAATACCAAAAATAAATTGGTATCAGATAAACCCCGAAAATCCCGTAAAACATGTAGGCATCGAAACCTACGCTCTGATACCAAAATTAAATTGTTACGCCCCGAGACCCAGGAGCCGCTGATCCAATATAAAATCGGACAGCACCTCCCCTGTCCGGCGGACAATTTACACATACACAGAACACGGCCACACAGTTTAATTGGCCTCAGGCCTCAAAATATAGATAGACACAATATAAAAACACAAGACAACTAAGTAAATCATACCTGACTGCGGACCGGTCCGACTTACGATGAAACAACCAATACAAAAACCCCTTAGGGCACACGACAACACTCCCAAGACATATACAAGTCCAATAAGTAAATATAAAAATAGACACTACTAAGTACAAAACGAAACCATGTCGCTGCGATGGGTAGGGACTGGCTGCTGGACTCTTCTGGCGACTCCAAGTATCTCAACCTGAAATAAAATATATATGGCAACGGGGTGAGTCCATAAACTCAGCAAATACCCAGCAGATATGTATAGTATGTTATAATAACAATAGGAGTCTACGCTGATACAGTCTCATATGAACAATAGGAAAGGGGTATACTGAAAATACTGAATAAAGATACATACCAGAATCCATTTATCCTGCAGAGGGTGAAATAAATCCCTATGGAACAAGTATAACATATAATCCAAGGTATACAGGTATCCAGTATATGCAATGTCAAACAAGTGCAAGAATCAAGTGCAGCAAACAATGCACGATGCAAAGTATGCACATGGTGCAATGACATGTGTCACCCCTAGTCCCAGTCAGGATATCGTCCACGACGTCCGCGTGGGTAGAGCTGTGACAAACTGTACGCACCCTGCTATCACTGCTCCTGAGTGACCTAGTGGACAGGATGCTGGCGGGGGACCACCCCCCTACCCCAAGCAATGGGGGAGCTCCGCTCTCATCTCCTCGTGGCTCAGTACGAGAAGGGACCCCTGGCTGCTACCACGCCCGCGCTCACCCTCCTCATAGTGGCCGAATGGAGCAATACAGGGCAAATGCACACATCTACGGTATCCACTAACCCATGAGTGGCCGTGCGTGCATATCATGTACCGGAAGACGATTAGGCTCAACCACAAGGGAGTCGCTGATCGCCGGCATGCAACAGTGCAAGGATGGTATATGATAGATACACATACCTCCCTCCCCAAGTCCTCAGTATACTAGGTCTCAGTCTGAAATCCTACAACAGGAAATATAGGTAACCTACAAGGTATACTGGCCTGAAACTACAGATCTCTCAAGGTCAAAGGCAGGAGATACATCACGATCTCTAAGCATACATATAGATATGACACTATCTGATACTGTATGGAACTAACAGCATAATAACTCAGGGATAAACCACAGGTATCCAGGACATGCATAATAAACAGGGATAACCAACAAGTATCCAGAACAGGCATAATAACCAGGGATAAATAACAAGTATCCAGAACAGGCATAATAAACAGGGATAGCGTATGATCTTACTGCTATCTATAACAGTCTATGCATAACAAGATGACAATATCATAAAGATAAGTCAAAGGGTATCCGCCTCAAAGTAGGAGTAGTCTGTATCAAATCAGAACCTCCCATCCAGAAGTCCAAAAGAAATCAATGTCCTGTACCAAAAGATATAGTTTAGCTATCATACCAATTTATACCAACCAAACTAAGCACTCAATCGGATTAGGATTAACCTAACTATCCCAATTGGGTTTAATTCCACAAAGCTAAACCCAAACCCAACCACTCCAAGAAAATTGTTTCCTCTGATCTAATCCAAAACAAAAACCAATAACCCCAACAATATATCTCAATACACAAAACATAGGATCAAATGAAATAAAATTAGACAATCATCCCAACTTCCATATAACCCTACACAAGGTTCAACCTCAACCATTTGTAGCTCCCTGTAGATGTATCTCATGATTAAAGTGTTGGATCGAGGAGCCCGATAGAGGGGGGGGGTGAATATCGGAAAACTTTCAGATTTTATTAAAGAGTACGTACGCAGCGGAATTAAACAAAAACAAAAACCAACACAAAGGACACAGTGGTTTTTACTTGGTTCGGAGCCTGTGTCGACTCCTACTCCAAGGCCCACGATCGTTGATCGTTTACTTTAGGTAATTCTATATGAGCGCAAATTCAGTTTACAAAAAGAGATTACAAGTATAGCAACATAAACTGTAAATAAGAAAATGAAACTCTTCTTTTACCAACGTCCGATTATAGGTTGACTTTCCGGAGCAGCGGGACGTCGTCGGCTCGAGTTGGGCAGTTTCCAGAGCAGGGCGTGAGCACAGAAGAGTATGGAAGCGTTGGTTTGAAGTCGATCCTGAAGGCTTGGGCGTTGGGTGCTATTTATAGCACCCAGGGGCGCCCTGGACGTCGGGGGCGCCCTGCCACGTGTCAAGCGATCTGCAGATCGCTCAGTCAATCTTTATCTCGCTCGAACAGGGATAATGTTTGGCCGTGAGGGCGCCTTGGTCGTAGAGGGCGCCTTCGCTGACTTCTTCCGCGCAGAGATCTCGCTGTGGATGAAGCTGAGGCTTCGCAGTGATGAGCTGGAGGCGCCTTGGCTGCTGAAGGCGCCTTGGCTGACGAGGGCGCCTTCGCTGCTGAAGGCGCCTTGCCCATTAAGCAGCCTAAGCTGTCTTTTGCTTCGCTTGGTTTTGGTTCACCTTGAGGGCGCCCTGGACACTCAGGGCGCCTTACTCAGCTGCTGCCTCACTCTTTTGAGGCTCTCTGAGTTGCAGACACATGTTCCTTCGGTCCTGCATTCAGGGTTAGTCCAAAACACAATAACACAATTAATTTATGATTTTATACAGCCTTAGCTGTCTTGGTTCTGACTTTGGTCTCCAAAATGGAGCCCTAGGTCGAACCGACGCCTACTGTTCCCTCGACGGGGAACGCGTCCTCACCTACTCCTCTCGGGAGAGTTTACCTGATGCCAACTGCTCCTTTGGTTGGACTTTTGCCTGACGGTCCTTTGTCAGGTCTTGTGAACTGGCAGTCCTTCGCCAGTTGCCTAGCAGTCCTTCGCTAGGGCTTTTGGTGCTGACAGTCCTTTGCCAGTGCCTAGCAGTCCTTCGCTAGGGCTTGATGCTGGCAGTCCTTCGCTAGGGCTTGATGCTGGCAGTCCTTCGCCAGTGCCTAGCAGTCCTTCGCTAGGGCTTTTCCTGCATACTTGATTAACTTGTTTAGAAAATAAGAAAGACTTAACTTTTGACCTATGTTGCCATTATCAAAACACAGGTTTGACTTAGGTGTATTTCTTCACCAACAATCTCCCCCTTTTTGATTTATGGCAACCCTAGTTCAAAAAGTTAAGTTTAAGCAAAACATGATAAAATTTTATTTTTTGTTCCCTCCCCCTGGAGGGAATCTCCCCCTAGATTTTTCAAAAGTTCGTGGGGAAAAAAAACCTTACTTGTATTTTGAAAACTTAAGTTTTAGTCACTTAGAAGTAACTTAAAAATACATAGTAGAGTTTTTAAAGCATAATTTGAGTAAATTTTTTTTTTAAAGTCTTAAGTTTTTCAAAATAAAGGAACCTTTTGAAATGCTAGAGTATTTTGCAAAATTTTGACGGCTTAAGAAAAATTCTAAGCTAGAGTACTTAACAGAATTTTGAAGGCTTGAGTAAAGAGTTTTGAAGGTACTTAGCAAAATTTTGAAAGCAAAAAAAAAATTCTAAGCTAGAGTACTTAGCAGGATTTTGGAAACTTTAAGAACTTAAGTACTTCTTAAAAAAACTCAAAATTTTGAACCTTTTTGAATAAAGAAAAAATTTAGAAAAAATAATTAATTTTTTTTTCTTTCTCTATCTCCCCCTTTGCCATATATCAAAACAAATAAATATAGCATGAGTAAAGAAAATAAATAATTTGCTGTACTGAATCAGTTAGATTTACACTTAAATCAATCAATTACACTAAATCAGTCAATTATCTCTGTAGGGACCTGTCTAACCCAATTAGCTACTTACTAACTGTTATAAACAGTAGTTTTTGCTAGGGTTAGTCAAGTTAAGTGTTTCTGTTCAAGTTAGATTTTCTAAGCTTGACACTTAACTTGATTGCTGTATAAGTTGTATTTAGTGCCCCAATTACTGTAGATGCACTGACTTAAAGCATCTTGAATTAAGGCAAAGACCTAAGCATCTCAACCCTTTCTAGGTTATCAATCAAAAGTACCCTAAGATGCTTGTGAGATGCTGGCTTCTAAGTCTATAGGTGCATGCAGTTCTACAGTTAGGGCCTAGGCTAGGTCCATTTTCGAAAAAGCCCTAATTTTAAAGGGGGTAGTTTTAAAATAAAAATAACACTAAGTCGAAAAAAAAATGAAAATTGATTTTGAAATTGAGTAAAGCAATTTTTCTAATTCTATTTTGAAATCAATTTTAAGAAACCTTTTAACCTATTCTACAGAACACAATTTTAACTATTCATAATTAAATCAACAGAAAATAAAGCAGGTAATCAGGGTTCAAATACAGTCAACCAGTCAAACACAAGTCAACCCTACTGAGTAGGGGAAGTCAGATAGTTACGAGTACAATGCGAAGTAAATCTAAGACGAAGGACCGGGATGATCAGATGGACCCGGCTGCCATGAATCAAATCGTGCCATCATCTCTAAGAATCGTGCATCAACTATCTCTCTATCAGCTCGGCGAGAGTCCATCTGCTCTATATGATAAGCCTCAACCTCCTCTCGGAGACTCTGTATCTGTGTCTCCATACGGGTCACTCTCTCGTAAAGTATCGGTGGAGCAGGCTCGTCTATATGAGCTCGGGCTTCTGCTGCTATGTCTGCGACGTCGTACTCGACTTCCTCGTCCGAATCAATCTGGGGAGCTGCTCTCCGACGTCTCCAGGATAATACCCCGGTACCGGACACCTCTATACCAGCTAGGGCAAAGTTTCTATAGCCTATTTCATCGTAGTCAGTCAAGGCGGCCATCTCTCCCTCGGTAATGTTTCTGCCGTGGTGATGTAATATGGATGTGATAATGTGACAGTAAGGTGTGCGTACTTGCCCTTGTGTGGTAACACTGGAGGCGTGTAGGATAGTCTGAAAAATATGAAGTCCTATATCGATGTCAAGCTGGTGAATCATGGCATACAGTAGAAAGGCGTAAAATGGACGCATAGTGGTGACGTCCCTGGTAGATAATGGTAGGATACATCGGACTATGACCCTATATAGGGCGTAGTCCTGCACTTCTAATTCGACAGACTGAAATCGTCTGGCTACGGGTTGCCTGAAGAAATATGAGTGCAATGTATCTAAGGTAATCTCAGAATAGGGAGCATCAAAGGGAGGCTCCCTAGAAGGGTAACAACAGAAGGTGGACTGCGAGGGTCGTAGTCCTAAAAATCGGTTGAGTAAAGTTGGTGTGATAGTTAGGGGAATACCTTGAACCATGGTGGAGAATACAAGATTATCCTGTCTAATGATATTATTGTAAAATTTTGCACATAAGGAAGTATTGATTGGGTGAGTGCAGAATACAAGATTGTCCAGTTGGTAGTGGTTTATGACGTTCATAGCCAGGGGACAGGATTGAGTAAAAAATAGTCTATTCAAGTAGCTTGTCTTAATGGGTTTATAGGTGGTACGTGAGAACTTATTACACAACTCTAAATTGGGAAACCTAGGATCAGGACTAGGTTGAGTACCGGGTTCTGCCTGATTAAGTCGACGTCTTCTAAGAGAAAGAATGTATACTTAGAGAAATTTGCTAGTTAATGAAAAATTAAAAGAAAATTAACATAACAAAAAAAATACCGGTTTGCTCGGGGAGGCATTCTTGAAGATGAGAGCTTGATAGCTTGAGAGCTTGAGAGGGTTGGAAGGTAGAAAGTGTAGGAGGAGAAGTGTATTGGGTGTGAAGATAGGAAGGGGAAGGGATCCCCTTTTATAGGCTGTCTCGGGCTTCCTTATTCGGGAGGGCGCCCTGACAGGCGAGGGCGCCTTAACCAGGCTGTAGCTGCCTTTTGGCAGCTTTTGACCATCCTCGGGTATAGGGAGGCGCCCTGACGCTACAGGGCGCCCTCGTCAGCGTGCAGTGGCAGAGGGGGTTTTTGACCAGCCTTGGGGCGCCCAAACGGATATAGGCGCCCTAAGATCTAGGTTTTAACCCTAAGGGAGTACATTTGACCTGATTTGACTTATGTTGACCGAGGTTTGACTTATGTTTGACCGAGGTTTGACTTATGTTGACCGAGGTTTGACTTATGTTGACCTTGGTTTGAAATATACAATTTTACTGCAACACAGGTATTAAAGGAATCATAATTTAGTCTTAATTTTACTGTCTCACCCGAATCTAGGGTTCTCAATCACGTTAATCTTATAGGTTTTGTGAGACAGGTTTTGATAGTTTATTTTTGAAAAATTTTGAAAACAATTTAAATTTTGAAAACTTAAGTAATTTTGAAATTTTTGAAAAGATGTTTTAAATCTATACTTAGCTGAAATTTTGTGTTAGATTCGAATTTGACAAAAATTAATTTGAATTTGAATTTCAAAAATTGGCTTCCAGGTCTTGGCGAGGCACTAGGCCTTCTTTGGCCGAAGCCTTATGGGATCATCCACCCTTTCCTTGATAAAGCCTTTTAATGAAATTTCATTTTCAAATTACTCTTTGAAAAATTTCTGGTCTAACTAGTTTGGATTTTGGATCGGTAGCTTCGGCTGGTTTCACCAGTCTAAGGAGACCAAGTAAACTTGATCTTATTAGAATTGGTTTCCCCAACGTACTATCATCTCACCTCCACCCAATACTATGTTTTCAAGTTTCAGTTAAGTTTATTTTGGTCCTTAAACTAGCCTAAGTCTAAGCATGGTAATTTGCAGAAATTAAATAAACAGGCAAACAATCAAGCAATTTAAATCAATAATAACAAGTTTATCTAATAATGAAAATAGTTTTCAGTTTGGCTCCCCCTGGACTAAAGCCACGGTGATGGTTAGGCAAGATGTGAATCTTGTCCTTGGGGATCCAATACTGATTTGATCCAGTTGGTTTGTTCAGGCACAGTTTAGGTACCCATGCCTGAATTTTTCCTCTGGACTGATTCAGTACAGACAAATATGATCTTTGTCGGGATTTGGTTCGGTAGCCAAGTCCGGATCGATTTAGAACTGATTTCTGTTTTCCAAGGATCATGTCAAGACCCTTGGAACCAGATGTAAATCGTTCTAAAGCTGTTCTAAATTCCTTAACCTGAGTTTTCAGGGAGGAATTCTCCTTTTCAAGTTTTTCAACTTGAGTAGAAGTTCCTTCCTGAACCTTCTCGGTTAAGGGTTTAGAGTCAGCTTCCTCTTTCAGGAGTTTTACTTCCTGTCGGAGGGATTCGACTCGGAGTTTGGCTTTAGCCAAGTCTCGAGAAAGAAAAGAAATCAACTCACTTAACTGCAATTTATTAAAACCAGTTACCTTTATTTCTCCGTCTTCTGTGAAGGTCAGCTCGCCGTCCTCTTGTTCTGATTCTGACTCGACTTTTTCTGATGCGGTTAGAGCTAGGAGATTGGACTGGGGTGCCTCTTCTTCTTCTTCTGAGGAAGACTCGTCCCAGGTTGCTTGCAGTGCCTTCTTTCTTTTCGTCTTCTTGGACTCTTTCATATTTTGACACTCTGTTTTGTAGTGGCCTTTTTTCTTGCACTCGTAGCAGGTCACATTAGGCTTGTTCGCGGGTTCAGTTGGTTCGTCTTTTCTTCGGCCGGTTTTCCTTTTGCTGGTTCGGTTCTTCAGCTCCTTGTAGTAGTTTCGAGCGAGCCGGACCAGCTTAGTTTGTTCTCCTTCTTCATCTTCTGAGTCTGAGTCAGACTCGGGTTCAGGTTCAGTTTTCTTCTTCGTTGTCTTTGGAGTTTTACCTACAACGAAAGCGATACCTTTTTCGACCGAATTGGTGTTAGTCTATTCGTGCAGTTCTAGTTCAGAAAATAATTCATCTATTTTTATTTTAGAAAGATCCCTGGATACCTTGTATGCGTCTACCATAAATGCCCACAAGGTATTTCTTGGGAATGCGTTTAGAGCATACCTTATTAGGTCACGGTTTTCGACCTTATGACCTATTGCGTGAAGACCGTTCATTACCTCTTGGATTCGTGCGTGGAGCTGGGCTGCTGTTTCGTTGTCGGCCATTTTGATGGTGTAGATCTTGTTTAGTAGCAGATCCCTTTTGCTGATCCTGGTGTCTGAAGTCCCTTCGTGTAGCTCGATCAGTTTTGTCCATAGCTCTTTTGCACTGTTGAAGGGGCCCACTCGGTTCAGTTCTTCATTTGTCAGCCCGCATTGTAGGGTTTGCGTTGCTTTTGCGTCGGCTTCTATCTTGCGCTTTAGAGTGTTGTCCCACTCCGAGTAGTTTTGTGGAAGTCCTTCCGCATTTCGGGGGATCTCTAGACTGGACTGGATAATGATCCACATGTCCACCTGAGATTTCAGGTGGACCTCCATGCGACTTTTCCAGTAGGAAAAGTCTTCTCCACTGAAGAGTGGAGGTCTAGCGGTGCTGAATCCCTCTTGCATAGACATTTGTTCTATAACAGAAAACTTTACAAAAAAATTGTCCCAAGACTTGGTCTTGGATTAGCAGTGCGGGATTAAGAAATTAAAATATCGAGGGGTGTTGCACCAACCTCGATTAACAAGAAAATCGAACGACAAAGAAAAGAATATTAAAAAGAATTTTGAAAATCCGAAAAGAAATTTTCAAACTGGTGGTTGCACCAAGTTTGAATAACCCCGCTTTGATACCACTTGTTGGATCGAGGAGCCCGATAGAGGGGGGGTGAATATCGGAAAACTTTCGGATTTTATTAAAGAGTACGTACGTAGCGGAATTAAACAAAAACAAAAACCAACACAAAGGACACGGTGGTTTTTACTTGGTTCGGAGCCTGTGTCGACTCCTACTCTAAGGCCCACGATCGTTGATCGTTTACTTTGGGCAATTCTATATGAGCGCAAATTCAGTTTACAAAAAGAGATTACAAGTATAGCAACATAAACTGTAAATAAGAAAATGAAACTCTTCTATTACCGACGTCCGGTTGTAGGTTGACTTTCCGGAGCAGCGGGATGTCGTCGGCTCGAGTTGGGCAGTTTCCGGAGCAGGGCGTGAGCACAGAAGAGTATGGAAGCGTTGGTTTGAAGTCGATCCTGAAGGCTTGGGCGTTGGGTGCTATTTATAGCACCCAGGGGCGCCCTGGACGTCGGGGGCGCCCTGCTACGTGTCAAGTGATCCGCAGATCGCTCAGTCAATCTTTATGGCCGCTCGAACAGGGATAATGTTTGACCGTGAGGGCGCCTTGGTCGTAGAGGGCACCTTCGCTGACTTCTTCCGCGCAGAGATCTCGCTGTGGATGAAGCTGAGGCTTCGCAGTGATGAGCTGGAGGCGCCTTGGCTGCTGAAGGCGCCTTGGCTGACGAGGGCGCCTTCGCTGCTGAAGGCGCCTTGCCCATTAAGCAGCCTAAGCTGTCTTTTGCTTCGCTTGGTTTTGGTTCACCTTGAGGGCGCCCTGGACACTCAGGGCGCCTTACTCAGCTGCTGCCTCACTCCTTTGAGGCTCTCTGAGTTGCAGACACACGTTCCTTCGGTCCTGCATTCAGGGTTAGTCCAAAACACAATAACACAATTAATTTATGATTTTATACAGCCTTAGCTGTCTTGGTTCTGACTTTGGTCTCCAAAATGGAGCCCTAGGTCGAACCGACGCCTACTGTTCCCTCGACGGGGAACGCGTCCTCACCTACTCCTCTCGGGAGAGTTTACCTGATGCCAACCGCTCCTTTGGTTGGACTTTTGCCTGACGGTCCTTTGTCAGGTCTTGTGAACTGGCAGTCCTTCGCCAGTTGCCTAGCAGTCCTTCGCTAGGGCTTTTGGTGCTGGCAGTCCTTTGCCAGTGCCTAGCAGTCCTTCGCTAGGGCTTGATGCTGGCAGTCCTTCGCCAGTGCCTAGCAGTCCTTCGCTAGGGCTTTTCCTGCATACTTGATTAACTTGTTTAGAAAACAAGAAAGACTTAACTTTTGACCTATGTTGCCATTATCAAAACACAGGTTTGACTTAGGTGCATTTCTGCACCAACATAAAGGACCAATTCCAATCACCACCATCCATCCTCTCACAGTAGCTTCACATGACAAAAATGGAACAATTAAACTTTCCCAACAAAACTACTTCCAATTTGGAGCTAACAGCACAAGTGGAACAAAACATTAACAGCACACACATAATCCCAACAAGAAACATCGGATTTCCCAAACCAAAGCGTTACCAAGATCATTAGCAAAATCCACCAATTAAAGCTTAACACCTAATTCCAATTGCCATCCAATTCTAAACCCATTTAACCTAATGTTCACGGCTAGGTAGCAAAGAATAGCCAAACCACAAGATTTTCAAACACAACACTCTACTGATCAACAACCACTAATCTAATGCAAAACACAATAGCTTCATCCAAAACCAATATTGAAGGAACCAATCCTTACCTGATCTCTCCCACGCACAACACCTCTGCCCTGTCCCCAACTCGCAGCCACTGCTCTAATCCGTTAGAACTGTGCATCCGAGGGAAGAACACCCAAACCCTAGTTTGAGCTCAGTCCTCCTTGGAGTTTAGCCATTACTCTACTTGTTGAGGATCCAAGGTACGCAAGCACTCTCCATCTCAGCCCGAGGAGGAGGTCACCTTAGATCAGAAGCCAAAACAAGAATTGGTCACCGTTTGTAGGGAAATAACAGCTTATCCGAAAGCTAGGTCTCATCCCTTACCTATCCCAGCCCTCATGTGTTGAGCTCCATCATCGCCCTTGATGCTAACGCCGCCGCTTCTGCCCTCGGGTGAGACAAACTCCGAGAAGTCTCCGAACAGGAGATCTGCTCCGGCTGGCCAACGGAGAGGGAAGATCGGGATTCCTTGGCTAGGGCAAGAAGAGACGAGAGGAGGAGTCGGGGTGGCTGCGTCGCTCGATTAGCAGAGAGGTGGGATGGGTCGGTCGAGCGAATGAGAAGAGAAAGGGAGGACTTATGTTAGGGCTGGCTTTTGCAATTTGGTCCTTAGGATTCGACCATTTCCAAACTGTGCCCTCAGTTTTGCCCTCTTTCACCATTTAGTCCTTCAAATTCGGACTTATCCAGATTTAGCCCTTTTAGGTCTAGGATTTTAACATTTAGACCCTTCATAGTTTAGGTTTCATCACATTTAAGCATTCAAAACTTAAGTTTCAAAATAATTTAACCCTCTAATTTCAATTTGGGTCTTGAAAACCCTAAATCTACCGAATTTTCGAATTGCCGTATTTTACATTCTCCCCCACTAATAAAAATTTGGTCCCCAAATTTCGTTCATTCCTCATATGGCACACACTAGCAGCTAAACATGTCTGTACTCATCATGAGTAACCACTTCATCTGATACCCTAAGGTTACATTGCTACGGAGCAACTGGAATTATCAATCCAGAGGTTATCATCCGATAACCAGATATACCCGGACAACCATTCAGTCATCACAACTGTCCCGAGCACTCAATCCTAAGATCATTGGTGCCAAGTCTATACTCCGATCCTCCAACGTAAAACGTAAAATCCATGAATATCAACCGAGTATCCCCAAGTCAATGACATCCTCCAAAACATCACAAGTCATACATAGGTATATATATATATATACTCTAATAGACCATCAGAAGATCGCATATAATTTAAAGATTGTGCCAATATGTCGTACCATATGCTGCTATCAATAACAGACTTCCTAAATAATTAATCACTAAAAGATCATTTATCCACCCGATGATCCATCAAAAAGCTACAAATCCGATATGTCCATGTCCACTAATAGCATCCTCAAAATACAACATATCACGGAGATTCGTCAATCTCAATCCGCCTCTGAAATACCAATGAGAAAGTCCACAGTGATAACAACCTTATCATATGGTGAACTAATAATCCACGATGGGGATATAATAACCGAAATTCAATGGACATCTTTGACCTCCTGATTAATGTCCAATATCTCACCGACAGGTAAAGATACAGCTAACTCCACATTCTCCGCACCCTAACGGGTCATATATCCCGATGCACCATCGAGATTATCCAACCATACACACCCAATCTATGAGTCAAGATCCCTCATAAAATAGCGTAGCAATTAGCGAGTCACACCGATCGTTGACTCGTAATCCAATACAGTCCAATTCCTTCACTCCTTAGTCAAAACCCTCTAGGATCCTACTCCATAACAAGGAGCTAGAAACATGCTATCTCTCAGGAGTATCTAAACATACTCATGAAACAATTCATTTATTTCCCACGGGTCGTCCTTGATATCATTTAACTAGAGGTCGCCTAGTTGTGTAAGTGATTTGCCTCCACGCAAATCATAAGTCCGTATATACCTTTTTAGTTATTCAACCAAGTACAAGCGGTAGCCCATAAGTGTCAAGCAACTAGCTTCACACTTTTCTATCTTAGCCTAATTCATCTGTCAACATGTATCTTCTAGGTCAACTACCAAGTACAAGTGATCCATGGTCAAAGCCCCCAAGGAACAGATTGTATCAATCCTCTACTAATCATAATAATATGTAGCTACTGCTACCCTATTACATCAATGCAGATTATGTACTCAAAACATGACATCTAGCTTATCTGTCCAGATATACGCAACATAAGAAAACTTGTAGCTCCATGAGCTACTGTGAATTGATCCAATAACATGAGAGAATTTCTAACTATACATAAATATACAGGAATAACAACCTGATCCAATGCCATGAAAGAATTTCTAACCATACCTAAATATACAGGAATGGTAGCATGATCCGATAACACGAGATAATTTCTAACTCATACCTAGATATACAGGTATAGTAACATGATCCAATAACATGTGAGAATTTTCTAACCAATACCTAAATAGGATAAGGGATACAAAAGATTAGGAGGAATACCTGTCGCCTGAAGAAGTCCCATCGCGCCAAGTCCCAAACAACCACATCGAGAAAACTACTCCGAACAAATCCGAAAAGACTCGTAAAACAAGTAGACACCGTACTCCACAAGTCCTCAAGGTATCCGACAACCTGAGCTCTGATATAGAATCTCCATCTCGCACCCCCAATCACGAAGATCTGTCTCACCACCGGGGAGACACGCCGGAGCAGTCCCGGACCACTAGCGGGATTCTCCAGGAGATGTGGAGAAAGCCAACTCAGTTGCCTCCAGCGTGCTGAGACAGGAAGATGGACCAGGGAAGAGGGAAGAGCCTAAAGCCTCCTCAAAGGCTCCCTCTACCCCTTTCTCATCGGAGATTGTGGAGGACCCCATGCTGAAGCAGTTCCGCGGGCCTGGGATTGCTGATTACGACAGAAAGACAGATCCTAAGGATCATGTCTATAAGTTCAAAAATGCGGCACTCCAGCACGAGTACACCGACGGTGTTAAGTGTCGGGTGTTCTTGAACACCTTGTCTAGAGCAGCCCAACGATGGTTCCAGAGGTTACCCCCGGGTTCTATCAACTCCTTCATGGAGTTTAGAACCGCCTTCCTCCACCATTTTGCTAGATGTCGTCTTTATCTGAAGACGACATTAAACTTATTTGCTCTCAAGCAAAAGCCGAAGGAAGCGCTCAAGGAGTACATCCAGCGATTCAACCGAGTGATATGCCAACTACGACGTCAGAAATCCTCGTCAACGCCTGCACTTAGGGCCTCTCGGAAGGGGATTTCTTCCAATCTCTGGTGAAGAAGCCACCCACCAGTTTTGATGACTTGCTAGGGCATTCTATCAAGCACGTCAACGTGGAGGAGGTGCAATACGCCCGGCGTAAAGAACCAGTCGGGGTCCCTCCTTAAGCTGTTGTGTGGTCAAAAAGGAAGGAACCTCCGTCTCCGGCCCGAGGAAAGGATCTTCGCCTGGGGAAGGATCAGTGGGATGGTAAGCGGAAGCTGGTCGAGACAGTGGACACCGAGCAGCCAGAGCCACTGATGAAGTACTGTGACATCCACGGCAGTACGACACACTCCACCGAAGAGTGTCATGCCTTAAAGAAGAAATTAAGTGAGGATGCAGACACCAAAGCTCGGAGAAAGTGGAAGAAGATGGGGTATCGCCGGAGGTCTCCTCGGCGAAGCTTTTCTCCCCGACAACGACAGTCAGGAGAGAACGAGACCGGACATAGGTCTCAGTCATGTTCGAGGGGGAGGAGTCGGGGAGCTGCGCCCCGCAGGTCTTCCTCATTGGAAAGAGACCCCAGGAAGGGCAAGGCCCCTGCACGTTGCCCACCCTCGGGACACGTGTGGGTGATCTCCGGAGGGCCAACAGGGGGAGATTCCCATCGGGTAAGCAAGGCTCACACCCAGCAACTGAAGAACTACGTAATTGGGACGAGTCGGAGCCAGGATCACGACCCTACGATCTCTTTGGACTGGAAGACTTGGAAGAGGTAGAAGCTCCCTATGAAGACGCCCTGGTGATCCTTGCCCGCATTGCCAATTATGAGGTCAAGTGCATCCTCGTGGATACAGGAAGTTCTGTGAACATCCTGTACAAGGCTGCTCTGGACCAGATACAGATCAATGAATATGAACTGCTTCTGGTTTCGACCCCGCTACTTGGCTTCACCAGGTATCGAGTACAACCGATAGGGCAAATTACCCTATCATTGTCTTTGGGTAGCGACGTGCTAGACAAGACTAGGAGGACCACCGTCTTGGTCGTGGAGGCTCCCTCATACTACAATGCCATCTTGGGTCGCCCGACACTCAGTGTTTCCAGGTGGTGGTCTCTGTCTACACCAGAAGATAAAATTCTTGGTAGGCGATCATGTGACGGAAGATAAAGGGGACCAGTTGGTGTCTCGGAGGTGCTACAGTGGGGAAGTTAGATCGGAGTCCTGGAAAAACCCGAGGGCATAAGAAGGCTAACCGGAGGAAGCTACCATCCACGGGAGGACAGGGGCAAAAACCTAAAGAGGCCAGGGCAGGCCAACTATCTCCAACCCTGTCACCCCCGGTAAGATTGTGAGACATGTTAATCTACATGCCTGTGTATTCTTGCGGTGTTGCGGATGCCCGACCAAGATCTCAAACCCTACTACCTCCCGGTGTTGCGGAGGCCCGACGTAAGTAGGCTTAGTCTAGGTGCTGCGGATGCCCGACCAAGATCTCAAAACCATACTACCTCCGCGATGACTAGGCTTGGTCCAGGTGCTGCGGATGCCCGGCCAAGAGCTGCAAAACCCTACTACCTCCGCGGTGAGTAGGCTTGGTCCGGGTGCTGCGGTTGCCCAGCCAAAAGTTGCAAAACCCTACTACCTCCACGGTGAGTAGGCTTGGCCTCAGTGCAGCGAATGCTGGGCCAGGAGCTGCAAATCTCTAATACCTCTGCGGTGAGTAGGCTTGGTCTCGGTGCTACGAATGCCCGGTTAAGAGATACAAAACCCTACTACCTCCGCGGTGAGTAGGCTTGGCCTTGGTGCAGCGAATGCCCGACTAGGAGTTGCAAAACCCTACTACTTCCACGCTGAGTAGGCTTGGTCCGGGTTCTGCGGATGCCCGGCCAAGAGCTACAAAACCCTACAACCTCTGCGGTGAGTAGGCTTGTCCTCGGTGTTGCGAATGCCCGGCCAACACCTACAAAACCATACTACCTCCGCGGTGAGTAGGTTTGGTCCGGGTGCTGCGGATTCCGGGCCAAGAGCTGCAAAACCCTACTACCTCCGCAGTGAGTAGGCTTGGTCCGGGTGTTGCAGATGCCCAACCAAGAGCTGCAAAACCCTACTACCTCCACGGTGAGTAGGCTTGGCATCGGTGCTGCACATGCTCGGCCAGGAGCTGCAAAACCCTACTACCTCCGCGGTGAGTAGGCTTGGTCCGTGTGGCGCGGATGCCCGACCAAGAGCTGCAAAACCCTACTACCTCCATGGTGAGTAGGCTTGGTCTGAGTGATGCGGATGCGCGGCCAAGAGCTGCAAAACCCTACTACCTCCGCGGTGAGTATGCTTGGCCTAGTTGCTGCAAATGCCCGTCCAGGAGTTGTAAAACCCTAGTACCTCCGGAGTGAGTAGGTTTGGTCGAGGTGTTGCGGATGCCCGACCAAGAGTCGTATAACCCTACTACCTCCGCTGTGAGTAGGCTTGGTCCGGGTGCTGCAGATGCCCGACCAAGAGCTGCAAAACCCTACTACCTCCATGGTGAGTAGGTTTGGTTTGGGTGCTACGGATGCCCGGCTAAGAGCTACAAAACCCTACTACCACCACGATGAGTAGGCTTTGTAGGATCGTTTGTGTCCGCTAGAGGGGGGGGGGGTGAATAGCGCGATTTTCGGATCTTTCTTGTACCTGTGTTGTTAGTTGCACAGCAGAAACAATAATAAGGAAAACAAACAAAGCTAATAAAAAGAATTTACTTGGTATCCACCCCGGCCGGGTGACTAATCCAAGAATCCGTCGGTGGATCACTCCCTGGATAACCTCCGGCTAGCTCTCGTCGCTCCTTGTGGGCGGAGAAACCTCGCCACAGCACCTTGACACGACCTGAGCACAAAGACTACTGTTTGGCCCTTAACCAAGACTAAACTCGTCAAGAATCTCAGCCACCACGAAGTCCTCTTTAAATAGGACTCGGGCTGAAACCCTCGCCACCAGTTAACTGCCCCAGGGCAGTCGACTGGTGCCACTGAAATTCGATCGTTGCACACCAACGTTTGAATTCTCAGCCAACTCACCAGCCACCTACCAGTCGACTGCCCCCAGGGCAGTCGACTAGTCACAGGCCAGAACCCTTCTGTGAGTTTTACCAGTCGATTGCCCTACTCACTTACCTAGGGTTTCCCTTCCCGAATACATTCCACTCCGCACTCGAACCCTAGGACTTTCCCGAGTACAATCCCATAGCACTCGTACCCTCACGACTCGACTGACTCCTTATCCGCAGCCTCAACTGTTGCCTTCACGCCCTCTTCATCTTCGGATCCCGTCCCCGGATGCACGCAAGCCTCCAGCTTGCCTCTATGCCATCCTTCACGCATGCCTCGAAGTCCGCGCCCATCAGCTCATCATCCCTGCTCTCTAAGGTCCCTCAGGTGCACAACAGCCTCCAGCTTGTCTCTATGCCACCCTTCACCGTACCGAGACCGTCCAGTCAAGTCCATATGTGTAACCTGTACAACCTGCACACTCAACGTCAACATATAAGAACACAAGGGTAACCCTAACTTAAACCCTTTGCCCAAACATCAAAACACTTCGTCACTCCAGACCACAGATTGCCTCAACAATCTCCCCCTTTTTTATGTTTGGCATTTCGTTTAAGTTAGCGAAAGCAAAACAGTAGTCAATAGCAAAAATAATGCATATGCAATGCAAAACTGGATCCTATCCCAAGGCATCCAACACCTAACCCTCTAAGTTAGGAATTTTCACACCTAGCCCTCCAAGCTAGGACTTTTCACACCTAACCCTCCAAGTTAGGACTTTTCACACCTAGCCCTCTAAGCTAGGACTTTTCACACCTAACCCTCCAAGTTAGGAATTTCCAACAACGAGCTTTTTATAACTTCTCCAAAGCTCCCCCTACACTGGACTTATAAAGGCTTTTTAAGAACCTCTCCAAGGTTCCCCTTACGCCAAGAATGGAGCAACCATGCTCCCCCTTAATCTTAGCTCGCCCTAAACCTAGGGTTTATTGCAAAGGTGTGTTTGGTTTCCCACTTAAACCCAACACTTCTTCCCCTTTGCCATATATCAAAAGACCCCAATAATATCCCAATTATCGGTTCTTTTAATCCCTAATGGTACTAAACACAGTGTACTAACCCCCATACCCTTGTTTTACACCATTTTGGACACGCGTTAGCTGTTGGATACCCACACCAGCCCTGACCAGTCAATTGCCTACAGGGCAGTCGACTGATTCTCTAATTTAGCAGTTTTCTGGCCGAATTTCAGAAACACGTCAAAAATTCCACAATTCTCCAAAAATTCCCAAATTTTGTGGAGAACTTTGTGGTGCTCATACCTACTTGGGAAAAATACATTTCACAATGTATCTATCACCATTCCCAAGTTTGACATAAAACTCAAAAAATTTCCTTATGAAAATTAAGGCAAACAAGGAGGCAACCTCCCCCTTAACCTATGCCTTCTTCCAATTTCCAACTTACCTAGGTGAAGTTCTATCCAACTTAACACCATAACACCATGTTGAGTTATACCCAACCCAACAACCAAGTTCTTCTCCCTTGGACACTATCAAAGACTTGCCTCAAGCAACCTTATCCCTAGTGCCAATAAGAACTCAACAAAACTTAAGAAAGTCTAAAAGGTTTGCAAGCACACTTGCTAGAATATATCTTATCCTAGAAAATTATGATTCCATGAAAATATCAAGTGTGCTTGACTTTAGGTACAATTCCTAGTTTCCTAAATATGGACATTTTGTATCAACATTGAAAATCATCCATACTTCCATGTGTTTTTCAAGACTCACACTTATAATTTACCCCATGAGATTTGTCCTTAACTCTTCTATTTTGCTTATGTATCATTAAAATGACAAATCTCTCCCAATCCTAGACACATAGGGGGAAATTTTCAAGAACTTATCATTCAAGACCATCCAATGAATTTTAAGCATTTTGAACCATATGATATCAACCCATAAAGTTTCATAAGCCATCATGACCTTCCTATGTTTCTAATTTGACAATTTCTTACAGTCCACTAGGCCTCCTCTTCCTCAGCCTTCAGATCAGTCGACTGCCCAAATGGCACTTGACTGGGAAAACTCACAGTAGGCTCTTGAACTCTGACCAGTCGACTGCCCAAATGGCAGTCGACTGATACCTGAATTTCAGATTTTCAGTCCGAATTTCAGAAATGCCTAAATAAATCTACAAATCTTCAAAAATTCTGAAATTTTGTGGGGAGATTTGTGGGGCCAATGTCTACTTGGGAAAAATATGTTTCCAAACAAATGTACTCTGGATCCCAAGATTGACATGAAACTCAACTTATCCTAAAGTGTATCATTAAAACTCATCCCAAAAGTTTCAATTGTGATTTCTCCTTACTGTTTCTTCTTATCCTTGACTATAGTTCATTTCTATCATTGAACTACATGATATTCACACTTTAAACTCAATTTTACCCAATATAATTATATTTTCATTCTTTTCTCCCTAAAACTCCATCTAATGTGCCAAAACCTAGGATTAAGACTTTACCCAAGTCTTCCAATCCCTTTGGCACATTTCCTAGGCCGTCCTAGGGAAACCATCTATTGAGATTCATTTATCATGGACCCCAAAGGCTTCTAGGGCTCCCCCTTGAGCTTTTTGCCTTAGCCACCTCCCTAGCTGACTCAATCCACACTAGACTGCACCGGTGTGGCCCAGGTGTTTCTTAACTTACAAAATGGGCCTTCTTAACCTTGGACACCTTGTCCTTGGTTAAGTCACCCTTTCTACCTTTGGATGGCACCCCCTTGCCATCCTTGGACTTCTCCTTCTTGCCATGATCATATGTCTTCCCAGCATATTTCTTTTTATTGACCTTGGAGGTCCTAGAACGGTAACCCAAACCCGATCTATCATAGTTGTGTTTTATACTACCCAACACCATGTCTAAGCCCTTGGATCCAACCGTGAATCTTTCTAGGGCCTTTTCCAATTTATCAAGCCTTGCCCTCAAGGCTTGATTTTCCCTTTCTAAGCCTTTTACCTTAGTGTTCATATGTCCATTTTCGACATTCCTAGATTTACCCATTTTCTTAGGCACAATCTTCCCCTTGTTGGGATTAGTACCTTGATTTTTAGGTACAAGGGTCCTAGGTCTCTCAAGATGCATGCTTTTGTTAGTGTTTTGACCTACCTTGTTATTTCTATTCCTATCATTATATTTGAAATCATGATTATGCACAAGTAAGCAATTTTCATGTATTCTAGCATGCATGGGGGGATAATTAACATGATTTTTGATATGCATCGAGGAACTTGAAATTGGATTACATTTTAATCTAGGGTTAGGAATTACCTCCCTTACCCTTGAAGCCCCTCCTTGATGTGATCTTTGCTTCTTTCTTTCCTCCTTCTCTCATCTTATCAAGTGCTTCATTTTCTTTAGCTCACTTTTTCTAGGACACTTGGTGTGGTAGTGCCCTAGCTCTCCACACGTGAAACATCGAATCCTCCTCTTCTTTTCTTGGGATTCTCCATTCCTACAATTCATGTTAGATTTTAAATTAATTGAAATAGGTTTAGAGTGTACCTCCTTTTTACCTTTCGGACACTTGTCCTTGTAGTGCCCCTTTTCGTTGCAACCAAAGCATGTGATGTGTTCCTTTTTCCTTACTTTGGTAGAGGTAGAGGCTTCTTCTTGTTCTTGTATGATTGAGGGTCTCTCCTCCCCCTCAATTCTTGAAATCGATACCTCTTCTTCTTCTCTTGAGGAGGTTGATGATCTTTCACTCTCTCCCTCACTTGAAGTGTAGATAGTTCCTTTTCTTCTTCTTCTTCTTGACTCATTTGACTTTTCTCCTTGGGCTCTTGAACTTGTGTAGAACTCTCATGATATTCTTTCAAATTGCTCCACAATTCACATGCATTTTGGTATGGCCCTACACAACTCAAAATTTTGTTAGGCACAATATCAATTAATATACCCATTACCTTTTCATTTGCCCTTGCTTGTTTTTGTTGCTCTTGATTCCAATACCTAGGACTAAGCCTCTTCCCGTGCTTATCCTTTGGAATCTCGAAGGGCTCTTCAAGCGCGATCTGAAGGTCCCACTCTATTCCGAACCATGCCTCCATTCTCGCTTTCCAATATCCGAAATTCTCATGTTCGTAGGCTGGCGGAGTGTAGATGTCATCCCCTAACTTATCTTCCATTTTCATTTCCCCCTAGCGTGTGCTCCCTCGGCGATTAGTCCGATCAAGAGCGGTCCTTTGCTCTAATGCCAATTGTAGGATCGTTTGTGTCCGCTAGAGGGGGGGTGAATAGTGATTTTCGGATCTTTCTTGTACCTGCGTTGTTAGTTGCATAGCAGAAACAATAATAAGGAAAACAAACAAAGCTAATAAAAAGAATTTACTTGGTATCCACCCCGGCCGGGTGACTAATCCAAGAATCCGTCGGTGGATCACTCCCTGGATAACCTCCGGCTAGCTCTCGTCGCTCCGTGTGGGCGGAGAAACCTCGCCACAGCACCTTGACACGACCTGAGTACAAAGACTACTGTTTGGCCCTTAACCAAGACCAAACTCGTCAAGAATCTCAGCCACCACGAAGTCCTCTTTAAATAGGACTAGGGCTGAAACCCTCGCCACCAGTTGACTGCCCCAGGCTTGTCGACTGGTGCCACTGAAATTCGACCATTGCACCCCAACGTTCGAATTCTTAGCCAACTCACTAGCCACCTACCAGTCGACTGCCCCCAGGGCAGTTGACTGGTCACAGGCCAGAACCCTTCTGTGAGTTTTACCAGTCGACTGCCCCAAGGGCAGTCGACTGCCCTACTCACTTACCTAGGGTTTCCCTTCCCGAGTACATTCCACTCCGCACTCGAACGCTAAGACTTTCCTAAGTACATTCCCACAGCACTCGTACCCTCACGACTCGACTGACTCCTCATCCGCAGCCTTGACTGTTGCCTTCACGCCCTCTTCATCTTCGGCTCCCGTCTCTCGGATGCACGCAAGCCTCCAGCTTGCCTCTATGCCATCCTTCACACATGCCTCGAAGTCCGCGCCCATCAGCTCATCGTCCCTGCTCTCCAAGGTCCCTCAGGTGCACACAAGCCTCCAGCTTGTCTCCATGCCACCCTTCACCGTACCGAGACCGTCCAGTCAAGTCCATATGTGTATCCTGTACAACCTGCAAACTCAACGTACACATATAAGAACACAAGGGTAAACCTAACTTAAACCCTTTACCCAAACATCAAAACACTTGATCACTCCGGACCACAGATTGCCTCAACAGGCTTGGCCTCAGTGCTGCGAATGCCCAGCCAATAGCTGCAAAACCTTACTACCTCCGCGTCGAGTAGACTTAGTCCGGGTGCTGCGGATGCCCGGCCAAGAGCTGCAAAACCCTACTACCTCCGCGGTGAGAAGGCTTGGTCCGGATGCTGCGGATGCCTAGCCAAGAGCTGCAAAATCCTACTACCGCCGCGGTGAGTAGGCTTGGCCTCAGTGTTGCGAATGCCCGGCCAGGAGCTATAAACCTCTACTACCTACGTAGTGAGTAGGCTTGGTCCGACTGCTACGGATGCCCGACCAAGAGCTACAAAACCCTACTACCTCCGTGGCAAGTAGGCTTGGTCCGGGTGCTGCGGATGCCCGACCAAGAACTACAAAACCGTACTACCTCCGCGGTGAGAAGACTTGGCCTCGGTGCTGCGAATGCCCGGCCAGGAGCTGCAAAAGCCTACTACCTCCGCAGTGAGTAGGCTTGGTCTAGGTGTTGCCGATGCCTGACCAAGAGCTGCAAAACCCTATTACCTCTGCGGTGAGTAGGCTTGGTCCGGGTGCTGTAGATGCCCGGCCAAAAGCTGTAAAACCCTACTACCTCTACGGTGATTAGGCTTGGCCTCGGTGCTGCGAATGCCCAACCAGGAGCTGCAAAACCCTACTACCTCTACAGTGAGTAGGCTTGGTCAGCGTGCTACGGATGCCTGACCAAGAGCTGGAAAACAATTTTACCTCCGCGGTGAGTAGGCTTGGTCCGAGTGCTGCGGATGCCCGACCAAGAACTACAAAACCCTACTACCTTTGCGGTGAGTAGGCTTGGTCTGGGTGCTGCGGATGCCTGGCCAAGAGCTGTAAAACCCTACTACCTCCGCGGTGAGTAGGTTTGGCCTCGGTGCTGCGAATGCTTGGCTAGGAGCTAGAAAACCCTACTACCTCCGAGGTGAGTAGGCTTGGTCTGGATACTACAGATGTCTGGCCAAGAGTTGCAAAACCCTACTACCTCCGCGGTGAGTTGGCTTGGTCCGGGTGCTGCGGATGTTCGGCCAAGAGCTGCAAAACCTTACTACCTCCATGGTGAGTAGGCTTGGCCTCGGTGCTGCAAATGCCCGGCCAGGAGCTACAAACCCCTACTACCTCCGCAATGAGTAGACTTGGTCCGGGTGCTGCAGATGCCCGACCAAGAGCTGCAAAACCCTACTACCTCCGCGGTAAGTAGGCTTGGTTCGGGTGCTGCGGATGCCCGACCAAGAACTTCATAACTCTACTACCTTAGCGGTGAGTAGGTTTGGCCTCGGTGTTGCGAATACCAGGCCAGGAGCTGTAAAACCCTACTACCTCCGCAGTGAGTAGGCTTGGTCCGGGTGTTACGGATGCCTGACCAAGAGCTGCAAAACCCTACTACCTTTGCGGTGAGTAGACATGGTCCGGGTGCTGCGGATGCATGACCAAGAACTACAAAACCCTACTACCTCTGCGGTGAGTAGGCTTGGCCTTGGTGCTGCGCATGCCCGACCAGGAGCTGCAAAACCCTACTACCTTTGCAGTTAGTAGGCTTGGTCCAGGTGCTACGGATACCCGACCAAGAGTTGCAAAACCCTACAACCTCCGCGGTGAGTAGGCTTGGTCCGGGTGCTGCGGATGCCCGACCAAGAACTGCAAAACCCTACTACCTCCGCGGTGAGTAGGCTTGATCTGGGTGCCCGACCAAGAGATGTAAAACTCTATTACCTCCGCGGTGAGTAGGTTTGGCATCGGTGCTGCGAATACCCGGCTAGGAGCTGAAAAACCCTACTACCTCCGAGGTGAGTAGGCTTGGTCCGGGTGCTACGGATGTTCGGCTAAGAGCTGCAAAACCCTACTACCTCCGCGGTGAGTAGGCTTGGTCCGAGTGCTACGAATGCCCGACCAAGAGCTGCAAAACCCTACTACCTCCATGGTGTGTAGGCTTGGTCCGGGTGTTGCGGATGCCCGGCCAAGAGCTGCAAAATCCTACTACCTCCGTGGTGAGTAGGCTTGGCCTAAGTACTGCGAATGCCCGGCCAGGAGCTGCAAAAGCCTGCTACCTCCGCGGTGAGTAGGCTTGGTCTGGGTGCTGCCGATGCCCGTCCAAAGGCTGCAAAACCCTACCACCTCTGCGGTGAGTAGGCTTGGTCCGGGTGCTGCGAATGCCTGGCCAAGAGCTATAAAATCCTTCTACCTTCGCGGTGAGCAGTCTTGGTCCGGGTGCTGCGGATGCCCGACCAAGAGCTTTAAAAGCCCTACTCCCTTGTGGTTCGATGGGTGCTCGAGATGCGTAGGCATAGTCTGGATGATGCGGATGCTAGACCAATAATTGATATGAGAGGGAATGTGACGGCCATCATTTTTCCTTGGTTATCCGGCCAGCCTCTATACCCCTAGGTTTTTATGTCGAAGGCCACCCTTGTTACCCTGGGGATCCCTTGGTCTGTGACTAGACTAAAATGATCTCTTTTGTGGAGATAATGGGGATTGTGTAAAGTCATCAGGGGGCAGAGGCTAAAGACTCTAGATACCCAAAGGGAAAGGACAACGGTGTTCTATGGAGAATTCCTATTTACGGGTAGTAGTTACACTTGTCAACAGCAAAGCAAAGTATAAAGGAATACAGCCGCTATGGCTCAGCCTCCTGCGTGGTGGATGTTTACCTCAGCTGGGTTCCCTTGGCCTGCTCGGCGTCGCGGAGGGGACATCCCTCGGAGTCATCTACTCCTTGAACTGAAGGATGGCTCTCCAGCATCCACGCTCCTTGAGTCAGGAAAGGGCCCTTGTTCTTTAGATCCCGTCCCCCTCACGACGGGGGCAAACAAGTCACAAGAAGCAGAAAAAACAAGGCACTCAAGACCATAGGTCGGGCAATGTTTTCATTTTAGTCAAAATGATTACATTAGGAAGTTGCAAAAAACGGAGGACAGAAAGGAGACAAGGCCTAGGTCGAGGAAGAACTTTATATTTCTTGCTCTTCAGGGGACAGCTTATCCCAGACCTGGCTAATGCTCACAACACTCAGATTTGCGACTGGTTTCAGCAGTTGGGCCTTCTTCAATTGGCTGATGGCACCATTGAAGCTCTGTTTTAGGCATTTCAATACTTGCTTGGCCAAAATATCGCCAAACTCGTCAGACTGCAGAAACTTAGACTTGAACTCCTCCTCGGTCGTGGACAGTTGGGTTGCGTGGTCAACCATTTGCTGCTCTAGCTCAACCTCAACCTCCTTCTTAGCAGACTTGAACTTTGCCACCTCCTAGGATAGGCGATCATGAGCCCCCAGGGTCTCTTGGAGTTTCTGGGAGGCGGTAGAAGACTTGGCCTGGGCCTGAGTGACGATCTCCTGGAGGTCGGAGGCGTAGGAGGCCGCTAGCTCTAAGTCATATTCCTTGAGAGCTAGCTGTCACTCCTGGGCTTTATTTTGATCCTCCAGAGCCTTCGTAGAGGATTCCAGGAGCTAGACATGGGCAGACAACTCCTCCTTCTGAGCATGGAGTTGCCCCCGCTCCTGGGTCACTTTCTGCAGGTCCTCAGAAAGGGCTTGCTTCTGCTTTGACAGAGTACGCTCTCGGAGACGGTAGCCGTGCATAGTCTCTTCCGAGGCTAGCAGGGTGTCAAGGTAGTGCTCGATCTTCACCCTTAGAGCCTTGCTGACCTCCAGCTGTAGGAGGCCTGCCTCACGGGCACGGCCAACCTCTGCCTCTGATTCTGACAATCACTGGAGGTGGTCTTCAGTAACCCCTCGGGAGCACAATAGGCGGTTGGTAGCAGCACAATTGGAGGCGACCTGCAATACAGAAGGACAGTTAAAAAATAGACCAAACAATAGAAGCCAAGAGGAGAAAGATGAAGGCAATTACCGTCAGCAGAGACTGGTGTAGCATACCCAGGTACCTTGCTGATGTAGCCGACCTTAGGAGATGAGCAAGAGGGGGGAGAATTTCCATGGCATCCCCTGCCGAGGTCCAGGGAGGCTTCGGGGATTGGGGACGTCTTCCTCTGAGCTGGATGCCCCCTGCTGCCTATCACTCTTGGGGGGAGTTGTCTTTATTTTTAGTGACTGGGAACCCTTGGCCGCTGTCTTCTTCGCCCATAGGCTTTTCCGCCAGGGGCAAGGCACGAGAGGCAGCACCTCTTTGCCTCGCTAGGTGGCAGGAGGTTCGACCGCGGTGGCTGTGAGAGGAGCCACTAGGTCCGTGGAGGCCTCGGAGGGACAGGAGGGTACCGACCGAATGCTCTGGGACAAGGGCACCCTGTCCTCTTCATCAGTGGCTGGTGGAAGCTCCGAGGTTGAGAGTTTCCTCATCCTCTTCAAAGGCATTTGCTTATAGACAAGTCATTTTCGTCGTTCTTCTCGGGGGTCGGGGGTAGCTACTGCTCATCAGGGAGCGCAGGGGTGGGCTCCCCATCTCCACCAGGATCGTGTGAGTCAAGTGGGTCAAGGTTGACTGGAGACTTGACTGGAAAAGACCTAGTGGGACTAAGCACACCTAGTGGGACTAGGTGAAGTCCAGGTGGATTGGGGAGATCGCACGCTGGCATGGGAAAAGACTTAGTGGGACTAGGCACACCTAGTGGGACTAGGCACACCTAGTGGGACTAGGTGAAGTCCAGGTAGATCGGCGAGATCGCACGCTGGCACAAGAAAAGTCCTAGTTGGGAACTAGGCAAGGGAAAGTCCCAGTCGATCAAATGTTTGATCAGACAATGGGTGAGGAAGTCCTAACGGGTCTTGGTTGATCGTGGTTAGACAAAGGAACCCTAGACTTGAGCTAAGTAGGTTAGGATTGAGCAAATCGATTAGGTGATCGATTGGGTTGTTGTTTCGTCAAAACAGAAAGGTTCTTAATTGATTGACTAATCGATTAAGGTGAACCTTAATGTATTGAGTAATCGATTAAGGTGGACCTTAATGCATTGAGTAATCGATTAAGGTGGGCCTTAATGCATTAGCTAATCAATTAAGGTAGGCCTTAATGCATTAGCTAATCGATTAAGGTGGACCTTAATGCATTGAGTAATCGATTTAGGTGGGCCTTAATGCATTAGCTAATCAATTAAGGTGGACCTTAATGCATTAGCTAATTGATTAAGGTGTACCTTAATGCATTAGCCAATTGATTAAGGAGTGTTGTAATGCATTGGCTAATCGATTGGGAGAGTTTTGTTACGAGAACAGAAGGTGGCTGAATCGATTGAGCAATCCATTCAGCCTTCCCTTAATCGATTGGTCAATCGATTAAGGGGTCTGGTAATCGATCGGGAGATCGATTACTGCAGTATTACGCAATAGCACAGAAAGGTGCTGAATCAATTCGGCAATCGATTAAGGTTATTCTTAATCGATTGGTTAATCGATTAAGCTTCAAAAACTAGCCGTTGAACGGCTAAGTCTGACGTGGTAATAGATTGGGCAATCGATTAGGGAACCCTAGGCATCGGGTATATAGGGTTTTCACGCAGGTTTGAAGCGGCATTCTCTCGGCATCACTCGTGTAGCTTCCTCCTCCTTCAACGCCATTTCATGTGAGTCCTTGGAGCTTAGTGCTGGTGCATTTCCAAGGATCAAGAGGCGATTCCAAGCTTGAAAGTAGCAAGGAAAGCAAAGAGAGGTAAGTTGTGTAAATCTTGTAAGATTTCTTTTGTGTTTTGCTTGGATTCTTGTTGTATCTTCTTGAAAGCTTGTAAGAGGTTTCTCCACTTCAAGAAGAAGATCTTTCATAGTGTATGAGAGAGTGAGGAGAGCAGACTCTTAGATTAGTCACCTCAAGGAGGTGGATACCAAGTAAAATAGAGGTGTTAGCATTGCTCAAGTCTTCCGCCACAACAAATCATCAACGAGCAAAGATCGGAGTTAATTACCCTCTCCCCTCTAGCTCTTCCACCAGTCCTAACAAACGCAACGTCCGAAATTATTTGGCGACAATCTTTTCTTTCAGAATTATATATTTACCCAACCACTACACCCAGAATCTCATGTGACAATATTAGAGTGACGTATCTTGCGATAGATCCAATTTTTCATACTCGTACCAATCATGTGGAGATTAATTTTCATTTTGTTCACAAACTTGTGGTGACTCGATAACTTTCAATTTCTTACTTCCCTATAGAAATTAAATTGTCAATATATTCGTCAAGTCATTATCTAAATAATGTTTAACTAAGTTAGCAGTCAAACTCAACTTTCGAGCACTGCCATTGAGTTTGTCAAGAGATAATAACATCAAAGAAAGTAATAATGGATAATATTCTCGAATTGATTTCAATCCAACGAGCTTTACCATATTTGACATCATAATCAAAATTGACATGAAGCGATAGCAAAAGATTATATTTTCAAATTTATTATATTCATTGCTATGTTTAAAATTATTATGATTGTATATCATATTTAATCATTCCTTTATTATTTAATTAGCTTGTATAAATAAGCCCTTTGCTATAGCAATAACATCATCCAAAATTATTGTTCTATGTTTGTTCTTTCTTCGTCTTTCTTGTGTTTCTATAACCTCCATGACATGATCATAAAATACTTTCCTTTTATTCTGATTAGAGAGTATAGTATCAAATGCTTCATCGTTATCTTACCTCCTTCGGCATCCTTCATTGAGTCTCTTATCCACACACTTCTGAGCAAAATGGATCTGTCGAGAGGAAAAAACATCATGTAATTGAAACTGTCTTAACTCTTCTTAATCATGCTTCAGTTCCATTTAAAATTTGGGATAACATCGTCTAAACCTTTGTCTACCTTATCAATTGTTTACCCAGTCAACTATTTCAAAATAATAGGCTCTTGGAAGACTTTATAATCGCATTTTAAATTATTAATTCTTCCATATATTTGGTTGCACATGTTATCCTTGGTTACGACCTTACTCTAAATACAAGTTTAACCATTGCTCTCAACAACTTATTTTCTTTGGTTATTGTAATTTGCATCATCATTACCATTGTCTTCACCAGGCAGATATTTATTCCTCGACATGCTATGTTTGATGATCTCTTTTTCCATTTGTTGTCACTACCTCAGACCCTCCTTCAGATAATCAAGATATCTTTCTAATATCATCGAGTGATATATTCAAATCCCATAGATTGCTCCAACAGGATATACTAAAAGTACAAGAGGAGATGGTATTTTGGGTCATGCTCAATCTCCACTAATTCCTACAGACTTAGAGGCTAATAGAGACTCACTCTCTGGTTCTAATTCCCATTCGCCTATCCACTCATCTTCGAGTAGCTCTAATGATGATACTCCTCATTAAATGCTTTCTCTAAACGATATTTGTGCACGATGTCAACCAATTTCCACTCATTGTCTTCTTCCACATGCTCTTATCGCTTTTTCAAATTTTGTTGATCTTTCTAACTTTATATAAAAAGCCAAAGATCTAAATTGAAATGCTGCAATGATTATAGAGTTTGATGCTCTTATCCGCAATAAAACTTAGAGCTTAGTTTCCTCGTACTCTATCTATGAATATTGTGGACTCTAATGGGCTTACAAAATCAAGTATCATGTAGATGGATATATCTATTGAACGTTACAAGACTTGCCTTATTGCTAAAGATTTTAATCAACAATAAGGTATTCATTTCAATGATAGTTTTAGCATGACAGTCAAAATTAAAATGATAAGATTGTTACTATCTATAGTTGTTCATCCTTTCTTCACTGCATCTTCATTCTTTTCTTCAATGGTTGACCCCATATATACCAAAGCATTGTTGGTTCCCTATAATATGCCATCATCACACAACTTGATATTGCTTTTGCTATCAATCATATCTTTTAATTTATGCATTCTCCTATTGAAGACCATTGGAAAAATATTAAGAGAATTCTTAGTTATCTCAAAGACACTATTTTATATGATCTTCTTTTATATCATCAATTCTCACAAGAGTTGATTGCCTACAATGATACATATTGGGTAGATACATCATATTTTTTGGGCGAAATCTTATTTCCATAGTTTCAAAAAAGCAACCTATAGTCTCTCTCTCAAACAAGAAGTTGAATATAATATTATAGATAACGTGACATCTGAAAGTATTTGACCATAATCTCTTTTTTCATAATTACATCTTTCAATTTCTTACATCTCTACAGAAGATTAAATTGTTAATATATTCATTAAGTCATTATCTAGACAATGCTTGTCCAAGTTGACAATCAAACTTAACGTCTGGACAGTCCCGTTGAGTTTATTGAGGGTAATTATAGCAAATAAAAGTGGCATAAATGGTGATTCACTCCCTCGCCAACACGTCCTAAGGCCAACACGGAGGAGGTAAATCATGGGAGCTACTAGTTCAGATGATGTGGTTAGCACGTGAGGAGGGGGCACACTGACTTTGTCAGATTTTGACTTCCATATCTCAATGTATCAAGACCCATGCTCTAACGATAATCCATCTCAAGGGACATAATGATAGCAAAGAAAGCAATAATAGATAATAAATTAATTGAGATTTGTTCAATATTTGATATCATAATCAAAATCAAACTGAATCAATAGCAAACGATAATATTTCTAAATTTATTATATTAATTACTATTATTATATAACATGTTTAATCTTTCTATTATTATTTAGACAACTTCAACTTATATAAATAAGTCCTTTGGCTATTACAATAATATCATCCAAAATTATTATTCTATGTTACTTTTTTTCTTCATCTTTGCTATGTTTCTATCACTTTGTGATGCCAACATCATTTATCAATAATTCTTATTTTCTTATTATTTTTTTAATTCAGTTATCTAATTCTTGGAACCAATTAATTTTAAAGATAATTGATCTAACCCTATCCACCAACTACTAAGTAAATCCAGAGATATTACTGATATGTCGTTTCACAATTAACATTCTAGGATTGTCTTTTCCGGAGAAAATTAATCAGCATTGTGTTGCAATTAGGAATTGGCCGATGTCTACTTGATTAGTTGTGGAAAAAAATATTAGACCAAGTAGCAGATGAATCTGGGATGATTGACTTAGTCCCTCAAAAATTTTTTACTGGTCACCAGTGTAAATCGGAAAATACTTGTAGTAGGCGATCTAGAAATTCAGTGTCCCAGGATTCGCACCCTATTTGAAAACAAAATTTTTAAAAAATACGTTGTAGCTAGGGATTGAATCGTGAATATTTAAGATAGCGATTAATCGTTCCACCGTTGTATGATAATCATATGAAAGCTCTTTGTAGTTTCACCTGGGGCCCACAATTTCTTATTCAGGAACATTAATTCAGCTTGAAAAATTCTCGAGATCTTCAATATTTTCCAATCTGAATTTTTCAAGACCACTAAAAAAAATACTAATACGCTCGATTCATTTGCACCTTATATTCTCTTTCTCGCTCTTTGAATCGAGTGTATTTGTAATTTTTTTTAGCGGGCTTGAAAAATTCAGATTTGAAAATATTGGATTCAAGTCGAACTCTACCAACATGGAAATACCTAATTTGATTAGGTCGTTTTGAAGTAATTTAGTCATCCAATCCGGTTCGATTATCAAGTTTAGCCATATAATTTTATAAGTTATTTTCACCCATCGACCAGTAACAATACATACCGATTAACACGCGAGATATTTTGCCGAATATTTCTCAACAACATTTTTAGTTTCTATAAATAGAACTCTGCCTGCGCACTCTTCTCCCTACTCTGTGCGGAATATTTCACACTCGATGGAGGCGGCTGGAGGAGCATACGGTGCGCAAGTACCGCGCACGTCGCCGGCGGAAGGAGGCGGGGAAGCAGCGTGGCCGCAGAAAACTAGGAAGAGAAGGTCGTGGACGGCGGAGGAGGACGCTGTGCTGGCGGCGGACGTCCGGGCTCACGGCGTGGGGAAATGGGATGCGGTGCCGAAGCGCACCGGGCTGGCTCGCACCGGGCAGAGCTGCCGTTTTCGGTGGCTTAACAGCCTCCGCCCTAACCTCAAGGGCGGAGTCTCCTTCTCACACGACGAGGAGCTCCACCTCTGCCGCCTCCATGCGGCTCTCGGCAACAGGTGGTCTCGCATCGCCGCAGAAGTACGTCGATCGAACGATCCTCATTATTAATTTCCATCGATCGATCTGTTTTTTGTTTTTCCTCTTTTAGTTATTGATTTTGTTGTTATGGCGCAGATGGAGGGCAGATCGGAGAACGAAGTCATGCGCTACTGGTTTTGTTACGTCAGTCGATGCCAACAGGCCGGCCTCAACGTCTACCCTGCGGATGTGCAACAAGCCGCCGCCGGACAATCTGCCCTCCACCAACCACAACCCAAAAGGCACAAGAGTTTGAATTCTTCGTTGCCGCAACAGCTTCCTGTAGGCTATCCCAATTATCCCGTCGTCCCCAATCATCCGCTGCAACCACTCGGTACCGTTTATCCTGTGACGATAGCTATGCCTCCTCCTCTCCCGGTCATGGCCGAGGCATTGTCCACCAGCCTATTCTGGGCATCGGTTCTGTCATTGTCGAATCAGAATGTTGAACAGGGGATGCAAGGAAACACAACGGAATATAACGAGAATGGCCGGCAGCCCTTGGCGTCGTTCCTGGCACTGTTGGATCAGAATGTTGAACAGGGGCGGCAGACACAGCCACCTGAGCTGCCGTTGGAAGACCCGAAGGAATGTACCGAGGAAAACCAGCTCTCAGCGTCGCTCCTGCCGCAGTCCAATCAGAATGTTGGACAGGAGATGCGACCACAGCCGCTGCCGCTGCCGCTACCGTCGGAAAACGCAACGCAATTTAACAAGGAAGGCCAATACTTGCCGTCGCTCCTACCATTGTCCAATCAGAATCTTGAACAAGGGAGGCAACCACAGCGGCCGGCGTTACCAATGGAAAACACAACTGAATTTAACGAGGAAGGGCAACCCTTGATGTCCGTACCGGCATTGACCAATCTGAATGTTGAACAGCAGAGGCAGACACAGTCGCCGGAGCTACCAACGGAAAACACAACAGAATTTAACGAGGAAGGCCAACCCTGGACGTCCCTACCCCCATTATCCAATCAGAATGTTGAACACGAGAGGCAGCCACCGTCGCCGACCCTACCAACGGAAAACACAACAGAATTTAACGAGGAAGGCCAACCCTTGACGTCCCTACCCCCATTGTCCAATCAGAATGTTGAATACGAGAGGCAGCCACAGTCGCCGGCCCTACCATTAGAAAACGCGACGGAATTAAACGAGGAAGGCCAGCCCTTGTCGTCGCTCTCGCCACTGTCGGATCAGATTTTCGAACAGGGCATGCAGCCACAGTCGCCGGTACTATCGTTTGGATACGCACCCGAATTTTTCGACGACGTTTGGGGCTCCTGCTGAAGAATTGATGCCACCTGGCCGCCGCCGATGTTTTAGATAGATTTTTTTTTCCACGACAATGCTTGGTTGACAGATTCTTTTCAAATCTGACTGTTTCATTTTTGAATAATCAAGAACATGAGTTATTCATGTACACGTCAGATGATTTATTCTTACCACAAGGCTCGTTTCAATATCAATATTTTAGGCTTAGAAAAAATATCTTCAAACCAAGAGAAGATTTCATTTAGTTTAATTCGTTTTTTATTTTTATTTTTTGAAAAATTATATTTTCTTATTTTTTAAAAAATAATTTTATTTCATTCTCTAATTTTTAAGAAAATATTATATTTTTTTTAGAAAACAATTCTAAAAAATATAAATCAAATATATTTTCTAAAAAATTATATTTTCTATAAAAAAATAAAAAAAACGTACCAAACACAATCTCATTATATGTCTCCAATTCGTAGATGTTGTTAATTGAGTGTTTTCGAGGCATTTTCAATATTCATCTTTATTTTTTTTAAGTAAAATTATTCTCTCGAAGTGATCCTTCATGCAAAAGAACAGGAAAATACAGAAGAACATTTGCAGTATTTCCTAAACATACACTACTTATTTCACCCCAGATATCTTATACTTTAAAGTTGAAAATGATAACAAATTTGTTAGTAGAATTAGCTTTATTGCACTGGTCTTGTTTGTACATCAGTTTCGAGTATTGGGATTTGGAAATCTTGGTTTTGTTGGCCGGGCTCTTGCTAAACTCAGAATTGATATATATACTTAATTGGTTGCTACGTGGTATAGTTAATTGTTTATTGATGGGTGGCTATTTTGTCAAAACCGGGTGGCAAATGGCTATTCGCTCGTCCTCCCCTGTCAATCCGTCTTAGAGTCAATACTGAGGAGATAAATCATGGAGACTATTAACCTAAATATTGTGACTAGTGCATGGAGAAGATTGACACACTGAGCTTTTTCATCAAATCCTAATAAAATCATAAAAATACCTTCGATATTTGATTTATTTCCTTTTAATAATATCGGATAGTCATGGGATGACAAATTTCACTTTGTAGGATTGATGATGGGCCTTTTCAATCTTGTTTTATATAGTTTTTATAAGTTGAACTTCCAACATTTTGTTTTGAGTGATAGAGAGAACATTGACTACTTGATTACTTTATATGACTTAAGTGCAACTCTGAAGTCATTTGAAGTATTTATTCCTCTTAAAAATAATATGCTAAATAAAAAATCTCAAAAAATGACATAACATTTTACAAACATCGATCTTTGACGGGTTCGTTGTGCCCCTAAAGATATAATTTGATTCGAGACGACGTTCGGAGATCGCCGATGATATTCAGACGATAATCGGATGTGTATATATAAAATATTACATCATTTCTTAAAATTTTCATTGAATTTTTTTAGTGAGCACATCATAGCTCTTCCTCTTAACTTACTTTTGAACATAAATTTGCAACGTAGTCTCTCTCGAAGCAATATTTATTTTGATCATTTTTTTTTGCAAAAATATCTCTTTAAATTACATATGGCTAAAAAATAGTATTTTACCAAAATACACATTTAAATTTAAAAAATTATCAAAAAATATCATACTTTAAAGTTTATCAAAAGCGTATTTTATTTTTTAAAATATTGTTTTTATTAAAAAAATATTTTTAAAAAAAAACTCTCTTTGTGCAATGCAACCTGACCGCGATGCCATGCGATGGGACTGGGCAACTTGACCGTGCATACCTTTGACTAAACAATCGCGCGGCCATGTGGCCAAGTCGCTCATGCAACTAGGTTAGCATGTTAGTATGACAAAGATGGTCGTGCAACCCATCTACACGGTTAGAGGATGGTGTGGTCGTCCTAGAATTGTAGCCAAAGAACTGTGCAATCGTCTTGGCCATCTGATGCCATGAGAGAGAGTTTTTTTTTTAATTTTTAATATTAAAAAAAAGAAAGATATTTTGAATGATAAGATGCCTTAAAAAAATGAATTCGTTACTAAGAGAATCTCTAATGATAGCATTTGTCGTAGGGGGGTTTTATGGCCCCTATGTATAATACTATATCAAAAATAGCAAAGTATCATTCATCTTGTTAATTATAAAAAAAACCTCCCAATATTTTTTATAGTCCTACTCTTTATTTATATTTTATATTTTATATTTTATATTATATGGTCAGAGTCTACCTCACCTCTAAGTGGCTTTGAACCTCTGGCTCTACCACACCACTTAAAGTTGGTTTCATACGGATAGAGTTCCTTTTATTTTGCACCTAGGCTAGCCTCCAACAATAGTCTGTCGTAGTTGAGAAAGTCTCTGATAGGCCTAGTGGTGCTGACTTTACCCTTCAACGCTTAATTAAGTCAACACAATACTGAAAATGTGGTTTGCTTCATCCAAGATGGTGCCTTCCATGGAAGAAGGGTTTTACGAAGCTATGAGAATAGCTGTCTTCCGCTGGAGAAGGATTTTGGAAGAATAAGGGGAAGAAGAAGAAGACGAATACTAGTTAAGTTGCGCAATGACACTGTAGTATAGCAATTATCCTATGGTTAATATGGAGGATTTAAGAAGGTTAGAAGAGAAATCCAAAAGAATAAGAGAAACCCGTCCTTCGCTAAGCTTTATCAAAAAGGAAACTTTATTAATACAACTAAACATGTAATTATATAGACTTTATACCCTCAATTCAAATAAAAAAAATAAATTCTAATATATAGACCTTAATTACTATCCTATAAAAAAAGGAAAAAAATTACCAAGAAAAAAGAAAGTTCCATATAAAAATCCTAATAGAAAGAAATTATCAAAATATAGTGCTTATTTAGACAAACTAGATCTAACCCATGAATATCCGATCTACCAAAAATACTCTAAACACCATAAAAAAATTACTAAAAATAACAAAAAGATATTCGGATTATCCTAAGAAGGCTAAATGATATTTTTTGGGCTCGAAATTTGATAATAATGAGTTTCTTATTAACAAACATAGATCTTTAAATTTTGCATGTGTGAGAACAGATAGAGCATGATTCTAAGTCCTGAGTCAAAAATTTTAACTAGTTGAAAATTGAGTACTCTTATGTTGATCCTACACCAGTCAACCACTTCTTTGGCTCATTAAATTTGAATGTGATATCTAGCCCCTTGTCTTGACAAACATCTTCTTGCTTACATAGCCTTGCACTGAGCTTCCACATTAATTGTCACTGACTTCCATGTGTATCGATTAGGTGGTGAGAATGAGGTGTGCGACTGACATACCTTGCTAATTGTCATAGGAATGATCACCTGTTGTTGTGTTACAGAATAGATCTACGCCAAAGATTTACAATAGGCAGGGCCGGAACTAGAATATTAATTTAGTGTAGACAATTAACAATATAATATAATTTATAAAAAAGATATAAAATTTTATAATCATAAAACATCACAAAATAATTACCTTATAATTGTTCTTTTCAAGTCTTCATATTTTAAAACCTTTGTACAATAGCTTCATTATCAACTGATAGAAATATATCTTTTTCTACGTAAACAATGAGACTATCATTCATCCAATTATCACTCATTCGATTACGCAACCTGTCTTTCACAATTCTCATGGCAGAAAATACTCTTTCTACTGTCGCAATCGCAACCGGTAGAATTAATGTCAATGTCAAAAGTTTATAAACCAACGGGTATACCAAATTTTTCTTTGACATAACTAACTTCTCTGAAAGATCACCAAGCTTTTCAATTCTTGAAATGTTTTGTTAGAATGCATATCACATATATAAGTATCAAGTTGATCATCAAGTACGAGGAGATCAAACCTCGAGAAATCTTGTGGATAAAACTTAGCTAGTTGTATCAATTTTTTCTTATCAAAAGCTGAAAATGAATTTTGTGGACACAAACAAGCTACACAATGAAGTAACTCTATACCTGCCTCTGAGAAACGATCATTTAACTTTTGAAGTTGCATATCAATAACACCATAGAACAAATCAACACGATAATGATGCAAATTTATCAATTCTAGTGGATTACGATGGGGACGACCACGTGGTGCCCAACGTGTGAACATATCATCAATTTTGAGAACATCAATGTAATTTGTTGACAAAAACAGTGAACCTTTTCTAAAAATGAATCCCAACCATCATCTCTCATTCTTTGGAGTTGGTGTTTACATACTTGTACCAAATCCATTGCATTCACAATATCCTGATCTTTTTTTTTTGTAATGTTATTGACAATTCACTTGAAATCCCTAAGACGTGTTTCACCAAGTGTAGATTGAATGAAAAATCAAATGAAAGTATTGACTCCAATAAATTAAATGCCTCAGTTTTTTGATGATTAGGAGAACTGGAATTATCTTTTGAAATCATTTCGAGTACATCACTGACAGTAGAGAACATAGAAATCAACCTGATCAAAGAATTATAATGTGACCCTCAACGTGTATCCCCAGCATGTTGAAGGGAAGTTTCTTGATTAAGTCCCCGACCAGTAGAAATTTCATCCCTCTCCAATGCCTCAATAATAAAATATGAATGTTTCTACTTAAGAAGATCAGACCATTTGCAGGATGATCCAACAACATTTATCACATCACTAACAACACGAAAGAAATTAGAAATCGGAAGATTTTTCATTGACATGGCAATAAGAGCTAGTTGAAGTTGATGGACAAAACAATGAATGTAAAATGCACATGGGTTCTCCTTTAAAATAAGTGCTTTTAGACCATTAAATTTACCTTGCATATTATTTGCTCCATCATAACCTTGTCCTCTCAACTTAGACATACTCAAATTATATTTAGAAAACATCTTATCAATGACAACTTTAAGTGAGAGTGTTGTAGTACTAGTAACATGTTCAATTCCGATAAAACACTCATTTACATGCCCACTACTATCCACATAACGCAAAAACAATTGACATTTGCTCCTTTGCTGACACATCAAGAGATTCATCAACTAAAATAGAGAACAATGAATCACCAATATCTCTGATAATAATATTAATTGTTTCAGTTGTGCAAACACTCACTATATCCTTCTGAATATCAGGTGATGTTAACTTGCAATTTTTAGGAGTATTTTTCAATATCACATCATTAATCTCTTTATTATGAGCACCTAAAAACTCTAATTGAATAAGAAAGTTTCCAGGATTAAGAGAACCTTCAGTTTCATCGTGACCTCGAAATGAATTTTCTTGTTGCAACAAAACTCTAATACAATCAATTGAAGCATTGAGACGGATACGATAATTATTCCGCATTTGCTTTGACTGTTTGTGCAGAATTGATTGAATGTGCTCGTCTTGATTCATCAAAGCTTCACAATTCATTTGAGCTTTATGATGTTCACTATCATGTTGTCCAACATGAAAATTTAACCTATTTTACTCTTTCAATTTGTAAAGCCTTTTCTAACAAAAGTTTCTCCTCCTGCTTGTTTTCCCTTTGTTGTCTTGAAGAGATAACAATATAAGCAATATGCAGCATCTTTTTCTATACTATATTCCAACCAATCACTAAATTCCTTAAATTAGGAAGGATTGAACCGTCTAAATTGCCTTACTCCAACTTTTTGTTTTGGGAATTCATATCCTGAAGGTTGACATGGACCCCTTTGCAAATATATCCTTCGAACTTGATCCCTAATGTTAGCATTATAATCACAAATTGGAATTCTTAGTCCAGGATCTACCGGTAGTTATGAAAAATCAAATTCTTCAACTCTAATCTCTTGGTCCTCTTCAATATTTTGTTATTTAATTCTGAATGTTTTCTATTAAAAAATCTATGCATTATCGATAAAATTATTTCCTAATGTAAATAGATTAAAAAAAATCATGAGTCACGTGTAAACTAGATTAATTGACAGGAAAAAATAAGTAGGGATTTAGTCTAAATCATTTAGGAATTAGGGTTAGATGATTACCTTTAACCGCTTTGCTTTTATGCTCGTCTCTTGATAAAATCTTGCAAAGTACTAAGTGTGGAGATTGGAAAGTCTGATTCCATTGGAGTGTCGGGGCAGTGAGGCGACGAGTTTGATTTACGGCGAATCGGCGCCCTACGGCGAGTTGGTGACTGCAAGGGCGGTGTTTGGGTCATGAAGGGGGAAAAAATAATGTTTCGTTTTTTATCTGCTTGTCGTGTTCCACTTTTCAACATTTTTTTTCTTTTTTTTTAAACTTATTACCGTGATCTTTTTGACCTTTTCTTTTTACCTTAATAAGCTCCGCCCATGACAGTAGGGTTGACTTCTTTCCTTCTCACAAGCTGTCACCTACCATTACACCCATCATCTCCTTGCTATTCTCACTGCTTTATCTATCAGTCCCTTGATTCGACTACACAATTAGCGGGAATGATCAAGCGGAGTGATAACAGTTGGAGTCCAAGGGAGACACTCATGATCAGGAATGTTCTCGCACCCTGGATACTGATGTCACCCAATAGTTTGTAAGTTAGAGGCGAGGGATTAGTTAGAATAATAAACCAAAATAACTTGAGGGGTATGAATCTAGGAGAGACTTCCACTGGCAGGTGATTCTTGCAATTTAAGATAATAGGAGTCCAGGGGAGACTTCCACGGGCATGGAGGTTCTCGCGGGCCTAAGATAGTAGGAGTCCGGGGGGAGACTTCCACAGGCTGGGAGGTTCTTACATCCTGAGATAGTAAGAGTCCATGGATAGTAGGAGTCCAAGGGAGACTTCCACGGGCAAGGAGTTCCTCACGATCTGAGATAGTAGGAGTCAACGAGAGGCTTCCATAGGCAGGAAGGTTCTCGCAGCCTGTGATAGTAGCTGTCCAAGCGAGACTTCCATGGCAGAGAGGTTCTCACAGCCTAGGATAGTAGGAGTCTAGGGGAGACTTCCACGGGCAAGAAGGTTCTCACGGACTAGATAGTTAGAGTCCACGGATGACTTCTATAGGCAGGGAGATTCTTGCGGCCTAGATGATGACACCACTGGATAGACTGCTAGTTAGAGAGACATTAGTAGGAATGATGAAATAAAGTAAGCAGAAGGGTAGGAGTCCAGGGGAGATATCTCCGACCGGGGGTGTTCTTGCCGCTTGGATGATGTATTAGGGACGTTTCCAACCGGGGATACTCCCATGTTGGTTGAACAAGATGGATGGACCACCACTTCTTTACTCGAACAATTTAGCTACTAAGTCATTTTAGGGATGTACTCAAGGGGATGTTCCCAAGGCGTACCCTTTTTATCTAGTCACGTATGTAGGATCATGTAGGACCAGCTAGAGGGGATGAATAACTTTGAAAAGAAGATCCAATCTTATGCTTTCAAACTTAGCAAGGATACAGTATTAGTTAATTGAATAGAAATTACATGCAAAAGAATAAGTAAAAGACGACTCAAATTTACTTGGTTTACAACTTGGGTGGTTGCTAATCCAAGATATTAAAAGTTCTAGTAAAATGCTCCTTTGAAATAGGCGGAGAAGCCTCTTAAAAGTCGTTGAGATCACAGACAGTTAACAAAATTAGAGATAGAGTACAATGAATTGATAATTAATTCTGATATAAAGGATTCTATTTATAGAGTCTGAAAGAGTTATCTTGTTGTTGACGTGACACTATGCGGACGTCTATGTTTGTTGGAGACATTTGAGTTGGGTCAAACCTTGACTGTGTCGCAACGGTTTTGTAAATGGCTATTTTGCCTTCCTCGGCACTTGTATCAACCTTGGCGCCAGGGACTCCAGGTGCCCGAGTTCACTTGGGTGCCTGTGTAGTTTCTGGTCAACCTCCGGTTGATCAGTCTTCTGGCACTTCTGGGTGATTTCTAATCGTCGAAGTTGAGCTCACCCGAATCCAACTTTCGACCTTCTCCTCGAGTAGTCTTCCTCCTCGGTTTCTCATCCCTTGGACGTCACACACATCCTGTTCGTCCGCCGGTGACTCTTTTGTAATCTTCTCGTCCCTCAAATGCACTGAGCCTATCGGCTCCCTTCCCGTGTCATTCTTCTCATTTGTTGTGTCTTTCGCTTGATTTTTTGTGCTTCTAAGCTCTTATATAGTGTTCTAAAAATCGGCTAAGTGGTCGCTAGGCCCTTCCTAGGCGCCAGGTGCCACCAAGTAGCACCGAAAACATCCTAGTGGTTGGCCTAGGAGGCCTTGGCGCCTAAGCGGGATTAGGCGGCCCTAGGCACTGACTAATCGATCGAATCGTCTAGGTGTCGTGGAAATAGTGCAAAATTTTCATAATTTTTGTTAGTTTGGCTTTTAAATTTAAAGACCAATTAAAAAATTTGAAATGTAACCTTTTTTTATGTTGGGTTTAAGTTTTATAAGCCATAAACATTGATCCAACGAGAAATCGATTTGTTAGCCTGCTCTAGCGATTAACACCAAACTTTATTTTCACGTACTGAGTAACCAGAGCGGGAGAAATTAGAGCGATTAAAAAGGCCCACATTTTGGAGAGTTAAAATATAGAATAAATTTGTGACATTTTATTAGTTATGTAATTTTGAACTCATTTTAAATTTTATATTATTGTGTTAGAGTTATAGAATATAATTTATTATATAATTTATATTAATATCGTGAAATCTCTCTAGCGGCGCCTACCTAGGCGCTAAGCGTTAGGTTAGCTCCTAGCACCCGATTAACGCCTAACGAATTTTAGAACCTACATAAATACAATGATCAAACTAACATGATCTAACTTGACTCGGTTGACTACATTAAAACTATCCCGAAATACTGATAACGTCTCTAGTGAACACACTTAGACCCATTTGAGTATGTATGTCAGGGCGAAATTTGCAAGGCGCATCAAATATATATATATATATATATATATATATATATATATAATATTTTATATATTATTTATATTTTATGTAGAATTTATATTTAAAAAATAAAAGTGACTGACTACTTACGAGCCAATCTCAATTAATCAAAGGAGCTCCCTCCCACATGGGAGAGAGCTCGTTCATGTCATCCATGTTCTTACATAATAAATTGATGATTAATATATAAACGTTATCATCTTAAGGTCTAGGGGTCAAAGTCTGATAAAGTCAATGTGCCTGCTCCACGTGCTAGCCACAACATACGGGTTATAGCCCCCGTGATTTACTTCTATTATGCTGGTCTTGGGACGGATTAACGGGGGCGCTGAGAGTGAGCGAATCGCCTTTTGTCACATCGTTCATGTCATCCATCCATTATGGATGCTCCAAACTTGTTTGGAGGGCTTCCAAGTATAGTCGAGCCGGTAATTCTCGGATAGATTCGTAGCATTGAGCAAAATTTGAATCTCAATAAATCATGAAAATACTCTCATATGGAGATGGGTAGGGATGGAAATAGGTTAGGCGGCCTGTCAGGGGTCTGTGGCCTGGCCTGTGTTTGGTCTAGCCTGACCTGACCTGTTTAGAAATAGGATAATATTCAGATATGTTTCAAAGCCTATTTTTTTTTATCAGGTCAGGCCCAGACTCAATATAAAGACTATCAAGCCTGACAGACTGGCCTGGACCTATTAAGATTAGATACATATGTATATATTTATAGGCCTGATCTGTTTTGATGTTTGTATAATGCAAGGCCTGTTTTGAGGCCTGTATGATGCAAGGCAGGTTGATTTTCGGTCTGTTTAATGCTTTGATTTGATGCAAAGTGTTCTAATTTACAGGCTTTGTAAACAGACCGTAAGCCAGACCAAGCTATTGAATATGTCAGGTTTAGGCTAAGAACAAAGTCTATAACAGGTCATAGGTCAGATTCAGATCATTTTGTTACTATACAGGTCTGTCCTGTTAAAATAAAAGTTTGATCTGACTTGATCTGTTTCATCCCTAGAGATGGGTTAGATATTTGATTTACTCTCAAATATGAGATAATCGTGAGAGATCGTGACAATGAATTCACCGAATCTAAACTCATAGGATTTTTTTTATAAACACCGGACCATTAATGATAATTAAATTGAGTCTAGGTTAATGGCCAGCTTGCAATGAGTAAGCAATGCAGATTTACTACCAATGCTTTTTCAAAAGATAATTTTCCTAGTGAGAATTCAAAACAGTGTATTATTATTATTATTTTACGATGATATATGATAGGACGGCAGCGTCGGTAAGGGGACAAACCTGTGGCGATAGTTACCCTCCTAATCAGTGGGCGACACGCGCTACAGCACGCAGCCAGCCTCGACTGCCACGTCATTCCCAACGCAAAGACAGGCCTTCTCATTTGCGATCGGAGGTCGTCGATGATTTTCAATCGGCGATCAGACGACTGATCGATTATCGTCGAGGAGCGAGACAGACAAGATAGGAGCTTTTTGAGACAATGGATCTGCCCTCCATTAGAAGCGGGATCCTCTGTCCCAAAAATCGCTTATTCCACTCCCTAGCGACGACCGACGAGTCGTCCGATCGCCGATCGGACACCACCGATGAATTTTGATCGTCGTGTCGAATCAAATAATATCCTAGAAAAACGGTGAATCGGTCAGAATCGCTGCAATTGTAATCTCGTCGGATTCGACGGTGAATCTTACGAGATCGTAATTACGGTGATCCCGACGAATTTATCGTACGTCTAGGGTATAATTTTGATCGATGATCAAACGATTCGTCGGTCGTCATTGAAGAACGAGACAAACAAGACAGGGGCTTTTGGTGACAGTGGATCTGCCCTCCACTCATTGGCGCTGGCTCAGTCGTCGATCGGCCCGCGCGCGTAGTGGAGCCTTGTGTCGCCGTGCCCCACCCCACGACCGAGTCACATTCTGCTCTCCCTGACAGCGACAGCTTCGCTGCCCATCGCAGTCAGTGCACGGGGCCTGCTCGGTCGGCGGAGCCCTGCTTGGCCTTCCTCCCACGCGCGCGTCGTCCCGCGATAACCGATTTTGACTTTAGTGCAGGTGAAAAAGCACGATTTTAATCATGTACATTGAATCGCGCTTGAATTATCATCTCATATCATGTCGCATTGGCTGTTGCGACGCAGCCATCGATCCCCCCACCCTTCGTCATGGCGCCCATCACCTCCATAGCAACGCCCAGACAAAAACAGGGGAAGCTTCCCCCCGCCTCAGCACACTTTAATGGTCACGCCGCCCGACCACCACCACCTCTGGCTTCTTATACAAAGCTCCTCCCCCGCGGCATCCTCACTTGGACATGTGGAGTGATGGGAGCGTGACAAGAACAGATTACGAAGGAGACGACATCCCCGAGCTGCAAGACATCCACCCGCTGACCCCCTGCTCCCACGTTAGCCGTAGCCACCGGAGGGACCTCTGGGAGAGCGGCGGAAGCCTCAGCTCGATCCGCTCGAGTATGACTAGGGAGCTCAACGCCATGGTCGTCTCCGGCTCCAACACGCAGCAGAATGGCAGCAGTCAGTATGGTAACGAGAGCAGCAACGGTGGCAGAGAGGAACCAGGGGAGGAGACGGCGGTGGCGGAGACGAACCCGCTCGCCATCGTGCCGACCGACCCGATCCTGTCGCCGGGGCATCAGTCGCCGCACGCCGGCGCGGGGGAGGACGAGGCCGCGGGGGAGGAAAGGTTGCCTCCGGTGCACGTGGTGAGGAGGGAGGAGGTGGAGTCGAAGGTGGCCGCGTGGCAGACGGCCGAGGTGGCGAAGATCAACAACCGGTTCAAGCGCGAGGAAGTAATCGTCAACGGCTGGGAGAGTGAGCAGGTGGAGAAAGCCGCCGCATGGTTGAAGAAAATCGAGGTAATTTGTTCTCCTGATACACTCATTCATTGTAACTAGCATTCAATTCAACTCAACTCTCACCGATCTACAATATCAAAAACAACTATTTTTCTCTCTTTCGAAAAAAAGAGATCGATCTAAGCGAGAAAGTTCACCAAATTGCATAATTAAGTCGCTGATAACGACTTTGAACAGAGGAAGCTGGATAAGGAGAAGGCGAGAGCGACGGAGACGATGCGGAACGAGATCGCAAAAGCTCACCAGAAGGCAGCCGAGAAGAAGGCGTCGGCCGAGGCAAAGAGGGGGACGAAGGTGGCGAGGGTGTTGGAACTAGCCAACTTCATGAGAGCTGTGGGCAGAGCTCCCTCCAAGCGCTCCTTCTTCTAGTTCCGAATCGAACAGTTCGCTTTTCAGCAAAAGTAATTAATCCCATTGATACATGTATATATCTATGAGCTTCTTTTGCTGTCTCATTGATCTCTATCTGTATTCGAGTGATTTGAATAAATTCGTAGTGTGTTCTTTCTCCTTTGGGAGCAGCTCCCTAGAAAGAATTTGAAGGTTCCTAGGAGCAAAAGAAAGCGCTCCACCATGGTGGAGCATCATGGGCTTTTGCTAGTATGTACTTTTGTCATTGATACATACATGGTTCCCAGATTCCACCTCTGAATGTTTTCAATAATTACTAGTATTAGGATAAACTTCCTACACTTGAAATGTTTATACTGATCATGCCATTCTCAATAAATGAATATTAATAAATGAAATTAAATATGAGTTTATGCCTTCGATTATGTAAAAGCTCTAGTAAATCTTTTGAGCACTGTGCACAACATAAAATGATTTTGAAAACTTACTTGATGATGCAATTGGTCGTATAGATTAGATAATGCAATTATTATAACTTAGTGTTTGATTAAATTTTGTTTACAAGAACAACTAAGTGGTGGTAGAAAAAAGAAGCTCTTTTTGATTCAATCAATTTTCACTCCCTGATTTAAGAAGAAAGTCGTACTTCATCATCTGTGAGCCCTCTTTCAACTCCTCCTAAAATAAGCTATAGGTCTAGTTTAGTTCCATCAGTGGGTTTTGCTCAAAACCCACTGATGGACCTCCCATATCTGGATTTCTGAAACCCCCAGCTAAAAAGTTAGGGATGAGGTTGGAGAAAGTATTTTAGGTGTCCATAACCTCAAATTTTTATTTTTTTCAAAGCTATAAGTTTAGTTTAGTTCCATCAGTGGGTTTTGCTCAAAACCCACTGATGGACCTCCCATATCTGGATTTCTGAAACCCCCAGCTAAAAAGTTATTGTTGAGGTTGGAGAAAGTATTCTAGGTGTCCATAACCTAAAATTTTTATTTTTTTCAAAGCTATAGGTCTAGTTTAGTTCCATCAGTGGGTTTTGCTCAAAACCCACTAATGGACCTCCCATATCTGGATTTCTGAAACCCCCAGCTAAAAAGTTAGGGATGAGGTTGGAGAAAGTATTTTAGGTGTCCATAACCACAAATTTTTATTTTTTCCAAAGCTATAGGTCTAGTTTAGTTCCATTAGTGGGTTTTGCTCAAAACCCACTGATGGACCTCCCATATCTGGATTTCTGAAACCCCCAGCTAAAAAGTTATTGTTGAGGTTGGAGAAAGTATTTTAGGTGTCCATAACCTAAAATTTTTATTTTTTCCAAAGCTATAGGTCTAGTTTAGTTCCATCAGTGGGTTTTGCTCAAAACCCACTGATGGACCTCCCATATCTGGATTTCTGAAACCCCCAGCTAAAAAGTTAGGGATGAGGTTGGAGAAAGTATTTTAGGTGTCCATAACCTCAAATTTTTATTTTTTTCAAAGCTATAGGTCTAGTTTAGTTCCATCAGTGGGTTTTGCTCAAAACCCACTGATGGACTTCCCATATCTGGATTTCTGAAAACTCCATATGAATAGAGAGGTTAGAGGTAGGAGATGATGTTTTAGGTGTCCAACCATCTATATATTAGATATCACCAATCAAATAGGAGTAGTTTAGAAATATCAGTGAGTTTTGACCAAAACCCACTGATGGACCTCCCATATCTGGATTTCTGAAAATTCTATATGAATAGAGAGGTCAGAGGTAGGAGATGATGTTTTAGGTGTCCAAACATCTATATATTAGATATCACCAATGCAATAGGTGTCCAACCATTTCAGGCCCAATGACCCTAAAAGGCCTAATGTGTGATTTCTTCGCGGTTCTTCATTATTACATTTTAACACCTCGGAGAAGTCCAAATAAACAATGGATAGCAAATTTGAACTCCTTGTAACCTCAGAAATCCACAGGAACTGAAATTTTTACAATCGGAGCTCTCTAGGTCAATCAGTGACCTTTTAGGGCAATTGGGGCTGAAATGGAAACATTTCAGCCCCACGTTGGGCCTGAAATGTTTTCATTTCAGCCCCAATGGCCCTAAAAGGTCACTGATTGACCTAAAGAGCTCCGATTGTAAAAATTTCAGTTCCTGTGGATTTCTGAGGTTACAAGGAGTTCAAATTTGCTATCTATTGTTTATTTGGACTTCTCCGAGGTGTTAAAATGTAATAACAAAGAATCGAAAAAAGACTCTTAATATTGGGCACGTTGGGCCTGAAATGGAAACATTTCAGCCCCACGTTGGGCCTGAAATGGAATCATTTCAGGCCCAACGTGGGGCTGAAATATTTCCATTTCAGCCCCAATGATCCTAAAGGGCCACTGATTGACCTAGAGAGCTCCGATTATAAAAATTTCAGTTCCTGTGGATTTCTGAGGTTACAAGGTGTTCAAATTTGCTATCCATTGTTTATTTGGACTTCTCCGAGGTGTTAAAATGTAATAACAAAGAATCGAAAAAAGACTCATTTCATCCCCACGTTGGGCCTGAAATGGAACCATTTCAGGCCCAACGAGGGTCTGATATGTTCTTTTAGTTTTAATTTAATAAAAATATTTTAATTAATTTCAATATTTTTTTTTGTTTTGAGAAATGTTCCATAATATAAAAATCAAAATATAAAGGAACATCTCTTTATGGTCCATCTCGAAAATCGTTACTGACAAAGAGAAAGAGAAAGAGAAATGCATGCAGTACTTGATGGTAGAGGTATAAGAGGAAGTTTACTAAAATATGTGCGCCCTTTGGTAACATTGAAACCATGGTACGTCTTTTAGTAAATACCAATACTTAGGTACGCCCTTTGGTAAATTGCCGTTTCTACTTTCATCTTTCATTACTCCACCTCTAACTTGAGCATTGGAGGGGCAACGCCAAGATACGCTTTGCCCCTAACTTCATGTTGATTCATCTCCAAGAAAATAAATCGACTTCCCGGCTACTAATTTCTTACTCTATCCTTTAAAAGGCCTAATCATCAGAGAAGTTGTTGTTGACTCATCACAAAGTCAATGGTCAAAGAGTTGATCCCCATCTCTCGTTCTCAAATTGGAACATTTTGGCATTGTGTGTGAGAAATTTAAGTTGAGACCTAGAGATGGAAGAAGAACATCAAGGAGGATCTGCTTCAAATGAAGGAAGACCAGAATTGCTTATTCGTACACCAGATGACATAGCTCTAATTATAGCGGATATCGTTCAAGAGATATTACGGCAACCGGCCCCAATTCCACCTCCTATAGTGATATCGGAAAGGATGTTATCACCTCGCGTAGAGCAATCTCATGAGTCTACCATACCTAGTCCGAAAAATCAAGAAAGGCATGGATTATTGTACCACCAACAAGGCGCGACCAATTACCGCTTTTCTCAAACAATTCTGTATGAAGAACTGTTGAGTAGGTTTCGGCCTCTCCAGATTGTTGAATAAGCTAGAGTGACAAATCCAGAATAACACTTGGGACGTTTTGAAAATATTGCTCTTTTGTATCAATATTCAAATTGTATAAAATGTAGGATTTTTCTAACCACTTTGGCAGGACCAGCACAACGTTGTTTTAGTAGATTACTACCTAATTCTATTCGGTCTTTTTGAGGAATTTAGTATTATATTCTTGCAACATTTTACTAGTAGTAAACGCTACTGGAGGAACACACTGAGTCTTTTTGTCCTGAAGCAAAAGTTTCAAGAAATGTTACGAGATTACATCCAACATTTTAATTAGATAGCTCTAGAGGTAGCATATGCAACAATTGACATATTAATCGGTACTTTTTGACAAGGATTATTGAAAGGAGATTTTTTTAGATCGCTAATGAAGAAACCACCAATCAACTTTAATGCTCGTCTAGAAGGGCTGAAAAATATATTCATGTGGAAGAGGCTCAGCGTGCCATAGAATGAGATCTATCCCACCACAACTTCTAAAACTCATCTAGACAAAAGACTTCCATGACCTCCTCCACGCAATCCAGTGCCTCGTCCTTTTTTGATCATACTCTAGAGAATTTAGTCTCCACTAGAGAAAGAGATGCCCAAGTAGTAATGAGGAATCAAGTGCCAGTTCAAGCATTTTGGTGCATTTTCTTTAGGCTCTTATATCCTTGTTTTTCCTTCTCTTTATGTGTTAAATCCATGATTATGTTGCATCTCACGAGGTAGACTCATTATTGGACTTGATCATAAATTATATCATATTTACGATATTTGATTCTAATAATTGAGTGTTATTTTTGTAGACATCAAAGGATCAAGGACCCAACTCAAATCAGACCTAATTTAGGCTCAAATGTGGGTTCAATTGAGGAAATCAAGATCTAGATTACTCTGGACCATTCATCCAAATCTGAGTAGATTTGAGCCATCTATCATGATCTGATTCATCCAAACACAAGGAAGAGCAGATCACTAGCATAGATTAGGATCTAGAGCTTTTGAATTTGAATCGGGAGTGGTTCGACCATTGGATTAGACCTGGAGGGTTCTCAGCCGTCGGTGAAGATCTGAGATGGATCAAAAGAAAACTGGAGGGGAGCTTGGGAGGGGTATCACGCGAACAAAGGAGGAAGGAGAGGGAGACAGGGGATAGATGACGGTGACTTAGAGAAGAAGATCGGTGGTTTGAGTGGATCTCTCTTCCTCGTGTTCCGGCGATCCTCTTCCACCGGAGTCTGCTACTCTATTGAAGGGCTTCGATTAACTCTTCCTGGTAGTAAGTTGACCTTTGTAGCGCCCTTGAATTGATAGTCATTGAGATAGATGATCCTCTTCTATGCTAGTTATTATTTCGCTAGTCTGTTTCGTTGGTAACCATTGAGTGCTTGGGGAAGATAGCGAATCAAAGTGGTTACTAGTCTGTTTTGCTATCTTCTGTGCTATTCGTCCTTGCTGAGATTCATATTTCCCACTTTGTTTGAGTGCTTTTGTTAGTTCAATTCCATTCCTAAGTATATTCATTATATTTCTTGTTCAGCAATTAGGAAATAGTTCATTTTGCATTTAGCTTAGCAGTAAGATCTGGTAAAAATTCCCATAATAACTTACGCACCGTGGATGCCGATCTAGGATTACAATCTTTCAGGGAGGTTCTGGTGAAACGAACTAGGGTTTTCTTTCTTACGCTATATTAATGTGAGAGAATTTCTAAGAAATATTTGAAAACAAATTGCTGTGACACAAAAATTGGTATCAAATTTGGCGTCGTTGCCGGGGAACCTCATTTATGATTGTTAACAGTTCGATTCCTTTGGTGTGTTCTTTCTTTTGCAAATTTTTGGCTATGAATGTGCAGTGTACATATCATGACCAGGAAATCCAGAAATTCTAGCAGTGAGCTAGCCTAATTTGATTCAGAAATTGAAAGGATACGTCATAGATATTGTGAGCTCAAAAGGATTTATTATTTAAGTCTACATCTAATCCTATGTCTGCAAATTCTAAAAGGAGTATGATGCTCAGTGGTAACAGAACACTGAGAGAGTTGGCAACATCAAATGGCTCGTATTAGCCCCTATGTATCCAGTATCTTGAGCTAGAGGTGGATTTTGAACTAAGGTCAGGAATTATTCACTTGTTGGCAAAGTTCCACGACCTCTCAAGTGAGGATCCCAATAGTCATCTACAAGAGTTTCATATGGTATGCTCCACAATGAAACCTCAAGGAATTTGAAAGAGGACATCAAGCTTAGAGGCTTCCCATTTTCTTTGGCTGACACAGCAAAGGATTGGCTATACTACCTTCCCTCCAGAACTATCACATGTTGGAGCGATATGAGAAGAGTTTTTTTGGATAAATTTTTCCCTGCTTCGAGGTCAAATTCCATCAGAAAAAATATTTGTGGGGTAAAACAAACCACTGGAGAAACACTCTATGAGTACTGGGAAAGATTTAAAAGGCTTTGTGCAAGTTGTCTACAATAGTAGATAAGTGACCAGCTGCTTATTCAATATTTCTATGAAGGATTGCTACTCATGGATAGGAGCATGATTGACGTTGCCAGTGGAGGAACTCTAGTAAATAAGACACTTAATGAAGCTAGAGAGTTAATTGAAACCATGGCAGAAAATTACCAATAGTTTGGCTCTAGATCTTTGGTAGCGAGGGGTGTTCATGAGGCCAACGTAACCTCTTATGATCAGAGTCGAGTGGAGAGCAAGTTAAAAGAGATGGTTTCTAGAATTGAGTTGGCGGCAAGGCAGTTAACACTGGTCTAGCAGCAATAAACACCTTCCGAACTAATGCAGGCAATGAGAGTTTGTGGGATTTGTTCTAGTACGTTGCATTTATATGATAATTGTCCTACATTGCAACCTAAGGATAGTTCATTGATAGCTGAGTAGGCAATGGTTGCAGTCAACGCATTCCCTAACAAACTGTCGTACCAATAAGTTAAGTATGACCCAATGCCACAAACATATAACCCTAGTTCGAAGGATCATCTAAATTTGAGATATGGGAATCCATTTGCAGCTCATCAGCCACCCTAAAATTCAACCACAGCTTATCATAAACAACCTGGTTGTTTTGGGAACCCATTCAAAATAGAATACAACAATTTTAGCAAGCCCAACAATAAATTCCACAGTTCTAGTAGAATTTTCCACAGCTTCAGCAACAAGCAACAGTTCAGAATAAGTTTTAATCCTAATCAATCTGAGCTATCAATTCAAGAGTTGAAAGAGATTTGCCAGCAAATGATGTTGCATCAACAGAGGACTGATACCACTTTACATAATTTGGAAAATAAGATGAATCAGATGTTCTCTAATCTTGGATAGGCACAATCTCAGGGTTCTAATCAGTCACCGTCTCAAACCATTTCAAACCCTAGGGGTAATGTAAATGTTATCACCCTTAGGAGTGGTAAATGTATTCCTGAGCCTAAGCAAAAGGATATAGTTGGAGATATGAATGGGCCGATTTTAAGGATGCAACTGCAGTTTGGCATAGTCCCAAGGGTGTCATTGTCTCCAAAATAGTTTTTTAAAGTACCCGTGCCATTTCTCAAAGAATTGAATAGCTTAGGAGGGATTTGGGGGTGAAAAAGGCTAGGGAGATTCAAGAGTTGATGGATATTTTTAGTAAGGTGGAGGTTAATATTCCTTTGTTGAAGGTGATCAAACACATTCCCAAGTATGCCAAATTCTTAAAAGATTTATGTGTCCACAAGAAGAAGTTGAAGGATAACGAGTTGGTTAGCATGGGAAAGAATATTTCTACATTATTTCAACCTAGGCCATAGAAATGTAATGATCATGGGGTGTTTACCATACCTTGCATAACTGGGGATAATAAATTTCAAGATGCTATGTTGGATTTGGGAGCATCAATCAATTGCCGGTGCAATCTATGTTAGGTCAGGGTTGACCTAGTTTGACTAGGCTCGGGTGAGCTTATATTTGGTAAGCTTGGTAAGCTTAAGTTTTGATGTTTGATAATGATGTTTGAATATCGTATGGTGTATGAATATCTTGAAAAGTCCTAGTGGGACTAGGCACACCTAGTGGGACTAGGTGAAGTCCAGGTGGATCAGAGAGATCGCACACTGGCACGGAAAAAGTCCTAGTGAGACTAGGCACACCTAGTGGGACCAGGTGGATCGGGGAGATCGCACACTGGCATGGGAAAAGTCCTAGTGGGACTAGACACACCTAGTGGGACTAAGTGAAGTCCAGGTGGATCGGGGAGATCACACGTTGGCAAGGTGGAAGTTTACCGAGAGACTAGACCTAACTCGAGGGTTAGATAAACCTAGTTGGGAACTAGGTTAAGTCCTTGTTGGGAACTAGGCAAGGAAAACTCCAAGTCGGTCAAAAGGATGATTGGACACTTGGTGAGGAAATCCTAACAAGTCATGGTTGACCGGGGTTAAGCAAAAGAACCCTAGACTTGTGCACACAAGTTAGGGTTGGCGTCAATCGATTGGTGTTGGTTTCTCATGAATGGAAGCCTTCTTCATTGATTCAGTGATCAATTAAGGAAGGAGTGAATCGATTAGGTAATCGATTGGGAGAAATGAGTTGCGAGAACAGAAGCTGGCTGAATCGATTGGGTAATCGATTCAGTCTCCTCTTAATCAATTGGTCAATCGATTCAGATGTCTAGTAATCGATTAGGCAATCGATTATAGTAGTATTGTGTGAGAGCACAGAAAGGTGTTGAATCGATTGGGTAATCGATTCAGCCTCCTCTTAATCAATTGGCCAACTGATTAAGGTGTCCAGTAATCGATTAGGCAATCGATTACAACAGTATTGCGCGAGAGCACAGAAAGGTGCTGAATCGATTCAGCAATCAATTAAGAACTTCTTAATCGATTGGCTAATCGATTAAGCTTCAAAAATAGCTGTTGAACGCTAAGTCTGACGCGGTAATCGATTGAGCAACCGATTAGAGAACCCTAGGCATCGGGTATATAGGGTTTTCACGCAGATTTAAAGCGTAGCTCTTCGGCAGAGCTTCCGCACCTCTTCTCCTCCTTCATCGTCATTTCAAGAGAAGTCTTGGAGCATAGTATTGCTACACTTCCAAGGTTCTAGAGGTCATCTCAAGCTAGAAGAAAGCAAGGAAAGCAAAGAGAGCTCATTGTTGTAAATCTTGTAAGATTTTCTATTGTATTTGTTTATTCTTGAGTGTTTCTTTTGTAAGCTTGTAAGAGGTTTCTCCACCTCAAGAAGGAGATCTTTCATAGTGTATGAGAGAATGAGGAAGAGAGGATTCTTGGATTAGTCACCTCAAGGAGGTGGATACCAAGTAAAATCAAAGTGTTAGTATTGCTTGGAGTCTTCCGCAGCGACAAATCTACAACAAGCAATTATAAGCTAATCACCCCCCTCTAGCTCTCCTACCAGTCCTTACAAGTGGTATCAGAGCGAGGTCGCTCTTCTTTGGACTCATCGTCAAGAGAGCAAGAGCTAGAGGAAGAAGAAGAAATTGAAGAAACCCTAATTTCAAGAAGCCTTCATCAAGAGGGTTCAACTTCAAAATGGAGTTCGTCTACGACATCCAAGCACCTCCACCATATGACAAAGCCAATTTCAATCTTTGGAAAACAAAGATTGAAAATTTTCTCATGATAGAGATAGAGCAATGGTTTACTCTAATGGAAGGCTTTGAAGCTCCAACAAGTAGCAAAGGGAAGCTCCTCAAGAAAAGAAAATGGAATGAGGAGCAAATCAAGAGATGCGAGGCCAACGACAAAGTGACCAAATTATTAGTCAATCTATTGCCAAGCACCATCTTGGACAAATTGGAGAATTTCAAGATGCCAAAGAGCTTTGGAGCAAATTGACAAAGCTTCATGAAGATCCCTCCACTGTACCAAATCAAGACAAATCCAAAGAGGGAGATTCATCAGATGAAGAAGATTCGGAAGTTGAGAGATGCTTAACATCCGAAGATGAAGTTCAAGAAGCCTCCACTTCAAGGATTGAGGGGGAGCAAAATTCGCCATTGACATTGGATCAAAGAAAAGCTTCAACATCATCATCTGAGGCCAATAAAGAAGAAGAATCGAGTGTCACCTCTACACCCCATGAAGGTATAACAATTTCAATTTATAAAAATAAAGATCACATTATTTGTTTTGAGTGTAGGCAAAAAGGACACTATAAGAGTAAGTATCCTAATTTGGTCAAGAAAAGGTGCAAGTGGCACCCAAGACCAAGGAGAAGCCAAAGGAAGTCGACCTCGTGGTACGGAAGGATAAGAAGCACATTGTCTATTTCTCATGCAAACAAAAGGGGCATTATCAAATCAATGCCCAAATGGGAAGGATCCGACCAACATAAAAAGAAGAGCTCAAACAAGGGGGAGCCTCCAAGAACAAGACTAAGGTACCATTAGGTAATGGTACTTATTTAAATTATGATACTATGCATACTAGAAATAATTATTATCATTTATGAAATACCTAAAAAAAATATAGAGTCTTCGATGCTAGGATTACCACATCTAAGGATAGGGAACAAGTTAGAACATTCCATGGTAGACCTACCCAACCCAAGGCCAAGAAGGCAAATTACTAAGGCAGTTTTAGAAAACCAAGCCTTGAGAAAGTAATGATCGAAAATCAAGTTTTGAGGTCAAAACTTGAGACATTAGAAAAATCCCTCAAAAGAATAGAAAAGCTTCTTAAGGGATCTAAGGATCAAAACCTAGATTTAGGAAATCAAGGACCCTCTAGGGGCAAGAAAGGTTTGGGGTAAAAACCTAAAACCAAGAATGATGGTCCATCTTATCATAGAGTTCCATATAGGTATGTAACTCAATCTAAGTCTAGGAGTCAAGTCAAGGTCATAAGGGAAGTTATCCCTAGAGTTGCCCAAGATAAGACCAACATGACTAAGGCTTCAGAGAAGCCTAGAAAAGTCATTAGGAAGGCATCAAGGGAAGTTATCCCTAATGAATACCTAAAACACTCAAGAAGCACCAATAGATTTTGAGTTCCTAAAAGTGTGTTCGCCACACCCTAGATATGTCTAGGGAGTGTCAACTCAAATTGGAAGGGTAGTTAACCCAATATTGATGAAGTTGACACTTTGAGGCATTTTCAAGGACTTACTACCCTTGAAAATGAAGAAGTCATTTGTTTACTCTTGGAAGAGTAAAATGTGCCAAACTATATTTTTAGAAGATTGAACAAAATAAAGTTGGCGCAACTAGGTTAAAATCCAATGATATGCCAAGTTGGACAGTTTTGGCATTATTTTGGAAAATTAGGGGCAAAATTAGGATTATCAATGACTTAGCAATAAGTTATTGATACTTAGATAGGAAATCTAGGTATTTTCTTTTGTGCTATTATGCCATGATTTATATGCCCTATCATATGTCATGACATCATAATTCATCATTCATAGTTTATTATGAAAATATCATGTGTCATGTCATACATGCATCATTTAGTCATAATAAGTATTTTTCTTTTGAAAATGTTCATATGATGCATGCCATAGTCATTATCATGAATTAATTCAATTTATATTGAAATTAAGGATGTTGACATTAATTGATATCCTAGGTGGATGATCAAAGTTTATAATGTCTAGATAGAGATGCATGAATCCTAATTTAGGGAAAACCAATTTATACATCTCACCAATACCATAATTGACTTGTGTGTGTTTTGAGACACATTAGAAACAAGAGAGATGTTAGGTTGATGAATAAAACTCAAGGTGTTGATTAATGTGTATCTTATTGAGTTTTAGGTTCATCAAAACATGAATTTAAATGAACTCCAATCATTGAGAAAGCTAATGTACAAGTTATGTGCATTTAGCCCAAAGAACATGGCTGAAAATTATTTTTGAAACCCATTTCAATACTATCTTGGAAAACCTTGGTGAAGACTATCTTTTGATAGAACTTATCATTGATGAATAGGATACAAAATAGAGTGAAACATTGAAGTATCTAAATGGTTTCTAATTTTGTGTCAATCTTTAAAATGAAAGTTATTTTCATAGAAAACTATTTTTCCATGATAGCATATGTCATAAATAATGTCTATACAAAATTTTAAGATTTTTCAAATTTTGTAGAATTATTTAGGAGTTTCTGAAATTCAGTCTGAAATTATTTTCAGAAATTAGAAACTCCCAATCGATCAGGTGATCAATTAGGACAATAACCAATTGATTGGTCAATTGATTGGTGAACCTTTTTTGCAAGCACAGAAGCTCGCGTAGGACAGTAACCAATTGATAGGTCAATCGATTGGTGAACCTTTTGTTCAAGCACAGAAGCTCGTGTAATCGATCTGTTGATCAATTAAGGGCAGTCATAATCAATCAGTTGATCATTAAGGCATAGCTTAATCGATTGGTACCCAACACCAATCGATTGGTATGACTGAAACTATTAGATTTCAGTCCTTTAACCTAATTTTGAGTAACCTAACAATCTCTAGCCCCTTGGAATACTTTTATAACTATATTTGGGTACATTTCATTATAAAATCAAAAAGGGAGATGGTTTGGTGAAAACTATAGGATTAAGGAGAGATTTTGATTCAAGTTTTGAATCTCATAACCTCAAGTTGAGATTTCCTAAAGTTTTAGGAACTCAAAAATCATTATTGGTGCAATGATAGAAGTTTAGAGCATGTTTTGAGGGGGAGGTCTTCCTTAAAAGTATGTGTTTGATTTTTTTTTGGGATAAGTGAAAGAATGAAGATTGGGAATCTTCATCATGATGAATGCTCAAGGTTGAGCATGGGTTCAAATGAAATGTATGAGACTTTCATTGGGCATGCCTTTGATCATATAGACTCTCGGGGGAAGTTTTTGATGTATGTCAAAGGGGGAGAGATTGAAAGGCTAATAGGGATTAGTTTTCTCAAATATATTGTCAAACATCAAAAAGGAGAAGATTGTTGGCGCAATCTATGTTAGGTCAGGGTTGACTTAGTTTGACTAGGCTCGGGTGAGCTTATGTTTGGTAAACTTAAATTTTGATGTTTGATAATGATGATTGAATATCGTATGAAGTATGAATATCTTAAAAAGTCCTAGTGGGGCTAGGCACACCTAGTGGGACTAGGTGAAGTCCAGGTGGATCGGGGAGATCGCACGTTGGCAAGGTGGAAGTCTACCGAGAGACTAGACCTAACTCGAGGGTTAGACAAACCTAGTTGGGAACTAGGTTAAGTCCTAGTTGGGAACTAGCAAGGAAAAATCCAAGTCGTTCAAAGGGATGATCGGACACTTGGTGAGGAAGTACTAACAGATCATGGTTGACCGGGGTTAGGCAAGGGAACCCTAGACTTGTGCACACAAGTTAAGGTTGAGGTCAATCGATTGAGTAATTAATTAGTGTTGGTTTCTCGCGAACAGAAGTCTTCTTAATTGATTGGGTGATCGATAAAGGAAATGTTGGTGCAGAAAGCACCCAAGTCGAACCTGTGTTTTGATAATGGCAAAAGGGTTCAAAAGTTAAGATATAATGTTTATCTAACATGTTACTCAAGTGTGCAGGAAAAGTCCTAGCGAAGGACTGCTAGGCACCTGGCGAAAGACTGCCAGGATACAAAGTCCTAGCGAAGGACTGCTAGGCACCTGGCGAAGGAATGCCAGGATACAAAGACCTAGAGAAGGATCGTTGGGCACCTAGCGAAGGGCTGCTAGGAGACGAAGACCTAGCGAAGGACTGGTAGGCACCAGGCGAAGGACAGCTTGGTACTGAAGACCTGGCGAAGGACAGCTAGGCACCTGGCGAAGGACTGCTGGGCAAAAGTCCAACCGGAGGAGCCGGTTGACATCAGGTAAATTCTCCCGAGAGGAGTAGGTGAGGACGCGTTCCCCGTCGAGTGAACAGTAGGCGTCGGTTCGACCTAGGGCTCCATTTTGGAGACCCAAAGTCAGAACCAAGACAGCTAAGGCTGTATAAAACTAACATATTATTGCTCTGTGTTATTTTGGACTAACCCTGGATGCAGGACCGAAGGAACGAGTGTCTGCTGCTCAGAGAGCCTCAAAGGAGTGAGGCAGAAGCTGAGTAGGGCGCCCGGAGTGTCCCGGGCACCCCCAAGGTGAATACAAAAAGAAGTGGAGCAAATGTACGCTTTGACAGCTCATGGGCGGGGCGCCCCCGTGTTCTCGGTCGCCCCCATGCTCCCGGGCGCCCCGGATGGTCTGGGCGCCCCCAGCTCAAGCTAACGAAGCGGATAAGAGGCAAGCCAGCGAGAAGCCAACGGATAAGAGTCAACCCGGGCACCCCCGTCAAAGTCTGATCCCGAGTTTGAAGGGATCAGAGCTGACCGAGAGGAGATCGGATCAGATGACACGTGGGGGGGGGGGCGCCCCCAACGTTCCGGGCGCCCCCAAGGGCTATAAAAAGGCCCTCGACCCCAAGGCTTCAGGACAACAATTCTTCCAACACATTCACGCTCTTCTGCTCCAGCGTTCTGTCCCAGAAACCTCCCGACTCGAGATACAAGCGCCGACGATGTCCCTCTGCTTCGAAAATACGATATACTCCGGACGTCGGTAACAAAGAGCGACTTTCTTTTAGTTTACTGTACTAATCTTATAATCTATTTCTGTAAACTTTTTGCGCATATAGAATTGCCCGCAGTAAACGGTCAACGACTGTGGGCCTTGGAGTAGGAGCCGACCACGACTCCGAACTAAGTAAAATCTTGGTATTCGCGTGTGTTTTACTTTAATTATTTCCGCTGCTAATTCTCTTTTACGAATCCGAACGTTTTACGATATTCACCCCCCTCTATCGTTTCTCTCGATCCAACAAGTGGTATCAGAGCGGGGAAGCTCAAATTTGGTGCAACCACCAATTTGAGAATTTTTCGGATTTTACGAAATTTTTTAATATTTTTTTTCGTTCGAAATTTTTCTCGTTAATCGAGGTTGGTGCAACACCCCTCGACAAATATTTTTCTTTTACTTCCCGCATTACTAATCCAAGACCAAGTCTTGGGATATTTTCTTTCCTTTTAGTTTACTTTTCAGATAAAATGGCCATGCAAGAAGGCTTCAGCACCGCAAGACCACCTCTCTTCAGTGGGGAGGACTTCTCCTACTGGAAGAGCAGAATGGAGGTCCACCTGAAAACTCAGGTGGACATGTGGATAATCATCCAGTCCGGACTGGAGATTTCAAAGAATGCTGAAGGAGTACCTCAGACATACACAGAGTGGGACACCGCTCTGAAACGGAAGATTGAAGCTGATGCAAAGGCGACCCAGACCCTCCAATGCGGCTTAACAAAAGAGGAGCTGAACCGGGTGGGTCCATTCAATAGTGCCAAGGAGCTGTGGGGGAAACTGATCGAGCTGCACGAAGGAACTTCAGACACTCGGATCAGCAAGAGAGATCTCCTCCTGAACAAGCTGTATACGATCAAGATGAACGACAACGAAACAGCAGCTCAGCTCCACGCCCGAATTCAGGAACTAATGAACGGACTACACACAATCGGTCACAAGGTAGAAAACCGTGACCTGATAAGGTACGCTCTGAATGCTTTCCCGAGAAACACTTTGTGGGCATCCATGGTAGATGCATACAAGGTTTCAAGGGACCTTTCAAAAATTAAACTAGATGAACTGTTTTCAGAACTTGAATTGCATGAGCAGACTAACTGCACCCTGGCCGAGAAAGGCATTGCCTTTATTGCAGGTAAAGCTGGAAAAGTATCCAAGAAGAAACCTCAACCTGCACCCGAGTCTGATTCAGACTCAGACTCAGAAGACGAAGGAGATCGACCTAAACTGGTCCGATTGGCCCGGAACTACTACAAGGAATTGAAGAACCAAACCAGCAGAAGGAAAGCCAGCCGAAGAAAGGATGAACCAGCTGAACCCTCAAATGAAAAGAGCAAGCCCAACGTGACCTGTTATGAGTGCAAGAAGAAGGGTCACTACAAGACCGAATGCACCAACCTGAAGAAAACAAAGAAGACGAGGAAGAAGAATACACTTCAAGCAACGTGGGACGAGTCCTCCTCCTCCGAAGAAGAAGAGGTCCCACAGTCGAACCTGCTCGCGCTAACCACCTCTGAAGAAATCGAGACTGAGTCAGAATCGGAACAGGACGACGGCAGACTGACATTTTCAGAGGACGGCGAAATCAAGGTAAGTGGTTTTTCTAGAAGTTAGTTAAATGAGTTAATTTCTTATCTTTCTCGAGATTTGACGAAAGCTAAACTCCGAGTCGAATCCCTCCGACAGGAAGTAAAACTCCTGAAAGAGGGAGCTGACTCTAGATCCTTAACTGAGAAGGTTCAAGAAGGAATCTCTACTCAAGTTGAAAAACTTGAGAAAGAGAATTCCTCCCTGAAAACTCAGGTTAAGGACCTTAGATCAGCTTTAGAACGATTCACTTCTGGTTCCAAGGTCTTGACATGATTCTTGGAAAACAGAAATCAGTTCTAAATCGATCCGGATTAGGCTATAGAACCAAATCTAGACAAAGATCCTACTTTGCTGTACTGAATTAGTCCAGAAATAAAGTTCAGGCATGGGTACCTAAACTGTACTTGAACAAACAAACTGGATCAAATCAGTATTGGATCCCCAAGGACAAGATTCACATCTTGCCAAACCATTATCGTGGCTTTAGTCCAGGGGGAGCCAAATTAAAAACAATATTCATTGTTAGATAAAATTCAATTCTTGTTTGCAATTTGCATGATTGATTGTTTATTTAATTTCTGCAATTTACCATGCTTAGACTTAGGAATGGTTAGTTTAAGGACTGAACCAACTTAACTGAAATTTGAATAACATAGTATTAGGTGGCGGTGAGATGATAGTACGTTAGGGAAGCCGTTTGGTGGAACTAGCCGAAGCTACCGATCCAAGACCCAAACTAGTTAGACCAGAATTTTTCAAAAAATAATTTTGAAAATGAAATTTCATTAAAAGGCTTTGTCAAGGAAAGGGTTGATGATCCAATAAGGCTACGGTCAAAGAAGGCCTAGTGCCTCGCCAAGGCCTGGAAGTCAATTTTTGAAATTCAAACTCAAATTATTCTTTGTTAAATTCGAATCTAACACAAACCTTCAGTTAATTGTAGATTCAAACATTTTTTTTAAATAAACTTAAAATAAACTGTTTTCAAAATTAATGTAAGTCTTTCAAAACAAATCATAACTTTTTAAAATAATTTTATCTACCAAAACCTGTCTCATAAGACCCATAAGGCAAACGTGATTGATAACTCTAGAATGGGTGAGAGGGTAAAACTTAACTTAATTAAGATTCAGTTAATACCTGCATTAGTAACAGTAATTCTTAGAACGAAATTGACTTATTACTAGTCAAACCATGGTCAAAATAGTCAAAAGTCAAAGTAGTCAAACCATAGTCAAATCATTTCAAACCATGGTCAAACCAATTAAATCATGGTCAAATGATGACAAGACAACAAAGATTCCAATCCATACTCAATCCGGGCGCCCGTGACTCCTCGGGCGCCCCCATGACTTTCACTTCTCTCAAGGCAAAAATCTACCTCTGTCCCTTGAACGGGGCGCCCGGAACCTTGCGGGCGCCCCCAGTACCAGTCAAAGCAGCAAAGCTGCCAAGAGCAAGCCTGACCTGGGCGCCCGGGCCATTGCGGGCGCCCCGAACAGACTTAGGACCCTGCCAATGGCAGAAGGCCCTGACTCGGGCGCCCGGAAGCTCCCAGGCGCCCTGGCTAAAGCCCTATAAAAGGGCACCCGAACCCCCTCTTCTTGCCACACCAAAAACCATCCTCCTTTCTAACTTCCTTCCTTCCAAGGAGATCAACTGACACTTGTGCTTCCTCAACTTCGACCATGCCTCCCCGAGCGGCCACTCGGTACAATTTTTTTTTTTCAATTTCTTTTTCTACGCACTTATATTTATTCTTTCTTCTAAATGCATATCTCTTATCTTAGCAAACGCCGAGCAACCCAATCGAACCTCGGTACCGAACCGAGTCCCGATCCTAGGTTCCCTACCCTAGAACTTTTTAACAAATTTGCTCGAACAACTTACAAGCCTATCAAGACAAGTTACTTGAATAGACAATTCTTTACTCAATCATGTCCTTTGGCTATGAACGTTATCAACTTCTATCACTTAGACAACTTAGTGTTTTGCACTCATCCAATTAACACTTCTCTTTGTGCCGAATTCTATAACAACATAGTTAGGCAAAACAATCTTACGTTTGTTACCACCGTTCAAGGGATGCCCTTGACGATCACACCCTCACTCCTCAACTGATTCCTTGGACTCCGACTTACTCAATCCACTTTTTGTTGCTATCCGCCTAGGGATCCTCCATTTGATCCTCCCTACTCTCACATTACTCTAGACACTCTCCACTCCTATTTCTATAGGGAAGCTAGACTCCCCGTAGCTAGACGATTCCAATCCGTTGACCTTCAGGTCCAGGACTACGCCTTGTACAGAGTTCTGGTCCGATGCATCTTACCACTATCCACTAGGGATGCCGCAACCATGCGACCTTTTCATACTTTCCTTCTGTATGCCCTGATCCATCATCTTGACATTGACATTGGACTACATATGTTTCATACTATTCTGTATGCGTCCAGTGTTACCACTCAGGGACGAGTGCGCACCCCCTATTGCCACATCATCACTTCCATTCTTCATCATCACGGTCGCGACATCACTGATGGTGAGATGACTGACTTCGACGAGATAGGATTTAGGAGCTTCTCCTTAGCTGGTATAGAGGTCTCGGGATCCGGGGTTTTAGGTTCGAAACGACAGCGAGCCGGGGCTCCGATCGACTCCGACGAGGAGGTAGACGTTGACGTTGCTGATCTCGCAGCAGAGCTGCGGGACCATATAGACCAGCCTCCACCACCGACCATCAACCAGTGCTTCGCACAGATGCAGACGGAGATCCACAGTCTCCGAGAGGAGGCCGAGGCCTACCACTTCGAGCAGATGGACGCTCGTAGAGCCGATCGAGAGGTGGCCGATGCACGATACATTGAGATGATGTCGCTTCTCAGAGCATGGCAGCCTGGCTCATCTGACCACCCTTGCCCGTCTTCATAGTTAGACTATTTCAGCAGATGCATTGTATTAGTAACTATAACTTGACTCATGTTTGACTCTACTGGTCCTCTCTTTGACCAGCTAACTTATGGGTTTGACCAGTTGTTTAATCTTAAGTATCTGATCTTGATTATGCTTGGTAGAATAGGCTTACTCTACTTTTTGGTTTTTCTTACTGCTCTACTCATTTTAAAATCAGTTTCTAAAGTAGTTTTTAACTGCTTTCAAAATCAGCTTTTACTTAGTTTTGAAAAGTTTTTAAAAATAAATAAAGTTTTCGACTTAGTTTTATTTTAAAAACTACCCCCTTCAAAACTAGGGCTTTTTCGCAAATGGACATAGCCTAGGCCCTAACCCTAGAACTACATGTACCTATAGATCTAGAAGCCAGCATCTCACAAGCACCTTAGGGTACTTTTGATTGATAACCTAGAATGGGTTGAGATGCTTAGGTCTTTGCCTTAATTCAAGATGCTTTAAGTCAGTGCATCTGCAGTAATTGGGGCACTAAATACAACTTAAACAGTAATCAAGTCAAGTGTCAAGTTTAGAAAATCTAACTTGAACAGAACACTTAACTTGACTAACCCTAGCGAAAACTACTGTTTATAACAGTTAGTAAGTAGCTAATTGGGTTAGACAGGACCCTAAAAGAGATAATTGAAGCTGATTTGGTTTAGTTCAAATCCTGAATTGGTTCAGTACAGCAAATTATGCAGTTTATTTTTTCTGCTATTATGCAATCTTTTTTTGCTATATTTCTTTATTTTTGATATATGGCAAAGGGGAGAGATAGGAAAGGAGAGATTTTAAAATTTTTTTCTAAATCCAAAATTTCAAACTCTATCCTTTATTCAAAAAGTACTTAATTCATTTTCAAAAGTACTAAGTTTTCCTAAGTACTTAAACTTAAGTTTTCAAATTTTACTTTAAAACTTAAGTTTTCAAAATTTTCCTAGTACGTTAAACTTAAGTTTTCAAATTTTCTAAGTACTTTAAAACGTAAGTTTTCAAAATTTTCCTAGTACATTAAACTTAAGTTTTCAAATTTTCTAAGTACTTTAAAACTTAAGTTTTCAAATTTTTCCCAGTATTTAAAACTTAAGTTTTCAAATTTTCTAAGTATTTAAACTTAAGTTTTCAAAATTTTCCTATAAGTATAAATTTTCCAAAGTGCACAACCAAAATTATTTTGAAAAATATGTCTTTAAAGGTTCTGTTGAAAATTGTTCTAAGTAAAATTAAATCCATCTTTAGACTTAGAAGTTAGTTTCAAAACCCCACGAACTTTTGAAAAATCTAGGGGAATCTTTTGAACCAGGGTTGCCATAAATCAAAAAGGGGGAGATTGTTGGTGCAGAAAGCACCCAAGTCGAACCTGTGTTTTGATAATGGCAAAAGGGTTCAAAAGTTAAGATATAATGTTTATCTAACATGTTACTCAAGTGTGCAGGAAAAGTCCTAGCAAAGGACTGCTAGGCACCTGGCAAAAGACTGCCATGATACAAAGCCCTAGCGAAGGACTGCTAAGCACCTGGCGAAGGAATGCCAGGATACAAAGACCTAGCGAAGGACCGCTGGGCACCTAGCGAAGGGCTGCTAGGAGACGAAGACCTAGCGAAGGACTGCTAGGCACCAGGCGAAGGACAGCTTGGTACTGAAGACCTGGCGAAGGACAGCTAGGCACCTGGCGAAGGACTGCTGGGCAAAAGTCCAACCGGAGGAGCGGGTTGGCATCAGGTAAATTCTCCCGAGAGGAGTAGGTGAGGACGTGTTCCCCGTCGAGGGAACAGTAGGCGTCAGTTCGACCTAGGGCTCCATTTTGGAGACCCAAAGTCAGAACCAAGACAGCTAAGGCTGTATAAAACTAACATATTATTGCTCTGTGTTATTTTGAACTAACCCTGGATGCAGGACCGAAGAAACGAGTGTCTGCAGCTCAGAGAGCCTCAAAGGAGTGAGGCAGAAGATGAGTAGGGCGCCCGGAGTGTCCCGGGCACCCCCAAGGTGAATACAAAAAGAAGTGGAGCAAATGTACGCTTCAACAGCTCATGGGTGGGGCGCCCCCGTGTTCCCGGGCGCCCCCATGCTCCCGGGCGCCCCGGATGGTCCAGGCGCCCCGAGCTCAAGCTAACGAAGCAGATAAGAGGCAAGCCAGCGAGAAGCCAACGGATAAGAGTCAACCCGGGCGCCCCCAGCGTCCCGGGCGCCCCCGTCAAAGTCTGATCCTGAGTTTAAAGGGATCAGAGCTGACCGAGAGGAGCTCGGATAAGATGACACGTGGGGGGGGGGGGCGCCCTCAACGTTCCGGGCGCCCCCAAGGGCTATAAAAAGGCCCTGACCCCAAGGCTTCAGGACAACAATTCTTCCAACACATTCACGCTCTTCTGCTCTAGCGCTCTGTCCCGGAAACCTCCCGACTCGAGATACAAGTGCTGACGACGTCCCTCTGCTTCAAAAATATGATCTACTTCGGATGTCGGTAACAAAGAGTGGCTTTCTTTTAGTTTACTATACTAATCTTATAATCTATTTCTGTAAACTTTTTGCGCATATAGAATTGCCCGCAGTAAACAGTCAACGACCATGGGCCTTGAAGTAGGAGCCGACCGCGACTCCGAACCAAGTAAAATCTTGGTGTTCGCGTGTGTTTTACTTTAATTATTTCCGCTGCTAATTCTCTTTTACGAATCCGAACGTTTTACGATATTCACCCCCCTCTATCATTTCTCTCGATCCAACAGGAAAGAGTGAATCGATTAGGTACTCAATTGGGAGAAATGAGTTGCGAGAACAGAAGCTGGCTGAATCGATTGGGTCCAATCGATTCAGCCACCTCATAATCGATTGGTCAATCGATTAAGTGTCCAGTAATCGATTAAGCAATCGATTACAGCAGTATTTTGCGAGACGACATAAATATGCTGAATCGATTGGTCAATCGATTAAGGTGTCCAGTGATCGATTAGGCAATCGATTACAGTAGTATTGCGCGAGAACATAGAAAGGTGCTGAATTGATTTAGCAATTGATTAAGAACTTCTTAATCGATTGGCTAATATATTAAGCTTCAAAAAATAATCGTTGAATGACTATGCCTGACGTGGTAATCAATTAGGCAATAGATTAGGGAACCCTAGACATCGGGTATTTAGGGTTTTCACACAGGTTTGATGTGCATCTCTTCGACAGAGCTTTCGCACCGCTTCTCCTCCTTCATCGCCATTTCAAGACAAGTTTTGGAGCATAGTGTTGCTACACTTCTAAGGTTTTAGAGTCAATCTCAAGCTAGAAGAAAGCAAGGAAAGCAAAGAGAGCTCATTATTCTAAATCTTGTAAGATTTTATATTGTATTTGCTTATTCTTGACTGTTTTTTCTTGTAATCTTGTAAGAATTTCTCCACCTCAAGAAGGAGATTTTTCATAGTGTATGAGAGAGTGAGGAAGACAGGATCCTTGGATTAGTCACCTCAAGGAAGTGGATACCAAATAAAATGAAAGTGTTAGCATTGCTCGGAGTCTTCCGCAGCGACAAATCTACAACAAGCAATTCTGAGCTAATCACCTCCCCTCTAGCTCTCCTACCGGTCCTAACTTCAATATGATGCTAAAAATAGTTTTTCAAGCACTAAAGATTGGGCCTTTACAACCAACAGGGATTGTCGTTCAGTTGGTTAAAGTTAAAGAGCTGATTTTTCCGACAGATTTCTATGTTTTAGACATGGAGGTGAGTCATCATCAAGTCAAGCTCCTCTTATATTAGGAAGACCAAGGAAGAAGATTGATGCTCATGCAAGTACTTTATTGATGGAGTTTGGTGATACAGTAGTTCAGTTCAATATCTTTGATGCTATGATATATTTAGTGGAAGACCATTCATTGCTTAGTATTGAGGTATTTGATGAGTTGAACAGAAACTTAGTGGGCTATTGGTCAGATTTTTCTACTATTACTCGTAACCTTGGAGATAATGTAGATATAGGCAGTGATGGGATAGCTGGAGGGTGTGATCCTATTCCAGATTCTGTGCTGGATTTTGTTCCAGATTTTATAATGGTTGCTGCTCCTGAATTTCTAGAAGAAGTGAAGGTGTGTGAGAAGTTATGTGGAATGCAAGCAAGATCTGAAATATTGCATCCTTCAATCGTGCTACCACCACAGGTAGAGTTGAAAGCCTTACCTAGCCACTTTGAGTATGCATATATACTTGAGGGAGAGAAGCTGCCTGTTATTATTGGTCGGGACCTTGAACCTGAGCAAGAAGAGAAACTTGGACGTTTTGAGGCATTATACGAGGGCCATTGGGTGGACTATGATAGATGTGATTGGCATTAGCCCCTCCATTTGTGTACACAGAATACTATTGGAAGACGGAGCTAAACTTGTGAGGCAACAACAGAGGAGACTTAACCCACTTATACTTGAGGTGGTAAAGAATGAGGTGTTGAAATTACTACAAGCTAGAATAATTTACCCTATTTCAGATAGAAAGTGGGTGAGTCCAATACAGGTGGTCCCTAAGAAATCAGGAGTAATGGTGGTTGCTAATAAAGAAAATGAATTGATCCCCACTAGAGTTCAGAATAGCTGGAGGGTGTGCATTGATTACAGAAGGCTTAACTAATCCATAAGTAAGGATCACTTCCCATTAACTTTTATCGATCGGATGTTGGAAAGGTTGGTTGGAAAATCACATTATTGCTTCATGGATGGATATTCATGGTACTTTCAAATTTGTATAACACCTAAAGATCAGGAGAAGACTACTTTCACATGCCCTTTTGGATGTTTGCTTATAAACGGATGTCATTTGGACTGTGTAACGACCCGGGTACTTTTCAACAATGTATGGTGAGCATTTTTACTAATTTTCCAGAGCATTGCATGGAGATATTTATGGATGATTTTACTATTTATGGATCATCATTTGATACTTGTTTGAAAAATATTTCTCATGTCTTACATTGGTGTGCGAAAAAAAAAATCTGGATTTAAATTATGAGAAGTGTCATTTCATGGTTGAGAATGGCATAGTTTTGGTACACATACTTTCTAGAAGGTGTATTGAGGTAGATCCTGCTAACATTAGTGATATTGCTTTTTTATCTTACCCCACATGGGTGCGGGAAGTGTGTTCTTTTTTTGGACATGCAGGTTTTTATAGGAGGTTTATTTGAGATTTTGGTACCATTGCTCTACCACTTTCGCATCAATTGCAGAAGGATGTGGAATTCGAATTTGATCAAAAATGCAAGGATGCTTTTGATAAATTCAGGAAGGTTCTTACCTCTACTTTTATTATGTGTGCTCCTGATTGGTCATTGCCTTTTGAACTTATGTAGGATGCTTCAAACTTTGTAGTGGTAGCAATTCTGGCTCAGAGTTGATGGAGCATATCACGTTATTAGCTATGCATCAAGGACCTTAGATCCCACTCAGGTCAATTATACCACTATAGAAAAAGAGCTTTTAGCCATTATTTTTGCCTTGGAAAAATTTCGATTATATTTGCTATGCTCTCACGTAATTATTTTTTTTGACCATGCAACTCTCAAGTTTCTTCTTAAGAAGTCAGATGCTAAGCTGAGATTGATCTGATGGATGCTTTTACTCCAAGAATTCGACATTGCAATACATGATAGGAGCAGGAAAGAGAACTTAGTAGCAGATCATTTAAGAAGGATTGAAGGCTGGCTTGAGTCCACCCCGATCGCTGATTCATTTCCTGATGAGTATCTTTTAGCACTGCAAGGTAAGATACCATGGTATGCTGATCTTATGAATTATTTGGTTGCACAAATTTTTCTTGTTCATTTCTCAGGGCTCAATGTGATAATTAAAAAGTGAGGCAAAATATTATGTGTGGGATGACCCTTATTTGTGGAGATTTGGGAGCTACCAAGTAATTAAAAGATGTGTGCTAGATGAAGAATTTCAATCTATACTTGCCTTTTGTCATACACTTGCATGTGGAGGGCATTTCGGTCCTCAATGCATAGCTAGGAAAGTTTTAGATTCTGGATTTTATTAACCTACACTATTTTGGGATGTTGCTGAGTTCCATAGGACATGCAATCGTTGTCAGAGGATCTAAACCATAGGGCGTAGACATGAGATGCCTGATAAGTACCATTTTGTTGACTATTTTAATTGCTAAAATCTATGTTTGACCTATGTTTTTATTGCTTAATTGTGAAATTACCCTAGGTTTTAGAGCATTCTCTTATTTTGGACTTAATTGCAAATTTACACATATTTGGATTAATTGGCCACTAAATTTTGGATCTATTTTTTGTAGGCATGAAAGGTTCATGGACCTAGGGCATACTGGGTCAAACTTGAGTCGGAAGTGGAACCGGATCGAATTATCAAGCTTACGATTAATCCGGGCCGTCCGATTCAAAAGCGGCTAGATCTGAGCCATCCGGGACCATCTGAAGCAATCCGAGCTAGGGTTAGGGTTGATCAAGCATTCTGATCAAGATCTGAAGGTTTCATCCCAATCAGAGCTAAATCAACCGTTGGATCAAGCTCGGAGGGCTCTAGATCGTCCATTCAAAGATTAGGTTGATCTGGACCATCCGTTGTAAATCTGGAGGATCCGAGCTACCACGAGGCAGATCTTGATCCCAGATCATCATCATCAAAATTTGGATCAAATCAGAGCAAGATCAGCCGTTGGATTTCCTCAAATCAATCTGGGCCGTCCATGATTAAGTACTTAATCAAATTTTCCACTGTTCTTCTCCTTGTCGCGTCTTCACTGTTCTTCGCCGTTTTTCCACAGTTCTTCATCGCTTTTGAAAATTTTTCTTCCAAGAAGGCGTGACCACCTCAACTTCCATCCCAGATCAAGAATTGAGTCTTTGGTGATCATTCCTTGAATAATTCAGCTCCATTTGCGCCGGAACAGGGATTATTTGAGGGTTTCGGCAATTCCTCAGTCCGACCACTTTCTTCTCATCCACAATCCATTCCCAAGCGTCTGAGCCACTTGTAGGGGTTCTCAGGTGAGCTTAGACGATTCTCTAATCATCATCGCAGCTCCACCAGTTGAGATGGAGTGGATCGGATTGTAAATTCCAGCCAAGCACAGATTTGAGAAGAATCGACTTCAGAAATGATTTTCCACTGATTTTCTGAGCCTCAGCTCTTGCTTGACGACCAAGAAGTTCTTGAGCTGAGGAAGGGTTGAGGAGTAACTTAGATAATTAAGTTCATTGTGTTCTAGCTGTAATTTAAGTTCTGCACAATTTTGTTCTAGATTTTCAGTTTTATCAGCTGCCTTAGTTTGTGTTTCTGAATTGTTTGGATTCATTAGGTTTTTAATCTTCGAGTTCAGTAATTTAGGAACTTGTTTAGTGATCAATTGAGTTAAATTTTAGTTCACTTTTGTTTAGTTTGCTGCGTGCCAAATTGTGTTGCTGCGTGCCAAGCTAAACTGCTGCGTATCAGAATTTTCAGTCCCATTTCACTAGATTCGGTTAAGTAATTGCTAGTTAAGTTTCTTTGTGCCTAGATTAGTTACTTGTAATCAGTTTGCATTAGCTAGCTTAGCCTTTAATCTATTGCGGAAAAAAATCTGTAGCTAATCCTTTCAATTCTGCATCTGAAATTTCAGCCATTTGGTTTCTGAATTTGTGCTTTTCAAGTTTTGATTTCAATTTCAATTCCTCACCTTAGTCTTGCTTAGTTCTTTCTTAATACCCTTGTTTCCCAATTGAACCACTCAGCTTAAACAATTGAGCTGAAGATTTACTTATTTCACAATTTGGAGAAAGTGTTTGGCACAAAGAGTCTTCCCTTGCGTGCCAATTGATTTGAACCTTTTTGCATTTGAATTTAACTTGTTTTTGTGGCATATGATTGTGTTTGGAATCAATAAGTTAGCATTCACTCATTTCTGAATTTTGTTGGCAGTGGTTGGCTTCCAAAAACATTGTAGCTAGTTGAGTTGAGTTGTTTGTTTGATTTTCTTAATTTCACATGCCACTAATTGTTGCAAGCTTGTTTGTTTCCGAAAACTCCTATCACTGCATTTACTTCATTGCATAACATTTCTTTTGTTTCGTTGAAATCAGAAATCAGTTTCCAAAAATTTGGTGAGTGCTTGATTAGGTTTCCATTAGGTTGAGTACTAAGTGTCATCTCTTTGTTTAGTTCATGAGTTAAGTTCTCTATTTTTCATTGTGCTTTCATATCTGAATTATAACTCAAAATCTAATTACTTATTTGAAACCCAAAAACACAAACGACACATAAACCAAGCTCGAATCAAACACGACAACTAGCCCCGAGAAAAATACGACCTGTGGCCCCTTTGCTACGCTTTTCTGCTTTGATTGTAAAAGGGTTTCCAGCATTTCATATACATCTAAATTTGAGACCCACATTCGTGACACATATTTTGGGCTTATCAAAAATTTGACGGACCCAAAATATACTGTCATGAATGTGGGTCTCAAATTTAAAATTTATAAATGTGCTGGAAACTCTTTTTGCAATCAAAATATGAAAACGTAGTAAAGGGGCCACAGGTCATATTTTTCCTGGGGACTTGTTGATGTTGTGTGATTCGAGCTTGTATTTATGTGTCGTTTGTGAATTTGGGTTTCGATTGTGATTTGGTTTCAAATAAAAATGAGAAAGCAATGAAAAGCAAGAACTCAACTAAATGAGCTAAACGAAATATGGCGATTGATGAACTTAACCAATGAACAACTCCATCAAGGCTCTTAAACAATTTCGGAAGACCAAACTTGATTTCACATGCAAACAAACTATAAACAAAAGAATAAGGCAGTGATAGCAATTTTCGGGAACAAACACACTCAACACAAATGCTAGCTACAAAATTCAGGAAATTAGGTCTTAAGCAAACTCCACTCGAACTAGCTACAATGTTTGGAAACCGCTAATGCAAGGAAAATTCAGAAATGCTCGAATCCGATTCTAGCTGATTTTGGACACCATATGTTGGGTTTTTCGGGCCGCGAAAACCGCCTTTTCGCGTCGCGGAAACCCCGAGAACCCAAAGCCATGGATCTCGTGCGAAGAAAAATTCCGAAACAAAAATCACGTATTCATTTCATGCTCAAAACTCGATCTACTCCTAGATCTAAAGAGGGATAAACCATTTTACCTTTGGTGCGTGCCCCGCTTAATCCCGCTCGCTCCTTTTGGATGTCGGATCTCTAGGACGTCAAGTGCCGTCCCTCTAGAAGTATCCACGCGAACAAAGTGGATGGAGGAAACCCTTTAGGTGTGCTAGCACCTTTCAAGGGTTCGGCCAAGAGGAGAAGAAGAAGAAGAGCACCAACGCTTGGAGGAGGAAGAAGAGAAGACACACCATGAAAAAATAGAACCAAAACTTGGCAAGTTCTCTCATTATGGCCGGCCACTTAATGGTCATTAATGGCCATTAATTGGCCGGCCATAACCCCCTCTCAATTTGAATTCAAATTCAAATTGGGGGGGGGGGGGGTTACAACCTTTTGAGATGATGTGGAGCATCATCATTGGTCAAATACCAAGCCAAGTCATCACTTGGTCAAGTCAAGGTGAGGTGGCCTTTTGGTCAAGTCAAACTTGACCATTAATCTTCCTTGATGAGGTGACATCCACACTTAATGCTCTTGATGATGTGGAGCATCATCAATGGTTGGCTTCATGCCAATTCATCACCATGATGTGGCATTAAGTCAAGTCTAACTTGAGGTGGATTTGGGTCAAGTCAAACTTGCCTTTTATGGACTTTCCATATTTAGTCAAGTCAAACTTGACTCCATTTCTTCTCCCATGTCAAGTCTAACTTAAAGTGGAACCAAGTCAAGTCAAACTTGATTTGGATTTGGGTCAAGTCAAACTTGCCTTTTATGGACTTTCCATATTTAGCCAAGTCAAACTTGACTTCATTTTTTCTCCATCTATTTGTTCTTTGCGTGTGACCCTATAGGTTCTTGTAACGTTGGCAATGCTTCTAACCTCTTAGAAACATAAGCAATGAGCGGTATCTAGCAACACATCATTGCTACCCAAGTTACAAGAATGTTGAGATCCAACATCACCAATGTGACTACTAATTATGACTTTCATAATATGTGACACTGTCCTTCTATCGTCGATATCTAGATTGATCTTCTATGAAACATAGACCGTGTCATCCTCCAATCAATCTATGTGTCTTGAACTCCAAGTAGACTCACTATAATCAAATAAGCTCAATATCTCATATTGCCTTATTTGGGCATGACCATGCACTTAGTGATCTCACTCTATCAAGACTATGATATCTCTCCCGTCATATAGGAGGGATAGATCCCATCTACATCACTCACATCCCTCCGCATAATTTGTTACATACCCAGTAATCGCCTTTATAGTCCACCCAGTTACGGGTGACGTTTGACGAAACCAAAGTACATAACTCCTTATGTAGGGAACTATGGTGACTTCAGGTCTAAGGACTAATAGTCATACTAATAGTCACATGAGAAAGTATATGACACTCATATAACGATCCATGATACTTTCTCATGGTGGGTCATTCAGTATACATTCTCCAATGCATACTCATGTGTCAACTTGATATCTCATATCCATGACTTGTGAGATCAAGTCATCGTGTTGACCTACATGCTAGTCTCTATGCATTAACATTGTCCCTGAATGTTAATACTTGACTAGGAACAATTAAGAGTAGTGTTCTCTATATCATCTCACTATCGATTCAACCAATCGATTGATATAGATATGAACCTACTACCAAGGACGTTATTACACTTAGTTATTTGGCACCAATACAAGTAAGTATAATAACTATAATCAAATGCCTTTATATATATATAAAATATGATACAATGAGTCCATACAACAACCATCACATGATTGGCTCTAGGGCTCTCACTAACACCATAGCACCCTAAAAATACCATAGAGCTTGATACAAAACAGTGCCTAAGCTGCCTTTTGATACAAAGTGCCGAAATTGATTTAACTTGATACAAGGACTGGAAAATCTGATGTGCCAAGAGGAATTGATGCTAAGTGCCCTAAAACATCACAACCAATTCGGAATTAACATGCAGGTCTGAAAGAATTCAGATAAAATCACTGATCAATCAAAACGAATCAAGGGCAGATAGGAAATGCAAGAAATCAGTAGGTGTGTGCAGAAATGCAGCAATGCAGGGATAACATGTAAAATTCAGCAACTTAATTGGATGCTAAAGCCAAACAACAACTGAAATCTATTGCTCCATGCTAATATTCATATACGATTCCTAAGAACTCAATTCAATTGATTGGAAATGTAGGAATTGAGGTTGAAACACAACTGAACTGCCGAATGTGCAGAAACTGATGCAGAATTGATGCAAGTGCAGAAACAGATGCAGAATTTCAGCACTTATTTGAATGCCGAACAAGCAAACCAACAAATTGAAATCAATGCCCTAATCTACCGTTCGAAAAGGACTGAGAAGAACCAAAGATTACTTGACACAACTCAGGAATTCGAAAGTGAAAATGGGTTGCAGATTTGAAATTGCAATTTTTGCAGAAGCAGAAGTTTGGCACGCAGCAATGCAACTGAGTCCAATAAAGCAGAAATGATACTAGGGTTTTGGAGATGAAACAACTAGAGGGTAAATTTAGAAGAAGAAGCTAAAGACAAGAACTGATATAAAGAAAGAAAGCTGATACGCAATGCTGTAATTGGAAAACAAATTCTGTAACTGAAAAGTTGATACGCAACTAACAAACTGGCACGCGAGCTAAAAACAGGAAATAAACTGTGATTAATTCTAAAGGATTCACTAATAAGCAATATAAATAACTACTTGCAACCTTGAAACACTAATTAGAGCTGGAAGAATTCAGTAAACTAAGTTAAACATTCTGAAACAGAGACAGTAATGAAACTAAAGTAGTAATGGAAATTACAGCTACAACCAACTGAAATTAGCTAAATAACTAAGCCTCAATCTTCCCTAAGCTCAAAATCTCTTTGTTCGTCACGCAAAGGCTGGCCTCGAACCCCTAAGCTCAGCAAATCAGTGGAGCGCAGCTTGGATTGATGAACTCTGCTCAAACTGCATCAGCTGGAAGAAATTCGATCCAAACTCTTCGATCTCAGCTTCATGAGTTGCGATGGTGATTTGGAGAAGACCTGAGCTCACCTGAGAACCCCTACAAGTGGCTCAGATGGTCGGAAATGGTTTGTAGCTGAGATTTCAGTGCTCGGACCACAGATGATGCCGAAACCCTCAAACACCTCTGTCCGGATGAAATTTGAGCTGAAATCTCGATCAAAACAGTCTTCCAAGGATTCAGATGATGATCAAATGGAGAAATTGAGGGGTCGCGCCCCGGAAATGGAGAAAAACTTAAAGAAACTGAAGAACTGCGAAGAAGGAGATGTTTGCGGTGAAGACGCGACGAGGAAGGAAGAGCTGTGGAGTTTTTGATTATATACTTAAGCATGGACGGCTGTGATTGATTTGAGGAAATCCAACGGCTGATCTGGCTCTGATTTGATCCAAAATTTGATGATGATGATCTGGGGTCAGGATCTGCCTCGTGGTAGCTCGGATCCTCCAGATGTGCAACGGATGGTCCAGATCAATCTGATCTTTGAATGGACGATCTAGAACCCTCCAAGATTGATCCAACGGTTGATTGAGCTCTGATTTGGATGAAACCTTCAGATCTTGATCAGAATGCTTGATCAACCCTAACCCTAGCTCGGATTGCATCAGATGGTCCCGGATGGCTCAGATCTAGCCGCTCTTGAATCGGATGGCCCAGATTTAATCCTAATCTTGATAACTCGATCCGGGTCACTTCTGACTCAAGTTTGACCCAATATGCCCTAGGTCCATGAACCTTTCATGCTTACAAAAATAGATCAAGAATTTAGTGGCCAAATAATCCAAATATGTGTAAATTTACAATTAAGTCCAAAATAAGAGTAAGTTCTAAAACCTAGGGCAATTTCACAATTAAGCAATAAAAACATAGGTCAAACATGGATTTTAGAAATTAAAATAATCAACAAAATGATATTTATCAATGCCTCAACAATCCATTATGTTCTGTGAGATTTTTGATGAGTGGGGTATTGATTTTATGGGTCCTTTCCTTGTTTCATTTGGATATGCATACATTTTATTAGCTATGCATTCGTGTTGAGTGTTAGTGTTAGCCCTAGAACTAATTATAAGATGATTGTCTATGGAACATTTTGTATCATATTCTATTTAATAAATGCAAAATTTGATTATTATATTTATTTCATGATTGTGCCCAATGAATAAGTATAATAATGTTCTTGGATAGTAGGTTTTGATATACATTATATCAATTAGTTGAATTGATAGTGAGATGATATAGAGAACATTACCCTTAACTATTCCTAGTCATGTATTAATATTCAAGGGCAATATTAATACGTTAAGACTAGCATGTAGGTCAATTGATTACTTGATCTCACAAGTTATGGATATGGAATATCAAGTTGACACATGAATATACATTAGAGAATGTGTACTGAATTGACAAGCCATGAGAAAGTTTCAAGGATCGTTATATGAGTGTCAAAAATTTTCTCATGTAACTATTACTATAAATAGTCCTTACACCTGAAGTCATTACGGTTTCCTACATAAGGATTTATGTACTTTGGTATCGTCGAACGTCACCCATAATAGGATGGGCGATCACTGGATATGTAACAAATTATACAGAGGGATATGAGTGAAGTAGATAGGATCTATTCCTCCCATATGATGGGAGTGATATCTGTGGGCCCCTTGATCGAGTAGGACTACTAAAATGTGTGGTCATGCTCAATTGAGTCAATATGAGATATTGAGCTCATTTGCATGAGTGAGTTTACTTGGGGATCAAGAAACACAAAGATTGATAAGGGGATGACATGATGTATGCCTCATTGATCAATCTAGATATCAAGGATAGAAAGACAAAGGTATACATTATAATAGTCACGGAAAGGTTATATCGGTTCTCGACATTCTCGTCACATGGGTAGAAATAATGCATTGCTAGATGCCGCTACTTGTTTATGTATCTAAAGTGATTTAGATACATTGCCAACATTACGAGAGCTTATTGTTAGGATCTTACCGGTTGCTAGAGGGGGGGGTGACTAGCAATTTTTAGATTCTTTCTTCCTACAATGTTAGCGTGCGCGAGCGGAAACAATAATAACAAAATCAAACAAACGCTAACACGTCACCTTTATGTGGTTCGGACATGACGCTCCTACTCCACAGCTATCCGTAAGGTGGATGATCCCAATCCGTCGGTGGATGACTCCCCGGAAGACCTCCGACTAGCTCGTGTAGCTCCTTGTGGATGGAAAAACCTCGCCACAATCCGGACAACACTTCTTGAGCACAAAGACTACTAATGAGCTCTAACAAAGCTCATTTCGTCAAAAACTCTCAGCCAAAACCGAGCTCCTTTAAATAGTGCTCAAGGCTGAGAAACCCGCTACCAGTCGACTGGTCCATTACCAGTCGACTGGTCTCACCTAAATTCGATCGTTGCAAGCTCAACGTTCGAATTTCCAGTCACCACCAGTCGACTGCCCCATTACCAGTCGACTGATCTTTCTGTGGTATTTACCAGTCGACTGCCCAGACACCAGTCGACTGTCCCATTTCCTCACCTAAGGTTTCCCTTCTCGACTACACTTCTCTCAGCACTCGAACCCTAGGATTTCTCGAGTACATTTCCATCAGCACTCAAACCCTCACGACCTAGCTGACTCTTCACCAGCAGCCTCGATCTGTTGCATTCATGCCTTCTTCGTCTTTGGCTCCCGTCCCTCAGATGCGCACAAAAGCCCCCGGCTTGCCTCCATGTCATCCTTCACGCATGCCTCGAAGTCCACATCCCTTGGCTCATCGTTCCTGCTCCAGCAGCCTCGACCTGTTGCCTTCAAGCCCTCTTCGACTTTGGCCCTCGTCCCTCAGATGCACACACAAGCCCACGGCTTGCCTCCATGCCATCCTTCACCGTACCTGAAGCCGTCCAGCTAAGTCCATGTGTATCCTGCAAACCTGCACACTCAAATACACATATCAAAACACAAGGGTGAACCTAACTTAAACTCTTTGCCCAAACATCAAAACACATGGTCACTTCGGACCATAGATTGCCCCAACAATCTCCCCTTTTTTGATGTTTGGCAATACGCTTAAGTTAGGGAAAACAAATAGCAAAAACAATGTGAATAACCATTTGGACTTACGTTGCCAAGACTTCACCTTGGACTTATACCGCCAATGCATATGTAATGCAACATGGATCCTATCACAAGACATCCCCACACCTAACCTTTCCAAGAGTTAGGACTTTTACCAAAACGGGCTTTTTAAAACCTCTCCAAGGCTCCCCCTACATTGGACTTACAAAGGCTTTTTAAGAACCTCTCCAAGGTTCCCTTTATACCACAAATGAGCAACAATGCTCCTTTACCTAAGCTCCCCCCTTGATCTAGGATTTCTTGCAAAGGCGTGTTTGGTTTCCCACTTAACCCTAACACTTCTCCCCCTTTGCCATACATCAAAACGACTCAACAATCTCCCTCTTATTGGATCCTTTACCTCCTAATGATCATAAACACAGTGTACTAACCTCCCATACGATTACACACTTGTTTTACACCATTTAGACACCCTTTTGATTGTTAAAACCCAATTTCAGCCTTCACTAGTCGACTGCCCCTGGGCCAGTCGACTGACACCCTGAAAAACCCAATTTCAATATTTTTGACCCAAATTCAAAAATGCACCAAAAATTTCACAAATCTCCAAAAATTCCCAAATTTTGTGGAGAGGTTTGTGGTACCCATATATACTTGGAAAAAATACATTCAAACTTGTATCTATCACCATTCCCAAGATTGACATAAAACTCAAAACTAGCTAAATGGTTCAAAGTCCTAGTTTTGACCTCCTCTTGATGTCATTGCCCATACCAACCCACAATGCATCCCTAGCATTGATTTATATGACATTTATACATCACAAATCAATTTTCATGCTATATGACCCCAATGTCATATTTCCATGCATGATACACAACTCCAATATACCAAAACCCCCGACTTGAGACTCAAATTTGTCTCCAACTCCTTTGGCACACTTCATGACCCTTCTAGACTTCTGAGAGAAAACCTCCCGGGATCCATAGACCATGGGTCCCAACTTGGCTCCTAGAGCTCCCCTTGAGCTCTTAGCCTTAGCCACCTCCCTAGGTGACTCAACAAACACTAGACCACACCGGTGTACCTCCGGTGACTCTTGGTCTACAATCCTAACCTTCTTAACCTTGGACACCTTGTCCTTAGTCAAGACTTTCTTCTTGCCTTTACGTGACACCCCCTTATCATTTTTGGACTTCCCCTCCTTGCCATAGTTACATGCTACCCTAGCATATTTCTTTTCATTGGCATTGGAGAACTTAGATCGGTATCCTAAATCCGAACTATCATTGTTGGTTTTTTGACCACCCAACACCATACCTAAACCCTTAGATTCAATAGTGAATTTATCTAGGGTCTTTTCTAATTTATCAAGTTTTGTCCTTAAAGCTTGATTTTCCCTTTCTAGGTTCTTAAACATAGAATCAACATGTCCACCTTGGACATTCCTAGACCTACCCATCCTAGGCATGTGTCTCCCCTTCTTGGGATTAATGTCTTGGTCCTTTGATCTAATGACCTTGATTTATCATGATGCATGATTTTCCTTGGGTTTGGATCTACAATATTAACTCTACTCCTATCATGATATTTAAATCCAAAGTTATGCACAGGTAAATAATTGACATTATTTCTAACATGCATTGAGGAATTTTATAGGGGTCGGTGTCGTCGATAGAGGGGGGGGTGAATATCGATCGTAAAAACTTCGCGGAAACTTCGTAAACTTTTCGGATCGTTCTGGACACGGAGTTAGTAGCACAGCGGAAAACAAAAAGAATGAACAAACAACAAAGTGCACACGGGATTTTTTACTTGGTTCCCAACCCCCCAGGGTTAGTACATCCAAGGCCTAAGCACAGGAACGCCCGTCTACTAATGGTCTCTTTTCCGGACTTTCCGGAGGCGGAAAAACTCATCTTACAGTGCACAAATTACAATCAAAAAGATATATAAAATAAATGCTGAATTGTAAATTCAAACCAAAATAAAAGAGTCGAAGACTCGGCTGATCTGGATCTCCGAAGTGCCGCGCACTTCCTCCCGGAGCCTCCTTGGTCGCAGAGCTTCGCCGTTAGCGCTTTGTCGTCACTTGAAAGACTCAGAATGATCTTGGAATCTTGTTCTGAGATGAGGGGTCGAAGCCCCTTTTATAGGCTTGGTATAGGGCGCCTGTGTTCAATGAGGCGCCTCATAGAGCTTGGTCAAACTCCATCCTCACGCCGAACTCGCAGCAGGGATAAGATCTCCTTCCCAGGCGCCTCACCCATCCAGGGCGCCTGGGAGCTCTCAGGCGCCTGTGTTAATAGGCACCTAGGAGGTGGCTGCCAATCCAGGGCGCCCTGTTGCTCTGGGGCGCCTGTTTCAATACAGGCGCCCTAGAGGTCTTCTTCCAGGTCGCTTGTGTTCGTTTGCCTGCCTTGTTTCCAACTTTTAGGTACCTGCAATACAATCGAAGACAAGACAAACATGCAGATAATCTTAACCTTAAGGACTTGGTTCTGACTTCAGATTTTCGCGAAATCCTAGGTCGAACCGACGCCTAAGTTCCCATCCCCGGGAACACGGCTTTCACCTACTCCTCTCAGGAGACAGTTGCCACCCGGCTCATCCGGTTGGACTTTTGCTTAACCTTCGAGACTCTCGGATCTCGAGACGTCTGAACCTAAACCCGTCTCTACTTTTGTCCTTAATCATTGCTCAGCTAAGTTGCTCAATCCCTCGGACCAAGACTTCGTGCTCAAACCCTAGGTCCAGGACTTTTGCCCAACTTCACTCACCAGGTCTTAGTGCCCAGCTTCACTCACCAGGTCTTAGTGCTAGCTTCACTCACCAGGACTTAGTGCCCAACCCTCGGTCAGGTCTTAGGTGCCCAGCCCTCGGCCAAGACTTAGTGCCCAATTCCACGAACCAGGACTTAGTGCCTAGGTTAAATAGGACTTTGGTTCGCTTTGGTCTAGTTTTCTTGACTACCCTTCTCTTGTTAAATGTATCACTGACTTAAGCATATTGTCAAACATTGAAACACTTGGAGGAGGACATCACTAATGCATCTTGCACCAACAAATTTGAGTTAGATCTAAAGTAAGAGATTACCTCCCTTACCCATGTAGCTCCCCCTTGATGTGAACTTTTCTTTTTCTCCTTCTTTTCCCATTTTCTTAAATGCTCTAATTTCTTGAATTCTCCTTTTCTTGAGCATTTGGTATGGTAATGTCCTAGCTCACCACATGTGAAGCACCTTATATGCTTTTATCCTTCTTTGCTCCATCCCTACAACTCATGTTAGTTTTCAAATCATTTGAATTGAGTTTAGGGTTTACCTACTTTTTCTTACCCAATGGACACATGTCCTTGTAGTGTCCCTTTTGATTGCACCCAAAGCAAATTATATGATCCTTTGACTTTGCTTTGACGGAGGTGGAAGCTTCTTCTTGCTCCAGTATTGAGGATGATCTTTTCTCCCCTCAATCCTTGAAGTGGAGACTTCTTCCTTACTTGAGGATGTGGACGATTCCACTTTTTCCTCCTCTTCGGATGTTGAACTTGACTCATCTTCCGATTGATCCTTTTTCTTTTCTTGGACTGATGATCCCTTTTCCTTGGGCTTCTCTTCTCCTTGTCCTTGTGTCGACTTTTCATGTAGAGCTATCACCTTTCTCCATAGCTCATATGCATTTTTGTATCCTCCTACATTAGACACAATATATGAAGTAGTAAATTTAATACAACTCTAGTTACCTCCTTATCCGCCTCTGCTTCCTCCGTTTGTTCCTTGGTCCAATACCGAGGTCAAAGCGTTTTCCTTTCTTGTCCATTGGAACTTCAAATGGAACTTCCAATGCGGTCCAATGATTCCAATCCATTTGGAACCATGTCTCCAACCGCTTCCTTCAATATTTGAAGTCATCTCGATCGTATGGAGGTGGGATCCGAATATCCCATCCTAGCGAACCTTCCGATTCCATCTTCCTTTAGTTTTTTGCTCTCTCGGCGGTTAGTTTGTAGATGAGCGAACCTCGCTCTGATACCACTTGTTAGGATCTTACCGGTTGCTAGAGGGGGGAGGGTGAATAGCAATTTTTCGATTCTTTCTTCCTACAATGTTAGCGTGCGTGAGGGGAAACAATAATAACAAAATCAAACAAACGCTAACACGTCACTTTTATGTGGTTCGGATATGACGCTCCTACTCCACGGCTGTCCGTAAGGTGGACGATCCCGATCCGTCGGTGGATGACTCCCGAAAGACCTTCGGCTAACTCATGTAGCTCCTTGTGGATGGAGAAACATCGCCACAATCCGGACAACACTTCCTGAGCACAAAGACTACTAATGAGCTCTAACAAAGCTCATTTCGTCAGACACTCTCGGCCAAAACCGAGCCCCTTTAAATAGTGCTCAAGGTGAGAAACCCGCTACCAGTCAACTGGTCATTACCAGTCGACTGGTCTCACCTAAATTCGACCGTTGCAAGCTCAACGTTTGAATTTTCAGCTACCACCAGTCGACGACCCCATTAGCAGTCGACTGATCTTTCTGTGTCATTACCAGTCGATTGCCCAGACACCAATCGACTGCCCCATTTCCTCACCTAAGGTTTCCCTTCCTGAGTACACTTTTCTCAGCACTCGAACCCTAGGATTTCCCGAGTATATTTCCCTCAGCACTTGAACCCTCACGACCCAGCTGACTCTTCACCAGTAGCCTCGATCTGTTGCTTCACGCCCTCTTCGTCTTTGGCTCCCATCCCTCATATGTGCACACAAGCCCCCGGCTTGCCTCCATGTCATCCTTCACATATGCCTCGAAGTCCGTGTCCCTCGGCTCATCGTTCCTGCTCCAATAGCCTCGACCTATTGCCTTCAAGCCTTCTTCGACTTTGGCCTCGTCCCTCAGATACGCACACAAGCTCACGGCTTGCCTCCATGCCATCCTTTACCATACCCGAAGCCGTCCAGGTAAGTCCATGTGTATCCTGCAAACCTGCACACTCAAATACACATCAAAACACAAGGGCGAACCTAACTTAAACCCTTTGCCCAAACATCAAAACACATGGTCACTCTGGATCATAGATTACCTCAACACTTATTGGGTCACACACAAAGGACACGAGTTTCGAAGATAAGATGATTTTAGTTTGACTAAAAGTGATCCGAAATTGAATTAATTGAGTTAGACTCAAATGAATCCAATTGAATTATAGGATCGAGTCTAATTTGAGTTAGACTCATTTAGATTAGACTCAACTACTTAATTATAGATAATACTCATTAAAAGATTTAATACAATATTGTTTAAGAGGAAAGCTAAGGGCATTCTATTCTTAGATAAATAGAATATTAAGAATCTCAAGGGATACCAAGAGGCTTGGTATTCATTGGGGTTTATTAGCATTAAGATGAAAGGATATCAAGGGGCGATGACCCTTGGTATTCATTGGATGAGTATAAATATCCCTCCTTGTCAAAGACTAGTGAGAGCATCCCTCTTCTTCCTCTTTCTTCCTCCTTGTCCAAAACTCTCTAGTGGAGGTTCTTGTGCTTTGTGAATCATCCCAAATTGCTAGCACAACTAAGTGGTTTTTCTCGAGACGTAGATCGTGTTCGTGTGGATACTACTAGAGGTACAGACACTTGAACATGCAAGAGATCCGGTGAACCAAGGACTTGTGGGATAAGCGAAGGGTACGCTCCAAAGGTATATCTATTAGATAGATTAAACTTCGTACATATTTTTCGCATGGATCACTCAAGAGATCTTATTTTCTGTTGAATTTTTATGTTGATGTCACATAAAGATCCCTACATCGAGGTGGGTGAAAGTTATTCCTACTCGAACTGATGATTCTTCTATTGTTACTAATTTTGTCAGGTCTAACATATTTTACAGGTTTGGGATACCCAAAGTAATCCTTAGTGATCAATGTTCTCATTTTTGCAATAAGCACATGAAAGCACTGTTGAGTAAATATGGTATTATTCAGAGGGTTTGTACTCCTTATCACCCACAGACAAATGGCCAAGTGGAGGTCTCAAATAGGGAAATTAAGCAAATTCTTAAGAAGACAATTAGTCCAGAAAGAAAAGATTGGAGCAAAAGACTTGATGATGCTTTATGGGCCTATCAGACAGTTTATAAGGCACCTATAGGGATGCCCCCTTATTGAGTTGTTTTTGGAAAGACTTGCCATCCTCCGGTTGAGGTGGAACATCGAGCATTTTGGGCTGTTAAAGCATGCAATTTAAATATGAAAGAAGCTCGGACTTATAGGAAATTACAGTTGCAAGAGCTTGAAGACCTTAGGTTGGAAGGCTTATGAGAACTCTAGGATCTACAAGTAGAAAACGAGAGCATTCCATGATAAGCAGATTTTGAGGAAGAATTTTCATGTAAGAGACAAGGTTCTTCTATTTAATTCTCGACTTAGATTAATACGAGGTAAGTTGAAATCTAGATGGGATGATCCTTTGTGTTACTAATGTTTTTCCTTATGGTGTTGTCGAGATACAAGAGTTTCCTACAAGGAGGACTTTCAAAGTGAATGGACATCGTCTCAAGGTATTCCATGAAGGAGCTACAAGAGGTTATTTACCTGACTTAAAGGGGAGTGTATTTTCTGTTCACATTTTACTGTTGCATTATGCTTCTTTAGTTTGTTTTCTTTCATTGTAGTTGGTTATGTTTAAATAGTATTTGGTCTTGAAAAAATTCTCCATGTGATACATTCTGTTTTTGCATTCTGTTCCTTAGTGGTTTCCCTTGTGTTATACCCATAAGAATTCCTTTATAATGCTTTGAGGATAGTGAGAGCTAATTAAATTTGACCATCAAATTTCGGATTCATTAGCGGGATTGAGTCTCTTTATTGCATTTAGTCAGAGGGATGTTGGTGGATTCTATTTTGATGAATTAAGTATGATAGAGGATATTAACTAGTGAGGACCACTAAGTCTATTACTATATTATTTTCTTTTGTGAGATGACATTCATGATAGACGATGCTCTAAAACTTGCTTTGCTTCTTTTGAAACCACAGTAATATATGCAAGCATGAAAATGAAGGATATTTTTCTTTCTTATTTCTTATAATTTCCAAATTTTCCCCTCACAATTTTCTTCAAACAATTTCATCTAGTTTTTTTGATCTTTGATCATCTTTGTTTATCCTTCTTCCTTGAGAGTTTGGTTGATGACTTGATGAGTTATTTTGCTAAGACGACCAAATTTTAAGTGTGGGGGAGGTTTTGCATATGTTGGAGATCTTGGAGATTTTGGATGGTTTCATTAAAGTGTGGGATCTTTAAGAATGATGTGAGAATCTCAACCAAATTTGAAGGTTCTATTTGTTGGATATTGTGAATGGAAAGAGAGGTGGAGAGTAAAGAGGCTCCATTGTGAATGAGACTTTAGTCCCACATTGAGAGTTTCAAGGCATATTGGTTGGTTTATATTGTTTCACAAGCATGTTAGTTGTGAACAAATGCATGGGGAGAGGATCTTTCTCACGTGTGGGTGTGCAGGGGGGATGTAAATCGAGGGCCCAAATTTGTATTGAACAAAGTAGATTCGTGTGCGCGGATGACCTGCGTGCATCGAATGCCCGATCGGTCGGGGCAAAATTTGTCCAAGCGGATAAACCAACGTTTTGCTACCTACGCACTTTTTTGCTCAAATGTAACGAATACATTAACTGTGTTGGTGCTGGAAGCACTAGATCGAACCTGGTTTTGATAATGACAAAGGGTTCAAAGTTAAGTGTATATTGTTATCTAATGGATTTACCAAGTGTACAGGAAAGTCCTAGTTCACCTAGGCATGAAGTCTTGACCTGTAGGGTTGAGCAAGAAGTCCTAGTCATTAACTCGGCAACGAAGTCCTGATCCAGAAGATTGGGCAGGAGTCTTAGCCGAGCGAGGATTGCGGACAGAAGTAAAGGCGGGTCGAGCAACGAACATCTCAAGATCCGGCAATCTCGGAGGTCGAGCAAAAGTCCAACCGAAGGAGCCGGTTGGCAAAAGATAACTTCTCCTGAGAGGAGTAGGTGAGGACGCATTCCCCGGAAGAGGGAACAATAGGCGTCGGTTCAACCTAGGGTTTCATTTTGAAATCTAAAGTCAGAACTAAGACAGCTCCGGCTGTGATTTATACTTGTAATTATTTATATTATACTGTTCTTGGATTAACCCTGGTTACATGAGTGAAAAGTGTTTACTGCTACATCCCAGGCGCTTGAGAGGAGTCAGGCGCCCGAGAAGACAGGCGCCTGATAGTTATCAGGCACCCCAGATGGCTTGTTCTAGCGGGTGAGTTCGGCTGAGATGGCAGGATGCCACGTCAACAACTCAGGCGCTTGTGATCCATCAGGCGCCCCAGAGGTCCCAGGAACCCAAGACCAGAGGATAAGAGTTTGGCCGAGTCTACGGATAAGGACGCACCCGATTCGCGACACGTGTCAGGCGCCCGAGAACCCCATATATAAGGGGCTTCACCCCTTGCTTTCCAGCATAAGTTTTCACATTCAACGAGAAAAGCCTTCTAGCAACTCAAGCACTCCAAAGATCTTCAAACTCCTTCCATGCTCAAGTTCCTCTGCGCCGCAATCGATCAAGATCGACGACACGCCACCCAAGACATTCTACGATCCTTCCGGTATCGTCGGTATATTTTATTCGTTGTTTAAATTCTATACTCGACTTACATATTTGTAATATTTTTCTCGACTTATAGAATTGCCCAACGAAAACTGTCAAGGACCGTAAGCCTTGGAGTAGGAGTCGTCAAAGACTCCAAACCAAGTAAAAAGAAACGTGTTAGCGTTGTGCTTCTAATTCTTCCGTTGTGTTTTGATTATTTCGAAAATTTTACGTAATCGCTATTCATCCCCCCTCTATCGATTACAATGATCCCACAAACTGTTGATTAATGCAAAATCAGTAACTCTTAGACGTTTGGATTTGGATGGTTAATTGGCACTAAATGACGTTAATTTGGTCATTGATTGCTGCGAGGGTCTGAGCCCTATATAAAGAGGCTGTGACCGAGAGCAAATGACAGAATAGAAAAGAGAAACAATTGTCTCTTCCACCTCATTCCCCTGGCCTGATAGCATTTGGGTACTTCTTCAGTTCGCCATGAGCAACGAGTGCTTCGTTGTGCTCGTGGTTCCGCTATTGTATCCTGAGAGACAGACGCCCATCAGAACCTCGAAGCACATTCAGAGGAGGACGAATATGTTTCAAGGAAACTGCATTACGCATGCCTCAACAACTCTTCCTCTCCGGCTCAGGAAGTCAAGTTCGGGACGTCTGGTTCGGGAAGTCCGGTTCGGGTATACCGCTTCAGGAAGACCAGCTCGGGAAGTCCGGTTCGGGAGGTCCGGTTCGGGAGATTCAGCTTGGGAGATTCTGCTCGGGAGATTAAGCTCGGGAATTCCAAGTTGAAAATTCCATCTCAGAAGACTGCATTCTGCATAAAAGGCAGCTCGGGCCACTCAACACCTACGTTGAAATTTTTATAATTTCAATTTATTTTTGTTAACTCTCCGAAAAAGTGTATATCCTCCAACAGTCTTGAAACAGACTTCGTTTCTATTGAGATGACCACAGAAAGTGTTGAGGTAAAACAGAGTCATCACCAGGCCCCCTCCGCCCCGATTGGGAATGTCCCAATCAACCATGGAGAAAAACCAGAGAAGTTCACTGGGTTGAACTTCAAGAGGTGGCAGCAGAAGATCCTCATCTACCTGACCATGCTCAATCTGGCTCGGTTCTTGACCGAGGACCCTCCCAAGCAAGCTGAGGTTGCTGAGGTGGAGGCTTGGACTCATTCTGAGTACCTATGCCGAAACTACATTCTTAACTGTCTGGTCGACTCACTGTATGCTGTGTACAACACGAAGAGAACGACTAAAGAGCTATGGGAGTCCTTGGACAAGAAATATAAGACGGAGGATGCAGGGGCCAAGAAGTTCATCGTGGGCCGATTCTTGGACTACAAGATGGTTGACTCCAAGACAGTGATCAACCAAGTCCAGGATCTTCAGGTGATCCTACATGAGATCCACTCAGAAGGTATGGTTCTGAGTGAAACCTTCCAGGTAGCAGCTATCATTGAGAAGCTGCCTCCCGGCTGGAAGGATTTCAAGAACTACCTGAAGCACAAGCGGAAGGAGATGAACGTGGAGGAACTCGTTGTTAGACTTCGCGTCGAAGAAGACAACAAGGGTTCAGAGAGAAATGTGTTCTCTCAGGCTACTGTAAAAGTCAACGTGGTCGAGCACGGACAAAGCTCGAAACGGAAGAATTCCAAATCTTCCAAGATGGGACCCAGAGGAGGCATAACCAAGAAGTTCTTTGGGAAGTGCTACAACTGTGGCCGAGTTGGTCACAAATCTTCGGAATGCAAAAAATCGAAGAAGAAGCAGGAGGCTAACCTGAACGAGGGACCAGAAATGGAAGACCTCTGTGTCGTGGTCTCCGAATTGAACCTGGTGGGTTCAAACCCGCGGCAATGGTGGATCGATACTGGAGCCACCAAACATGTGTACTGCAATAAGGAACTGCTCCATTATTTTGAAGAAATTAATGGAGACAAGCTGTTCATGGGGAACTAGGCAACCTCGGACGTCATGAGCCAAGGAAAAATGGTGCTGAAGATGACCTCGAGCAAAGACCTCACTTTAACCAATGTGTTATATATTCCCGAGATTCGAAATAATCTAGTGCCCGGATCATTATTAAGCAAGCATGACTTTTGAATTGTGTTTGAGTCAGACAGAGTTGTACTGTCGAAAAATGAAATGTTTGTGGGAAAGGGCTATGTATCTGATGAGCTGTTTAAGCTCAGTGTAATGATTATTAGACCTAAGATAAATGAAATTGAGAACTCTTCTACTTATATGCTTGAGTCTTTATGTTTATGGCATGGTAGACTAGGACATGTGAATTACGATGTGATACGTAGGTTAATAAACATGCAAAACATATCGACATTCCACCTTGACCCAAAATACAAGTGTGAGACTTGTGTTGAAGCAAAGTTGACAAGGTTATCATTTCAACACGTTGAATGAAGCAATGAATCACTCAGCCTAATTTACACCGACGTATGTGACCTAAAAGGTACACCGACACGTGGTGGGAATAGGTACTTCATTACTTTTGTAGATGATAACACAAAATATTGTTATGTGTATCTTCTCAAAAGCAAGGATGAAGCTATAGAGAAATTCGTTCTCTATAAGAATGAGGTTGAAAACCAACTTAATAAGAAGATTAAGGTGGTTCGAAGCGACCGAGGTGGTGAATATGTATCACCATTCGCTGAGTTGTGTACTGAACATAGGATCAGACACGAAACAACAACTCCTTCAGCAGAATGGAGTTACTGAGCCAAAGAATCGAACTCTTAAGGAGATGATGAATGCTCTTCTATTGAGCTCTGGACTGCCAGACTCCATGTGGGGGAAAGCTTTGTTAACAGCTAATTACCCTTTAAATAAGGTCCCTCGGAAGAAAATAGATAAGAGCCCTTATAAGTTATGGAATGGAAGATGACCATCCTACAAATATTTGCGAGTGTGGGGGTGTCTTGCCAAAGTTTTGGTGCCTGATCCGAAAAGGATTAAGATAGGACCAAAAACTATTGATTGCATATTTATCGGATATGCACATAACAACAGTGCGTATCGATTTTGTGTATATGAGTCACAATTACCGGATATACACAAGAACTCAATAATAGAATCGAGAAATGCCTCATTCATTGAGCGTGTGTTTCCATATAAGACCCGAGAGGATGTTAGCTCCTCAAAATGGGTGGAGGAAATACCAGAGGAAGAAGAGGATGATGAGCCAGTTGAGGCGGCGCCTAGGCGAAGTAAGAGAGCTCGGGTGGAAAAATCTTATGGAATAGATTTTATCACTTTTATATTGGAAGGTGAGCCCTAAAGCTACTCAGAAGCGGTGAACTCTTCTGAGGGACCTCATTGGAAAGAGACAATTACATCTGAGATAGATTCTATCTTGCAAAATGACACTTGGAAACTTGTGGATCTTCCTCCAGGGAGTAAACCATTAGGTTGCAAGTGGATCTTCAAGAAGAAGATAAAATCAGATGCACAATAGACAAGTATAAGGCCAGGTTGGTAATTAAAGGTTACCGACAACGAGAAGATCTTGATTACTTTGAAACGTATTCTCCGGTGTCGAGAATAACTTCTATTAGAGTGTTGTTGGCTATTGCTACTCTATGGAACCTGGAAATACAACAAATGGATGTAAAGACGACCTTTCTAAACGGAGATTTAGAAGAGAAAATTTACATGGAGCAACCTGAGGAGTTTTCTGTGCCAGGACAGAATAACCAGGTTTGCAAATTGGTGAAGTCTTTATACGTCTTGAAACAAGCTCCAAAGCAGTGACATGAGAAATTTAATAATGTCATGCAAGAAGGTGGATTCAAACTCAATGAATGTGATAAATGTGTCTACACGAAAGCCACAAAAGACGACGTTGTCATCTTGTGCTTATATGTAGATGACATACTTATCATTGGGAGTAATGATAAGATAATTAAATCCACTAAATATAAGTTGAACTCAAGATTTGATATGAAAGATATGGGTCTAGCTGATGTGATTCTAGGAATCAAAATTCTTAGAATAGCTGAAGGACTTGTTCTTAGTCAGTCCCATTACGTGGACAAGATTCTTGAGAAATTCACCAATGGTGATACTGTGTTGGCACGAATGCCGATAGACACAAGCCAACATCTATCAAAAAATTGAGAAAAAAGTATCTCGCAGGTAAAGTATGCTGGGGTGATTGGAAGTCTGATGTACTTGATGAATTGTACAAGACCAGACTTAGCCTACGAAGTAAGCAAACTAAGTAGATACATGAGTAATCCCGGTGTTGAGCACTGGAAAGAGATAACAAGAGTACTGAGGTACTTGAGATATACTCGTGGAAACGGACTGCACTACATGAGATATCTTGTTGTTATCGAAGGATACAACAATGCAAGTTGGATATCTGACATAAAAGACTCAAAATCTACGAGTGGATATGTATTTACGCTGGAAAGTGCAGCCATTTCATGGAAATCTTCTAAGCAAACCGTACTAATCAGATCCATGATGGAGTCTGAGTTTGTAGCTCTTGACAAATGTGGTGAAGAGGCTGAATGACTACGACAATTCTTAGAAGATGTACTGAGATGGTCGAAATCCGTGCCGACAATTTGCATACATTGTGATAGTCAATCGACAATTAACCGGGCACAAAACCATCTGTATGATGGTAAGTCTAGACATATACGTCGGAGACACAATACCATTAGACAACTACTCTCAACTGGAGTTATCACTGTTGACTATGTGAAGTCAAAGGATAACTTAGCGGATCCGCTAACCAAAGGGTTAAATCGAGAGTTAGTTGCAAGTTCATCAAGAAGGATGAATTTGATACAGGTAGAAAATGTTGGTGCAAAGGAAACCCAACCTATGCACATTGGAGATCCCAAGAACTAGGTTCAAAGGGACAACCTAACTGCACTACAAAGTTGCTCACTGTGAGGGAACAACCCATTGAAACAATGAAGGATGGAGGTTAAGCATGCAACTTTTAATGATTCAATAGAGTTATGTGGAAAACACTTAAAAGATCACCTATGTGAGAAAGAAGTGGGGCCGCTTCGAAGAGAATTGAAGGCACAATTCTTAGAACTTCTCACAGAATCAGATGTGTTCATGGCCAAGAACGAAGATACTTATGAGAACTGAGGTGTATCAGGGAGAGTCCAGGGTGAGATGGGTCAATGCTTACACAAACGTCAGCACAGTTCAAGGACATCATGTCTACTGTCAGCTAGTAAGCAAACAGATCTTCACAAGAGAAGGTTTAAAGGGTGAAACCTACCTGTCCTATACTGGACTCAACTGCTGAATGCTATCACATACCCTGTTTCCATTCATGTGGGGGATTATTGGATATATTGTGAATGGAAAGGGAGGTCGAGAGTAAAGAGGCTCCATTGTGAATGAGACTTTAGTCCCACATTAGGAGTTTCAAGGCATATTGGTTGGTTTATATTGTTTCACAAGCATGGTAGTTGTAAACAAATGCATGGGGAGAGGCTCTCTCTCACGCGTGGGTACGCAGGGGGGTGCAAATCAGGGCCCGGATTTGTATTGAACCAAGTAGATTCGTGTGCGTGCACGACCTGCACGTGTCGAATGCCCGACCGGTCGGGGCAAAATTTGTCCAAGCGGATAAACCAACGTTTTGCCACCTGCAAAATTTTTTGCTCAAATGTAACGGATGCATTAACTGTTGATTAATACAAAATCAGTAACCCCCAGACGTTTGGATCTGGATGGTTAATTGGCAGTAAATGACGTTAATTCGGTTACTGATTGATGCGGGGGTCTGAGGCCTATATAAAGAGGCTGTGACCGAGAGCAAATGACAGAGAATAGAAAAGAGAAACAATTATCTCTTCCACCTCATTCCCCTGGCCTGGTAGCATTCGGGTGCTTCTTCAGTTCGCCACGAGCAACGAGTGCTTCGTTGTGTCCATGATTCCGCTGTTGTATCCTGAGAGACAGACGTCCATGGGAATCTTGAAGCACATTCGGAGAAGGACGAATCTGTTTTAAGAAAACTTCATTACACAAGCCTCAGCAACACTTCCTCTCCGGCTCGGGACGTCTGGTTCAGGACGTCCGCTTCGGGAAGTCTGGTTGGGGTAGACCGGTTCGGGACGTCCGGTTCGGGAAATTCTGCTCGGGAGATTAAGCTCGGGAATTCCAGGTCAGGAATTCCAACTCGGAAGACTGCATTCTGCATAAAAGGCAGCTCGGGTCACTCAACAGCTAAGTTGAAATTTTTGTAATTTCAATTTATTTTTGTTAACTCTCCGAAAGAGTGTATATCCTCCAACACTATTTAATCAGTAGGGTGGCTCATAGTTTTGTGGGCTGAGTTGTTAATTTTGAAAGATAAAACTGGAACATTTGGAGAATTTAGTTCAGTTCATGAAGAAGATAAAGGAAACATAGTGATACAAGAACTTTGTATCAACCTGGAATTGATTGTGCTAAATTTCTCTGCAATTCCTAGTTGGTGAATGATTCAAGATAGATTGCTACTCTATAATACCATTTGATGTTCCGTTTGGTTCCGTGAGGTTCACTTTCCATTGGCTCAAAAGTTTCAAAATAGAAGTAGACAGAAATTTGTAATTTGAAATTGACAATCTTGGAATTGCTAAATTCAGCAGGTTGAAGATTGCAGTTTCATACAGTTCAGCAGATGATGGTTTTGTTTTTCTAATAACATATAGTGTTTCTGTATTTTTCAGAATCTGGTTGTCTGAACTGTTCTGATTTTAACAAAACTATATTCTGTTAATCAATTGGTATGGAGATGTTGAGTTCTGATTTGTGCTAGTAAATATTTCATTTTGGTGTGCCATATTAGCCTTGTTGGCCTTTTATTCTATAATCCCTTTATGTACTGGTTTTGATGGTATTCCTGATCTACATAGGGAGGAATGGAGTGGTCAGTAAGAAAGCATTCCTCCCTAGGTTCTGTACAAAAAAATTGATTTGTATCAATATCAGTAAGCTTATCCTGCTGCTGTTTTGTCTGAAAACTATGTATGATGTGGTTTCTGCACATTAAACAAATTTACCATTCTTTGGAACTGAGAAATTTCAGAACTGAGAAGAAAAGTTGGGAGTGGAAGAGCTATACTTGTAGGTTAGAATGATGTGGAGTTGTATGCAGTGACAGAAGAAAAAAAAGAAAAACAAACGGAAAAAATCGAAGCAGATGGATTGTTTGTTGCTGGAATTTTCTTAGCAATTTCTATTTTGAAACTGAAGACAGGTAATTTGGTCAATAATTCCTAGGATTGAGTTGTTCATTGGAGTGTCATCTCAGAAGGCTATCTTAGTTCTGCAGGAAAGGAACTTGAAGTATCAAACATGTACCAAACTCTTTGGAGCACTTCTCAAATCATTGAGAAACTCAAGTGAAACTCTTGCATTTTCAGTGACAAATGGTGTTCTTTTGTTTCCATGTCTTCCCTGAATTGGAAATTTAGACTTTTCTTGAATCTGAAATCAGAACTTTGAAAAGTTCTGAAATGCAGAATTGAATAAGTTTGCAGCTATTGAAGTGACCCCAAACTTGTTTGCCTCTCCAACAATCAGAATGAGTGTATCTTCCTAGATAATCAACGAACAAGTACCATATAAATTGAGAAAACATATTTGAAGGAGGGATTCAAGAATCTGGAGACTGAAAAAAAGAGAAAAAATGGTAAAGAACTATGACACCAGAAATTGGTCATTTCTGCAACTGAGGAATTAATTCCAGATTGCTGCAGCAACTTTGTTGGTTCTCTAGCAATGCAACACAGACACATCTCTCAAGATGAGAGACATTAAATGTTAGCTGTAGAGAAAAACAAAAGAGGAGAAGAACTCAAGGACGGGTTACAGAAATGCAGAAATGTGGAATCTGCAATTATGTATCAGCTTTGTGCCAAAATTTTGTTGCAGTTCTGACCTGTAACTATTTCGATTGAAGCTCCTTCCATTTCATTGCTAATTGGTATTATCTCTTCTGCAAAACTCTTTGTGACACAGGCTGATATTTATAAGTTCTTTAAATCTGAATTCTGGAGGCTGACACTCTGGAATTGATTGTTGGAACAGAATTGTGAAGCTGATTTCTAAAAAATCAAAGCTATATATATCAATTCAATACTACTCTCAAGTTATCTACATAATGAAAATGCTTTGCAATGTAAAAAGAATTAATAGATGTGCATCAATTAGGTCATGTTCAGAATTCAAACTAATAAAGAAAGGAGTGCCAAATGTCTACCAGCTGTTGAATTTCTGAAAAAAATGGGAACCTACAAGAAGGAAGCCAAGGATGTTTGCAAGCAATTAAAGAAAGAATTTTGAGTACAATCAGACAAGGAAGTGCAGGGTCATTTGGAGCCAGTAAAGAGTAAATTTTCTTGTGATGTTGAAAAAAGGGAGTTAATCAGAGAATTAATTGCGGACTGAAATGAACTCTGGAATTGATGCAATGCAACCTGCTTACCAAAGATTCAAGAGAAGTAGACCATGCTCCATTAGTAGTAAAACGGGTCCAACAATTAGTTGCAATTAACTCATCGGGTTTATTCTTCCAACACTCTCACTCCTCATTGATTCTTTTCTCTCTTGCCATTTTGTCTGCTTCACATAGTTTCTTTTTGATTCCATCTCAATTCTTAATAAATCCTTTTGATTCATGTATGCTATGTATTTACAATGGTGGAGAAGTAGAAAATAAGCCAACTTATGGTAATGAAATGTCATGAGTAGCCCTTGAGTGGAACTCCACTTTACACATGCTTTTGAGGGCTAGAGATGAGATGCTACCTTGTGAGACTCTTTTCATGCATGGTTCATTCAGGTAGTTTGATGCCACCATGCTTATTGACTAGTGAAATATTGGACTTGAGAATTTTTTTTGGTCCTCTTGAATTTGGTGTTCCTAGGTAATTTACTCTTGCTATCATTGAGGTATTGTTAGGAAGTTGTTAGGTGGATTATCTCTAGTTGTTTCTTAGTTTCTTTGCTTGCTCGGGACGAGCAAGAATAAGTGTGGGGGAATTGATAATCATCATTTTGGTGCATTTTTTTAGGCTCTTGTATCCTTGTTTTTCCATCTCTTTATGTGTTAAATCTATGATTATGATGCATTTTACGGGATAGGCTCATTATTGGATTTGATCATAAATTATGTCATATTTACGGTATTTGGGGCTAATAATTGACTGTTATTTTTGTAGGCATCAAAGAATCAAGGACCCAACTCAATCATACCAAATTTGGGCTTAAGTTAGGTTCAATTGAGGAAATCAAGATCTGGATTAATTTGGACCGTTCATCCAAATCTGAGAAGATTTGAGTCATCTATCATGATATGATCCATCCAAGCACAAGGAAGAGCAGATCACTACCATCGATAAGGATCTACAGTTTTTGGATTTGAATCGGGAGTGGTTCGACCGTTGGATTAGACTGGAGAGCTCTCAGCCATCGGTGGAGATCTAAGATGAATCAAAAGAAAACTAGAGGGAGCTTAGGAGGGGGATCACGCAAACGAAGGAGGAAGGAGGAGGAGACAGTGTTAGTAATCATGCGGTCGACAAGAGGGGGGTGAATTGCCCCTACAAAACAAAGACAAATCTTTTGTTTCTTTCTTAACAAAGATAAGAATTAGTTATCACAAATAAATAACATAAACACAATAACTGAACAAAAAGGATAAGAGGCACAACCAATTTATTTGGTTTGTAACCAAGATGGTTGCTAATCCAAGGCGAATCAAAGCTTATTCTCCAAATGTACTATTTGGGGCGGAGAAACCTCTTACACAAACTAGAACCTAGAAAACAGAGGAAAGCAAGAATGAAATTCATGTACAATAAATTGATTTTTGTAACTGAGCTATGGGGGTCAATTTATAGCCCCAGTCAAGTCTATCCGATTGCAAACGTGGCCTTATACGGGCGCTCGAGTGCTTAGGGGCGCCTGACACGTGACTCAGGGGTTATCCACTTCGCAACATTCACAAACAACTAGTTCTAGATGAATTATGGCTTCTCAGGCGCCTATATACACTTGGGCGCCTGGGAACATGCGCGCTCGAGTGCATAGGGGCGCCCCCATTTACAGGCGCTCGAGTTGATTTGGGCGCCCGAGTGACTTTAGGTCAGCACAACGCTGACCAGTCAACAACGAGTCTTCTTGGGTGATCTCAGGCCTTCCAGAGTTTGGCTCACCTGAACCCTCCTCCCGCCTTCTCCTTGAGTGTGCTTCCCCCGATTTCTCATCTTGGGGACATCGCACGAGTCCTTCTTGCTCCACCGGCGTACTGTTTCGCAGACCTCCGCGTCCCTCAGATCCACCGAGCCCGTTAGCTCCCTTCCTGTGTCATCCTTCTCGACCGCTATGTCTTCCGCTCGACTTCCTGCACTCCTAAGCTCCTGCACACTTAGACACAGGGATCAAACACAACAGAACCTAACTTGACTCGGTTGATCACATCAAAACTCACTTGGGATACTTACAATCTCTCCATTTTTTATATGCATTAACCCGAATTAAGTCAGGGTTAAAAACATATGAAATGACAGAATTAAATATATATTTGACAATGTAATTAATTTTTTTTAAAAAATATAATTAAAAAATTTAAAATTAAGCCTCCCCTTAATTTAATCCTAATTTTTTCCCCCTTTGATTATATCAAAAAATATATTAAGAGTAATATCAACTTTAAAAAATATTTAAACTAAAAACAAATTGTGTAAATTGACTATGTTTGAAGCAAAATTGAAAGACAAAGTAAAACTAACATTAGTAATTTAAATGTATGAAGCATTTTGAAAAAAAACATACAAAATTATTTAGACATCCAAAATTTTTGAAAATTGTTAAGAATATGTCAGAGGTAATAGATAGTCTCCAAAAAAAAATTATGTTTTTCAATTATCGATGTTAAAGTTTTGTTGAAATTAAAAATTATATTTTCAAAAAAATATTTATAAAAATTTATCTTTTTATCGAAAAATAATTAAAATTTTATCTAAGTTGGAAAACTAGTAGATTCACCTCAGAAAAAAGGTTTTAACATAAAATAAATTTTTTAAGTGTAAGAAGATAATTTTTATTTGAGAGTTGATAACGTTCGAAAAGATAATTTTAAAAATTAGAATTAAGAAAATTTGAAAATTTTTCCCCAACATTCAACAGATCATCTATAGACCTTGAAAAATTAGATTCATCAAAAAAAATTTTAAAGTATTTTTAAAAATTAAGACATTATTTTCGAACGAAAATTCATAAAAATTTATCTAATGAAAAAAAAGTTTGAAAAAAATTCTTAACATTGACAAAATTGAAGTCTATCACAAAATAAATTTAAAACTGATTTTTTTTGTAATAAATAAATAGTTGAATAACAAAAAGAATGACAACATAGCATTACTAGCATGAAATTAAAAGCTGATAATTTAGCACAAACTTTGGGATCCAAAATAAATTCTTACCAATAGGGTTAACTAATGATTTTGTAGGAATATAGTTTTTGGAAACTTTTATAATTTAACCCTTGTGATATCGTAAATACCAATTTAATCCTCCATTATATCTAACTTTTGAATTTTGAAAACAATTTGAACATGCATTGTTATTTTTCAATTTTTCAACTTGAGCTTTCAAATTTTCATTTTCTAATTTCAATTTATCATACATATCTATTGGGTATGTAGATGCTAATTATTTTTTTTTTAAATCTACATTCTTGAATTTTAATTTACAAAAGCGATTTGGTCATTTTTCTTAATATTGAAATAGAGTTGATGGGTGGAAGTAAACATACATCACTTACCAAGACATTTTGGAATTCGAAGGCTCCCCCTTCGTCGCTGCTTTCTTCTGACGTGACTCCCCCTTCATCGATGTTTTCTTCTTGGTGAGTGGCCATCAATGCTAGTCTGGAATGTTCCTTGAGATCTGATTCTTTTGATGAGGACTCATCCCATGTTACCTTTAGGTTGTGAGTCTTTGACTTCGTTGCCTCTTTTCTTTTGTTCTTCAACTTGGGGTAGTTTTCCCTGACGTGTCCCTCTTCGTCGCAGTGATAGCATTTTATCTTTCTTTTACTCCGAGGGTGTCTTTCGACCTGCATCATCTCCTTAAATTTATTAGATTTAAAAAATTTCTTAAATTTTGTTACCATGTATGTTGCTTTCTGTTGATCGGATGAAACACTTATCATTTTGGGTCTTCCTTGAGTGTAAGGCAATTGTCCATCTTTTTACTATTTCCTGCGCACCGAGACTCATAAAGTTCTAAGGTACAAAATAACTATTTTAGAGTACTTACCTCTAGGTTCTTGGAGATATATATGAATCTATTATCGAAGTCCACTCCGGTGTTCTTGGAAATGCGTTTAAAACATACCTTTGTAAATTTTAGTTCGTTACCATGTCCCCGAGATTCGTGAGTCCGGTGATTAATTCCTTTATCCTCGCATGTAGTTGCGGCACCGTCTCTCCTTCTTCCATCCGGAGCTTGGTTAGTTGGTTCCGAAGGATATCTCGTCGTGCTAGCTTTGCTTCCGATGTCCCGTCATGCAACTCCAAGAACTTCTCCTAGAGCTCATTTACTGACTTGTAGGTTCCGACGCGGTCGACTTCTTGTGCCAGTAGAATGGTTAGAAGATGAAATTTTTCTGTCTCATTTGCTACAAAATCTGCTTGCTTCTTTTTCGTCCACAGGCACTCATTTTTATCTTTATTCTCGACATCTTTGGGGACTTCAAAATCATTTTTCATTATTAGTAACAAATCAAAATCAATTTTAAAAAATACTTGCATTTTTTTCTTCCAACTAGCGAACTCTCCCTCGAACTTTGGCGGGTAGATGACTGGTCCGACCATTTAGTACTTATTTCAGTTGGTGGTTAGTCCTTCAGGAGAGTTCTGGCTCTGATACCACTTGTTGGTGATCGTGCGATGGGCAAAAAGAGGGTAAATTGTGTTAGGACCGTGACCGTCAAGCTAGAGGGGGGGATGAATAGCTTTTCTTCAATTTTTCTTCCTACAAAGTTAGTGCGCAAGCGGAATAAACAACAACTAAAACTAAACTAAGAGGAACACACCTATTTACGTGGTTCGGAGATAAAACTCCTACTCCACAGCTGTCCGTAAGGTGGATGATACCTAATCCATCGGTGGATGATTCCCCGGAGCACCTCCGGCTAGCTCTCGTAGCTCCTTGTGGGTGGAGAAACCTCGCCACAACCTTTGTACATGATCTGAGCAATATAGGCTACTAACCAGCTCTATCCAAGTAGGTTTCGCCAAGAAGAAGTAGCCTGAAACGAGCTCCCTAAATAGAGCTCAAGGCTGAAATGTGACCGTTACTAGGGGCAGTCGACTGACCTTACTAGAATTCGAAATTCACACATGACTTTTCGAATTCTGGCCACACCAGTCGACTGCCCCAGGGGCAGTCGACTGGTCCACTCCTAAGCCTAGGGTTTCCCTTCCCGAGTACATTTCTCTCCACACTCGAACCCTCCCGGCTTAGTTCCCGAGTACAATCCCTCAACATTCGGACCCTCACGACCTGGTTGACTCCTCAAACAGCAGTCTCGATCTATTGCCTTCACGCCCTCTTCATCTTCGGCTCCCGTCCCTCAGATGTACACGCAAGCCCTCAGCTTGCCTTCATACCATCCTTCACACATGCCTCGAAGTCCGCGTCCCTCGGCTCATCTCTCTGCTCCAGCTGCCTCGATCTGTCGCCTTCAAGCCCTCTTCGACTTTGGCCCTCGTCCCTCGGATACGCATACAAGCCCGTGGCTTGCCTCCATGCCATCCTTCACGTACGCCTCGAAGTCCGCTTCCCTCGGCTCATCGTCCCTGCTTCATTCATGGTCCCTCGGATGCGCACACAAGCCCACGGCTTGCATCCATGCCACCCTTCACCGTACCTGAAGACATCCAACCAAGTCTATGTGTACCTGCAAACCTGCACACTCACATACACATATTAGATCAACAACAAACCCTAACTTAATCATATTGACACACACATCGAAACCCATAATCCTCCAGATCATACTTGGGTCGATTGCCCCAACAATCTCTCCCTTTTTGATGTGTGGCAATATGTTTAAGTTAGGTAAAACAACAACAATTGAAAATTATAGACATAGCAACAAACAAGAGGCAACCTCCCCCTTAACCTATGCCCTCCACATAATTTCCAATTTTCCACAACACTAAGTTAAGTCAAACCTAACTTAACACCACAAATTCTCCTGAGTCAAGTTAAACCTAACTTAACACCACAAATTCTCCCCCTTTGACACCATCAAAAAGATTGCCCCAAGCAATCCTACCCCTAGTGCCAATGAGAACCCAAACTATTTCTGAAAACCCCTCAGAAATCAACAACCCGAAAGATCAGTCGACTGATTCAACATCAGTCGACTGGTACCCTCAATTCGCAAACTTACCGAAACATCAGTCGACTGCCCCACAAAATTCCAGCCGACTGATACAGTCCATTTCTGAAATTCCAGCCGAATTTCAGAAATCCCTAGAAAATTCCACAAAATTCGGAAAAATGTAAAACTTTGCAAGCATATTTGTTAGGATATAATCCACCCTAGAAAAATATAGTTTCGTGAAAAACACTAAATATGCTTGACTTTTGGTACAAACTCCAATTCTCTCAAAATGTATCATTTTGTATCAACTTTCAATCCCTTATTTGATTCTATGTGTTTGCCAAGCCTATCCATTACCATTTCACACATAGAATTGACCTCAACTCTCCCCTTTTTCTTATATATACTCAAGATGATAAAGCCTCCCCTTTTTTATCTCTTAACCCTAGACATATACAAGTATATATGAAACTTCCCTTGTGCCTATAATAGCAATAGCATACCATTCAATAGCAAACCATGAATTTGCAAACAATATAAGCAATATCAAAGATATGAAATAAAAACTTCATAAAGTAATATGAAAGCATATATCCAAAGTTTCATATAAAAGTCAAAATAAAGCATAAGGAAGTCACAAGAGTCGTAGCCCCGAAGTCATCAAATATTACATAACCAAAATAAGTGTTTGAGAGATAAATATAAAAACTACGCCATACACTCTCAACATTAAAGCCATCAAATCACCCCAACTGAGTCACATGTTGTCGCCTGTAGGAGGAGGAGGAGGAGGACCCTGGTACGCCAAATGCCACTGCTGCATCATCGCGTACATCTCTGCCTACTGCTGTTGCATGTCAATCTGGCGCTGCTGGAATGTCTGAAAATCCTCCCTAAGCCCGTGTACCTCGGACTGTAGCTGGGAGAACTGCTCCTGTATAACCCCTCCAGCGGCAACCTCCTCATCATCATCTGAGCTCGAAGAATCAGGACGACGGCGCCAGATGATCACCCCCTCACGTTTCTCGACCCCAGCTAGAGAGAGCTGTCGAGACCCTATCTGGTCATAGTCCTTAGACAACTCATGAACCTGACCCTCGGTGACTTTAACCCCTCTAGATCGAAAGAATTCGGTCAAAACATGACCGAATGGCATGTACAGCTTCCTATTGACATCATGGGAGAAATAAACAATAAATGCAAATACTTGGCGGGCTATGTCGATGTCCAGTCTCCTCTCTAGGGCATACATCATCACCAAGTGGGGAAGTCGAATCTTCGACCACCCCTTGGTGACAATCGAAAGAATGCAGTCTAAGACAACCTTATACAAGACATTACTCACCGGGCTCATGTTTTTGGCTACAAAAATACGGTCTCGAGTACAACGAGGTCTGTTAAAATAATACCAGTAGATCTGATCTATGGTGACACCTGGTAAAGTTAAAGGCTCAGTAACTGTGGGGAAACATGTAAACTGGCTATTTGAAACTCTACACCCTAAAAATGACCGTAACACGTCAGGTGTGAATGGAATGGTAATCCCTTGCACCATTGACTCATATACCTCGTTCTGGGCATCAGTAGATATAAGGTTGGTATAGATTTCCTTACATAAGTCAAAATTGATAAAATGTTGACAATAGACTAGTTGTTCTAATACAAAATATGCAATAATCTCAATGATGTGGGGGTGATATCCTGGAAGTATGATTTGTTGAGGTAGTAGCAATTCATTAAAATGAAAGCCGCATCGTTAAAAACTTTCCGACACTCCTTGCCGGCGTCGCCGTAGCTTAGTTGGTGAGCTTACCTTTTTCCTAGGCTTACAAATTAAACAAACTAGGGATGGTAACTACGTTCATCAATTCAAATATGCTAAAGAGTTAATAAAGAAATTTAAAATGGATAACTCTAAAAGCATAAGTACCCCCATGGCCACTAATGTAAAAATAGATAGTGACCCTGATGGTAAACCAGTGGACCTTAAACTCTATAGGAGTATGATAGGTAGGCTACTGTACCTTACAGCCAGCAGACCTGATATCCTCTTTGCTGTAGGGATGTGTGCTAGATACCAAACCTGTGCTAAGGAAATGCACTTAGCAGCCCTAAAAAGAATTCTAAGATATGTAAAGGGCACCCTAAATGTAGGGATTTGGTATTCTAGGACCTCAACTTTTGATTTAACAGGATACACAGATTCTGACTATACAGGCTGTAATTTAGATAGGAAGAGCACAAGTGGAAGCTGCCAACTGTTAGGTCAGAGTCTAGTTAGTTGGTGCAGCAGAAAACAACACTGTGTAGCTCTATCCACAACTGAAGCTGAGTATGTGGCCTTAGGAGAGTGTGTTGCTCAACTTTTATGGATGATGCACACACTTAAGGACTTCCAGCTCAACTACACCCAAACTCAAGTATTTATTGACAACATAAGTTCAATTAATTTAACTAAGAACCCAATTCAACACTCCAGAACCAAACATATAGAAGTCAAACATCATTTTGTAAGAGACCATGTAGCCAAGGGTGAAATAGTACTTAAACATATTGACTCTAAATCCAACTTAGCTGATATATTCACAAAACCCTTACCTGAATCTGAGTTCAGTTCACTAAGAAGGCAGTTAGGATTGTGTTCTGTAGAATAGATTAACTTTATTACTTTTTCTCTACTTGATTTAAAATTAAAATTTGAAAAACTGTTTTACTTAATTTCAAAATCAGTTTTCATTTTCGACTTAGTTTTATTTTTTTTAAACTACCCCCTTTCAAAACTAGGGTTTTTCGAAAATGGACTTAGTCTAGGCCCTAACCCTAGAACTGCATGCACCTATAGACTTAGAAGCCAGCATCTCACAAGCACCTTAGGGTACTTTTTGATTGATAACCTAGAAAGGGTTGAGATGTTTAGGTCTTTGCCTTAATTCAAGATGCTTTAAGTCAGTGCATCTGCAGTAATTGGGGCACTAAATACAACTTATAAAGCAATCAAGTTAAGTGTCAAGTTTAGAAAATCTAACTTGAACAGAAACACTTAATTTGACTAACCCTAGCAAAAACTACTGTTTATAACAGTTAGTAAGTAGCTAATTGGGTTAGACAGGTCCCTATAGAGAAAATTGAATGATTGTGGTTTAAGTCTAATTATGATTTGGTTCAGTACAGCAAAATCTTACTTATTTCCATTATTTCTGCTATATTTATTTGTTTTGATATATGGCAAAGGGGGAGAGATAGGAAAGGAGAGAGTAAAATTAATTTTCTTTATTTAAAAAGTTTTCAAAATTTTATTTTCTTAACTCTATCCTTTATTCAAAAAGTATTCAAAAGTTTTTTCTTTATTCAAAACTTTTTTTGAAAAATACTTAAGCTTTCAAAATTTTGCTAAGTATTCAAGCCTTTTAAATTTTTACTCAAGCTTTCAAAATTTTGCTAAGTATTCAAGCCTTTCAAATTTTTACTTAAGCTTCTCAAAATTTTGCTAAGTATTCAAGCCTTTCAAATTTTTACTTAAGCTTCTCAAAATTTTGCTGAGTATTCAAGCCCTTCAAATTTTTACTTAAGCTTCTCAAAATTTTGCTAAGTATTCATGCCTTTCAAAATTTTTACTTAAGCTTTCAAAATTTTGCTAAGTATTCAAGTCTTTCAAAATTTTTACGTAAGCTTTCAAAATTTTGCTAAGTACTCAAGCCATTCAAAATTTTATAACTTAAGCTTGTCAAAAGTTTTAAACTTTAATAAAGTACCTTAAGCTTAAGTTTCTCAAAACTGGTTAAGTACAATATTATTAAGTACTTAAGTTTTTTAAATCATCCTACTAAAGTACTTAAGCTAACACTTTCAAAACCTTTGAGTACCTTGAAACTTAAAGCCTCAAACTTTTTAAGTACTCAAAAATCATGTTTCAAAAATCTTCCTATATACTTTTAACTTAAGATTCCTAAGTACCTAAAACTTAAGTTTTCAAAGTACAAGTAAAGTTTTTTTAACCCCACGAATTTTTGAAAAATCTAGGGGGAGATTCCTTCCAGGGGGAGGGAACAAAATTTAACATTTTTTCATGCTTGCTTAAACTTAACTTTTTGAACTAAGGTTGCCATAAATCAAAAAGGGGGAGATTGTTGGTGCAGAATGCACCAAAGTCAAACCTGTGTTTTGATAATGGCAACAGAGGTCAAAAGTTAAGTCTTACTTGTGTTTCTAACAAGTTACTCTAGTGTGCAGAGATAAAGTCCTAGCGAAGGAAAGCTAGGCAACTGGCGAAGGAGTGCCAGTAGCAAAGCCCTAGCGAAGGACTGTTAGGCAACTGGCGAAGGACTGCCAGTAGCAAAGTCCTAGCGAAGGAAAGCTAGGCAACTGGCGAAGGAGTGCCAGTAGCAAAGCCCTAGCGAAGGACTGCTAGGCAACTGGCGAAGGAATGCCAGTAGCAAAGCCCTAGCGAAGGACTGCTAGGCAACTGGCGAAGGACTGCCAGTATCCAAGACCTGACAAAGGACCGTCAGGCAAAAGTCCAACCAAAGGAGCGGTTGGCATCAGGTAAACTCTCCCGAGAGGAGTAGGTGAGGATGCGTTCCCCGTCGAGGGAACAGTAGGCGTCGGTTCGACCTAGGGCTCCATTTTGGAGACCAAAGTCAGAACCAAGATAGCTAAGGCTGTATAAATAAATATTTTATTGTTGCATTGTGTTTTGGACTAACCCTGGATGCATGACCGAAAGAACGTGTGTCTGCAGCTCAGAAAGCCTCAAAGGAGAGAGGCAATGGCTGAGTAGGGCGCTCGGAGTGTCCCGGGCGCCCCCAAGGTGCATACAAAACAAGTCAAAGAAAAAAGGGTTCGAACAGCTGCTGGGCGGGGCGCCCTCGTGCGGGCGCCCCCGCTGCTCCCGGGCGCCCCCAGCGTCCCAGGCGCCCCCATGTGCATGCCTCGGACCAGAAGCCTTCGAAGCTAGAAGATAAGATTTGACCCGGTCAACCCGGGCGTCCCGAGCGCTCCGGGCACCCCGGTCAAAGCGGATCCCGAAGATAAGGGGATCAGACGCTGACCGAGATTGAATCGGATCGAAGGACACGTGGGGGGCGCCCCCTGGCCCTATATAAAGGGCCCTCGACCAAGGCTTCCAAGCATCAATTCTTTCAACGCCTCAAAGCTCTTCTACGCTCGTGCCTTGCTCCGGAAACACTCCAACTCGAGCCGACGACGTCCCGCTGCCCCGAAAAAGTCAATACACTCCGGACGTCGGTAACGAAGAGCGCAATTCTTTATTATTATTTTCGTGCACTTACTTTGTAACCAAATTCTGAAACTATTATTGCGCTTCATATAGAATTGCCCAAAGTAAACGGTCAACGACCGTGGGCCTTGGAGTAGGAGTTGACACAGGCTCCGAACCAAGTAAAATCGACTGTGTCTCTGTGTTGTGTTTATTTTTACTTCCGCTGTGCAATTGCTCTTTACGAAATTTCGAACGATTTTCGATATTCACCCCCCCTCTATCGGTTTTCTCGATCCAACAGGAGACACGGCGGGTCTCCGGCGACGTCGTCGGAAGCCTCTGGCGTCGCCGGAATCTTCGCGAAGGCTGCTGGAGCCGTGTGCCGGGCGGCTCCGGCGGATCTCCGCGGCGAAGCCATTTTGGCTCGGCGGCGGAAATCGGGAATTCCTGATTTCCTCCCGTAAATGAAAATAAAAAAAAATAATAATAAAAGTATTTATTTAAATACACATTTCCTTTCTAAATTCAAAAAATTAAATAAATTTAATTAAGGAATTTTCTGAATTTATTTTTCTATTTTAAATATTATTTAAAAATTCTAATTTTTTTTAAAAACCTAAAAAAATTTTAAAAAATTTCAAAAAATCATTTTATAATCTGATAATTATTTATTATATTTATTATTTTATATTTAATTAATATTTTAATATTTTTATCATTTTAAATATATATTATTTAAATAATTAATATTATTGTTCCAAGTTTACTTGATAAAAATGTGTTGTAGTAGATTACTTTAATGAAGTTGTCTTTTATAGTTTTATATATTTAATTTGTTTGTTTATAATGATAAAATTGTTCTTGACAATGATGACTATTATTTGAGCTAACAATGTGAATTATTCTTAATTTTTTATAAGACATAGGTAATGGCACCCAAACAACAATCTGATCCAGCTTGGAGACACGCACGCCGATTAGATAATCGATTCCATTGGCAATGTTTACATTGCGATATGATTGGACGAGGTGGTGGGGTCACACGCCTAAAACAACATCTTGCTGGTGGATATCCAGATGTTTCGAATTGTCCAAAAGTTTCTCAAGAAGTTCGTTGTGCAATGAAAAAAGAACTTGAAGGTCAAAAAGTAATAAAGTATAAACAACAACGACAACGTGATCTTCTTGATAGTCGAATCTCTAGAGAGCCAATTTATGATGAATTTGAAGGTCGTGGTGATGTTCCAAACGATGAAGATTTTTTAGCAGCTCTCAATGCCTCACGAACTCAATATGACTATGAGCAAAATATGCGACATAGAAGTGACTCAGCTGGTACTAGTAGAAGTGGCTCAACTACTGCACCGACATTAGGAAGGAGTGCAAGTGTTCGTAATACTTCAACACAAAGTGGTATTGGTCGATTTTTTTCTTCTATGGGACGAAGACGTGCAGTTGATATTGCTGATATTGATCCACTGGCATTTCTAGACCAAGCTAGCAAACAGACTAGGATTGATGATGCATACACAAAAGAGAAGAAGAAATCAATCGGTAAAAGTATTGCAAAATTTTTTCATTTTAATCATATTCCTCCTAATGCAGCAAACAACACATACTACCGTAGCATGGTGTCCAACATCCAAAAATCTGGTCCTGGTATTCAGCCTTCGACTGCATATGAAATTGCTGGTTCATATTTAGATGAACAAGTGGAGGAGATCAAAACTTGGATCCTATCATGCAAAAAGCAATGGAGCTTATATGGGGTTACGTTGATGTGTGATGGCTGGACAGGACCTACACGGATGAGTATTATCAACTTTCTACTATACTGCAATAGAAAGGTGATATTTCATAAATCTATTGATGCAACTACAGATTTTCATGATGCACCCTACATATATCATTTGATGGATAGTGTAGTTCAAGAGATAGGTGTAGATTATATAGTGCAGGTAATTACAGATAATGGTGCCAATTTTAAGAGGGCTGGAGAATTATTAGAGCAAAAATATCAAACATTATTTTGGGCACTATGCGTAGCACACTGTATCGATTTGATGATGGGAGATATTGGTAAACTCGATATAGTGAAGAAGGTAGTGAAAAAGGTCAATCTTTAACAAAATTCCTCTATAATCATCATTGGGTTCATGGATTAATGAGGAAATTTATCAATGGTGAGATTCTACGACCAGGAGCGACTAGGTTTGCCACTCACTTTCTCCTGTTAAAATCGTTGAATCAAAAAAAAGTTGGATTGAAAGCCATGTTCTCTTCTGAGGATTGGAAAGCCTCTCGATATTCTAGCACAGCCGAAGGTAAAGAGGTGCAAAAAATTATTATATCTGTTAGATTTTGGGACTATATTGCAGATATTCTTCTAGCAATAGAACCTTTGTACGTTGTTCTACGTAAAGTCGATATGGACAGGAAGCCACAAATGGGCAACGTTTACCGTCTAATTCATGAAGCAAAAGAGGAAATTAAGAGACGTCTTCAATCACCAACCAAATATCAACATTACATTGATATCATCAATACAAGATGGGACGATCAAATGGGAAAATATATTCATTTAGCAGGTACGTATTTTTTAATAAAGAATTTCTAATAATGTTATTAATAATTGCATTTTTATATATGTTTAATTATTGCAGGTTATTATCTCAATCCGGCATATCAATACCATTATAATCTTGGCACAAATGATGATGTATTACAAGCCCTCAGACATGTGATATCAAGACTACAAACAAATAGAGAATCAATTGCTGAGACTATTAATGAAAGCCGATTATTTTGAGAGGCATATGGTTCTTTTAGTGATCCTATTGCAGTGTCATGCAGATATAAAATGGATGCAGGTTAATATAGTAAAAATTATTATTAATTATTGTCAGCAAATAAAAATATTATTTTAATTTTGTTCTTATTTATCTTACAGCTGAATGGTGGTTACAATATGGAGGATCAGCTCCAAATTTGAAAAAGATTGCAGTACGAATTCTCTCACAGACAACATCTTCAAGTGGTTGTGAAAGAAATTGGTCAACTTTCTCCCTCATTCATACAAAAGTAAGAAATCGTCTTTCTTATCGTCGATTGGAGAAGATGGTCTATGTTCATTATAATATGCGCTTCAATTAAGAGCAATAACAGAAGTAAGAACAAGAGGCTGGTGATGTAGACCCATTTGATATTTGATTTGTCCAAAATGAGAATGATCCAATGATGGATTGGTGGAGCGCTGTTGAGGCTGAAAATCCATTACTTGATGAAGCAGGAGACCCACCACGACCATCTCAATTTCTTACTCAACAGATTGAAACAATACAAACTACAGGAGATATCAGGGAGGGAGAAGATTATGATGAAGCTTTTGATCAAGAATTTCGATTTTCTGGATCTCGATCAAGACATTCTGAAACATCCCAAACCCAACCAAAGTTCACAGATAAAGGTAAAGCTCCTACAGTTTTTACTAAAAAGAAAGAAAAAGTCAAGCCTCCTGCTTTTACAGGAAGGGGTCAATTGAGAATTAGAGAAAATCCACTTGATGCAATTGATGAGCAAGAGCATGATGACAGTGATGAAACATCATCACCTTCTGATACTGTAGTCCGGCGAGAAGTTAATAGCAGTGCAAGTACTCATGCAAGTGATGATAGTGGCGATGCATCTGGTGGTCAAAATTATGATCCCCCTACTCAAGCACCGGAGCCATGGACATGTGAGGCAGATTACACACATGCAACTCAAGATGATGATCATGGAGCTAGACCTATTCAATATCAACGTCGAAATAAGGATGACAAACAAAAGAAAGCTCACAATTATCAAGATATGTGACAGAGTTTAGCTGACATTGATTCTGGTCGAAGTTCATCATACTCTCAGCCTTCTTATTATAGCTCTGATGCATCATATGGTGATCCATCATACCACAGTTCAGAGGCATATGTTTATCCTTATCCTTATCCTGTGCCTGTACCTGTTCCGATTTCAATGGTGCCAGTTCAAGTCCAACTTCCAGTAATGAATCGAGATACACTGATAGACATGTGGAGAAATCAATATCAATATTCAATGTCATGGGATGCTTATTTAATTTGGGCGTTACAGAACTATGGAATTGATCTAAGCAGAATGCTACAAGAACCAATGTCTTCATCTGATTCACGTCACTCCTTTTGGTATTAGTTAGGTAACATATTGTAATGTATCAATTTTATTTCGAGTTATTGATAGATCAATTTTCTTTAAAGAAAGTTATATTTAATTGTTTTCTTAACAATATTAAGTTGTTCAATAATTGAAAACTTATATCAAATCAACATACAACTTATTTTTAAATTATACACAATAAATATATATTTATCTAATAATTATTATATATAAATAAAAAATACCGAAACCATATCGGCACGAAACGATACGATACCGAAACCGTATCGTTCCGGTCTGGGACCGAAACATCGGCACGGGTCGAAATTTAAAACCTTGCCTAAGATATAACATACCAATGCATGTACCAACACCACCCTGTAAAGAGAGAAAACAAGGAAACCCAAGCAAAATAAGGCAAATTAGTTCCAAATCATGAACTAAATGTGAGAAATAACTCATACAAGTTATTCCTATTTTCGCGCTCGTTTCATGACGAAAATTGATGAAGAGTGACTTGAGAAGAGAGGTTTTACTAACCCTAGGTTTAGATCTGAAGTAGGAGGAGGCTAGGAAAGTGTTTTAGGACTTGGGAACGCCTTAGATCACAAGGAGAGGTCAAGGAAGGAGAAAGCTCGCAGGGGTGGCACCGAAAACCGTAGGTTCGGCCACCCCTGCGCGACTGTTTCTATTTAAAATTACGCATACCAGTCAACTGCCCCAGGGCAGTCGACTGCGAACTGAACAGAAAGTTCAGTCGGAAAGTTCAGTCGGGGCAGTTGACTGGTAATGTTAAATTCTCACTTTCAGATTTACACTAGGCCAGTCGACTGGTTCTGAACCAGTCGATTGGCACCCTGATTTCAGCCCTTTGTCCTAATTTCAGAAATGCCTAATTAAATCCATAAATCTCTAAAAAATCTGAAATTTCGTGGAGAGATTTGTGGAACCTATGTCTACTTAGGAAAAATATTGTTCGGAATAAATATATTACTAATCCCAAGATTGGCACGAAATTCAAAACTACCTAAATAGTATTATTGAAACTTAACTAGAAGTTCTAATTTTGATCTCTTCTTGATGCCTCTTCTCATACTTAACCACAATACATTCTTGACACTTATTTATATGGCATCTACATATTAAAAACCAATTTTCATACAATATGAGTCTATTTTCATCTTTTCCTCCACAAACCCCCTTTTAATGTGCCAATTCCCTAGGATTAAGACTCACACTAGCCTTCCAAATCCTTTGGCACATTCTATAGTCATCTAATCTCCTAGGAGGAATCCTCCTAAGATCCATTGACAATGGATCTCATTTTGACTTCTAGACCTCTCCCTTGAGCTCCTAGTCCTAGTCACCTCCCTAGGTGATGTTGGATCGAAGAAAACGATAGAGGGGGGGTGAATATCGTTAACAAATTTTCGGAAAGTTAAAGAATATGCGCAGCGTAAAGAAATAAAGTACACAAGAACACAAGTCGATTTTTACTTGGTTCGGAGTCGCGGTCGACTCCTACTCCAAGGCCCACGGTCCTTGACCGTTTACTTTGGGCAATTCTATATTCGGAAAGATTTTTACAAATAGATAGTACATATATAGAATTTGAAAAACTAAATCACAATACTTTCGTAAACTGAAATTTTATCGACGCCCGAGGTGGATCGAATTTCGGAGCAGAGGGTCGTCGTCGGCGCTGGAATCTCGAAATCAAACTTTGCCGGGGGTGCAGCGCTTGAGCGGAAGTGTTTGGAGCGTTGGAAAGAATGGATGTCGAAACCTTAGGGGTGAACCCCCTTTTATAGCACCCATGGGGCCGCCGGTTCGTTGGGGGCGCCTGACACGTGCCTCATCCTGCGAGAATCTCCATCCGCGGGCTCGGGAAGCGCTTATCCCCTTCGACTCGGCACCTGGGCTGACTGGGGCGCCTGGGATCTCTCGGGCGCTTGGGTTGACCTGGTTCATTGGCTTCGTAGCAGATTTGCTTCGATGGCTGCTTTGGCTTTGACCTTTGGCGCCCGGGACCTCCCGGACGCCTAACCCAGTGTAGTTCGAAGCAGTCTTGCTTCCTTGATGTTTTGACCCTTTACCTTGGGCGCCCGGGTCCTCCCGGGCGCCTAGCCCAGTGACCTACCCCATTCCTTTAGGGCGTTCTGAGCTGCAGAAACACAATCCTTTGGTCCCTGCAACCAAGGTTAGTTCCAAAACAAACTAAGCAAGAGTGTTAGTCATTATTTACAGCCTTAGCTGTCTTGGTTCTGACTTCGAGCCTCCCAAATGGAACCCTAGGTCGAATCGACGCCTACTATTCGCTCGACGGGGAACGCGTCCTCACCTACTCCTCTCAGGAGAGTTTACCTTTTGCCAACCGACTCCTCCGGTTGGACTTTTGCCCAATCCACCTGACAAGATCTTCGTGCCCAACTTCCGGTCAGGTCTTCTTGCCCAACTTCCGGTCAGGTCTTCGGTGCCCAACCCCTTGCCTGGACTTCTTGCCCAGTCCTCGACCAGGACTTCTTTGCTCGACTTTCGGTCAGGTCTTCTTGCCCAGTCCTTGACCAGGACTTCTTTGCCCAGCCCTTTGCCAGGACTTCTTGCCTAGTGTACCTAGGACTTCTTCCTGCACACTCAGTGAACAAGTTAGATCACAATAACATCTTAACTTCTGAACCCTTTGCCATTATCAAAACTCAGGTTTTACTTAGGTGCTGCTTGCACCAACAATCTCCCCCTTTTTGATTTATGGCAACACGGTTCAAAAAGTTAAGTTAATGAAGCAAATAAGATACTTAATTTCCTCCCCTTGGAAGAAATTCCCCCCTGAGTTTTTTCAGAATACGTGGGGTTTTTGAAAACATTTCTAAGTCCTTGTCTATCGTAATATGAAATGATTTTTCAGGTTTTCAACACTTAAAAAATTTTCAAGAGGGATTTTCAAGTTAGAAAAATTTTCCAAAATATTTTCGAGTTGAGCACTTAGAAAATTTTCCAAAACATTTAGTTTTAACGCTTAGAAAATTTTCTAAAATAATTTTGAAGTTTTCACACTTAGAAAATTTTCCAAAATAATTTTGAAGTTTTAACACTTAGAAAATTTTCCAAACGAATTTTGAATTAAGTACTTAGAAAATTTTCAAAAGGAATTTTGAATTAAGTACTTAGAAGATTTTCAAAAAGAATTTTGAACTAAGTACTTAGAAAATTTTCCAAAAGAATTTTGAATTAAGTACTTAGAAAATTTTCCAAAAGATTTTTGAATTAAGTACTTAGAAAATTTTCAAAAAGATTTTTGAATTAAGTACTTAGAAGATTTTCAAAAAGAATTTTGAATTAAGTACTTAGAAGATTTACAAAAAGAATTTTGTATTACTTTACTTTTTGAAAAAAGGAGATAAAAGTTTTTGAAAAAAATTTAATTTGGAAACATTTAAATTTTAAAACCTTCTTTTCTCTCCTCTCCAATCTCTCCCCCTTTGCCATATATCAAAAAAAATATTATAGCAAAAAAAATGAGTATGGAAAGTAAAGTGTTGTATTGAACTAATTCTATGCATAAACTGGACCAAAACAATTTAGATTTTCTCTTTTGGGTCCTGTCTAACCCAGTTAGCTACTTACTAACTGTTATAAACAGTAGTTTTCGCTAGGGTTAGTCAAGTTAAGTGATCTGATCAAGTTAGATTTTCTAAGCTTGGCACTTAACCTGATTACTGTTCAATTTGTATTTATTGCCCCAATTACTGCAGATGCACTGACTTAAAGCATCTTGAATCAAGGCATAGACCTAAGCATCTCAGCCCAGTCTAGGTTATCAATCAAAAGTACCCTAAGGTGCTTGTGAGATGCTGGCTTCTAGATCCATAGGTGCATGCAGTTCTAGGGTTAGGGCCTAAGCTAAGTCCATTTACGAAAAAGTCCTAGTTTTGATGGGGATAAGTTTTTGAAAAGGCTAAGTCGGAAATCATTTTAAAAGGGGAAAAAATGATTTTTCACAAAGCATTAATTAACAGATAAGAAAAAAAATTTGAATAAAAATGTAGAGCAGTCCTATTCTACTAAGCATAACATTCATTTAGTAGCTGGTAAAAGGCAGATAACTCATCAAGTAAATAGCTAGCAACTAGATATGATAAGTGCATACAAAGTCAACTGGTCGAAGCAAGGACCAGCACAGTCAAACATGAGTCAGGCGCAAGTCAATGGTACAATAAGGCAGCTGAAATTATCTGGAGTCCAAGAGGAGGGGCCCGGAGGAAAGAATGGACCGGGCTGCCAAGATTGGAACATGGACATTATCTCATTATGTCGGGCCTGATTTGCCTCACGTTCGGCTCGGAGGGCATCCATGTACTTAGTGTGATGTGCCTCTTTTGCCTGGTGATCGACTCGAATAGCTTCCATGTGCTCGTTATGGTAGGCTCGGTTTACATCGTGCTCTGCTTGAATCGCGTCGACCAACTCGATGTGGTGGGCCTCCATCTCCTCTCGGAGGCTATGGACCTCTGTCCGAAGTAGTGTTAGTCTCTCGTCGATCGTCGGAGGTGGGGGCTCGTCCAAGTCCTCCTGAATCTCGGCAGCGAGATCAGCAACGTCGACCTCTACCTCCTCATCGGAGTCGATCTGGGCTCCGGCTCTCTGGCGTCTCCATGATAGAACCCCGGTAACCAAGACCTCTATGCCCGCTAGGGAAAAATTTCTATACCCAATTTCGTCAAATTCGGTCATCGTGGTCATCTCTCCAATGGTAATATCGCGACCGTGATGGTGAAGAAGGGAACTGATGATGTGGCAGTAAGGGGTGCGTACTCGACCCTGAGTCATAACACTGGACGCATAGAGAATGGTATGGAACATATGAAGTCCAATATCTATGTCTAAATGATGGTTCATAGCGTACAACAAGAAGGTATGGAATGGTCGCATGGTCGCGACATCCCTAGTGGTCAAGGGGAGAATGCAATGGACCAGAACTCTATAAAGAGCATAGCCCTGGACCCGGAGATCTACTGACTGAAACCGTCTAACCAAAGGGTTTCGGGCATCTCTATAGAAATATGAATAAAGGGTGTCCAGATCAATATGGGAGTAGGGAGGAGCAAAGGGAGGGTCTCTCGGAGGGTAACGACAGAACGTGGACTGGGAAGGTCGTAGTCCAAGGAATCTATTAAACAACGAGGGTGAGATAGTCAGAGGCATCCCCTGTACTATGGAGATATAGCTAAGGTCATCTTGTTTGACTAGGTTGTTGTAACACTCTGCACATAGGGTCGTGTTCACAGGATGGGTGCAGAAGACAAGCTGGTCAAGTTGATAGAAATTGATGACGTCCATAGCTACTGGACAGGACTGAGTAAAAAATTGCCTATTTAAGAAACTTGTTTTGATAGGTTTATAGGTCGTCTTAGCGAACTTGTTAAATAGTTCTAAGGTCGGAAACCTAGGGTCAGGGCTAGGCTCGATCCCGGGGTTGGGTTGATTAGCACGGCGTTTTCTAAAATAATAAGGAAAATGCATTTAAGAAGAAAGAAGAAAAAAAAATAAAGGGGGAGATTGTTTTTCGGGTGGCAAATGAAGGGGGAATGGGTGGCCTTACATACGGGTTGGCCGGGCGCCCGGGAGGTCTCGGGCGCCTGGTTCAGTTGTCAGCTGTCTTTGGCAACTTTTGCTGCCTTGACCGTTGGACTTGGGGGCGCCCGTGAGGACCCGACGCCTATATCAACTGTCACTTGTTGCAGCTTTTGCTACCTTGAATGGAGATAAAGGTACCGGGCGCCTGTGAGGTTCCGGGCGCCTGGATTGGTCTATTGACCAATTTTTGACCACGTTTGACTGTGTTTGACTGATAATTAATTTATCCAAGAGTTTATAAAATTCAAAAAAAAAATGTTAGATCCTAGATGTCCCACCCAATCTAGTGTTATCAATCACGTTAACCTTATAGGTTTTTGTGAGACAGTTTTTAACAGAAGTAAATATTTTATTTTGAAAAATATGATTAATTTTGAAAAGTTGAATTAACTTTGAAAACAATTAAGTTTTAAATTTGTTTTGAAAAATGGTTGAATCTAAGATTAATTGAAATTTGTGTTAGATTCAAATCTGACAAGAGTAAAGTGAATTTGGTTTTTAATAATCGGCTTCCAGGTCTTGGCGAGGCACTAGGCCTTCTTTGGCCATAGCCTTATTGGATCATCAACCCTTTCCTTGACAAAGCCTTTTATTGAAAATTCATCTTCAAGTTACTCCTTGAAAGATTTTGGTCTAACTAGTTTGGGTCTTGGATCGGTAGCTTCGGCAAGTTCTGCCAAAATGGCTTCCCTAACATACTATCATCTCACCTTCACCCAATATTATGTTATTCAAATTTCAATTAAATCGTTTCAGTCCTTAGTCTAACCAGTCTTAGGTCTAAACATAATAATTTGCAGAAATAAATAAACAATCAAGCATGCAATTAAAACTAAGAAATAAAAGAAATTTATCTAATTATGAAAATCATTTTTAAATTGGCTCTCCCTGGACTAAAGTCACGGTAATGATTGGGCAAGATGTGAATCTTGTCCTTGGGGATCCAATACTGGTTTGGTCCAGCTTGAATGTTCAAGCACAGTTTGGGTACCCATGCTTGAACTTTGGGTCTAGATTGGTTCAATATAGTATAGTATGACCGTTGTCTCGACTTGGTTCGATACCCTAACCCAGATCGATTTAGAACGGACTTCTGTTTTCCAAGGATCATGTCAAGACCCTTAGAACCCGAAGTAAATCGTTCTAAAGCCGCTCTAAGGTCCTTGACTTGAGTTTTCAAGGAGGAGTTCTCTTTCTCAAGTTTTTCAACTTGAGTAGAGGTTCCTTCTTGAACCTTCTCGGTCAAGAATCTAGAGTCAGCTCCCTCTTTCAGGAGTTTTACTTCCTGTCGGAGGGACTCGTCTCGGATTTTGGCTTTCGCCAAGTTACGAGATAAATATGCTATTAATTTAGCTAATTCAGTTTCGGAATAGCCTCTTACCGTTATTTTGCCGTTCTCCGAAATTGTGAGCCTTCCGTCGTCCGGCTCCGATTCCGATCCGGTGTCAATGTCTTCCAAAGCGGTCAAGGCGAGAAGATTTGACTGTGGGGCCTCTTCTTCTTCTTCGGAGGAAGATTCATCCCACGTGGCTTGAAGAGCCTTCTTCCTTCGAGTCTGCTTGGCTTCCTTTAGATTGGGGCACTCCGATTTGTAGTGTCCCTTCTTGTTGTATTCGTAGCAGATCACATTTGGTTTGGTCTTTGAAGTTGAAGGTTCAGCTGGATCTTCCTTTCTTCGGCTGACTTTCCTTTTGTTGGTCTGATGCTTCAGTTCCTTATAGTAGTCCCGGGCTAGCCGAACCAGCTTGGGTCGATCCCCTTCACTATCTTCTGAGTCTGAGTCTGAGTCAGACTCGGGTGCAGGTTGAGGCTTTTTCTTGGCTACCTTTCCTTGGGTTTTACCTGCAAGAAAAGCAATACCTTTCTCGGCCAAAGTGCAATTAGTCTGTTCATGTAATTCTAATTCTGAAAACAATTCATCTAATTTTATTTTTGAAAGATCCCTATAAACCTTGTAAGCATCTACCATAGATGCCCACAGAGTATTTCTTGGGAAAGCATTTAAGGTATACCTGATAAGGTCACGATTTTCTACCTTGTGACCGATTTTGTGCAGGCCGTTCATCAGCTCCTAGATTCTGGCGTGGAGCTGTGCTGCTGATTCACCCTCATTCATCTTTATAGTGTAGAGTCTGTTCAGCAACATATCCCTTTTGCTGATTCTGGTGTCGGAGGTGCCTTCGTGCAGTTCAATTAGTTTGCTCCAGAGTTCTTTAGCACTGTTGAAGGGACCCACCTGGTTCAGTTCTACCTTGGTAAATCCGCATTGCAGCTTCTGGGTTGCCTTTGCATCAGCCTCGATCTTTTTCTTCAGTGAGGCATCCCATTCTGAGTAGTGTTGTGTCACTCCTTCAGCGTTCTTGGGGATTTCAAGGCCAGATTAGATAATAATCCACATATCCACCTGAGTTTTCAGGTGGACTTCATCCAACTTTTCCAGTAGGAGAAATCTTCTCCACTGAATAGCGGTGGTCTGGCTGTGCTGAAACCCTCTTGCATGACCATAATAATTTCTGAAATAGAACAAAAACAAAGAAACTAAGTCTTGGATTAGTAGTGCGGGAAAAAAATTAATCGAAATGAAAGCGATCGAGTGGTGTTGCACCAACCTCGATTAACGAGAAAAATTCGAAAAAGAAATTAAAATTTTCGTAAAATCTAAAAAAACTCTCAAATTGGTGGTTGCACCAAATTTGAGCCACCCGCTCTGATACCACTTGTTGGATCGAAGAAAACGATAAAGGGGGGGTGAATATCGTTAACAAATTTTTGGACAGTTAAAAATATGCGCAGCGGAAAGAAATAAAGTACACAAGAACACAAGTCGATTTTTACTTGGTTCGGAGTCGCGGTCTGCTCCTACTCCAAGGCCCATGGTCCTTGACCATTTACTTTGGGCAATTCTATATTCGGAAAGATTTTTACAGATTGATAGTACAGATATAGAATTTGAAAAACTAAATCACAATACTTTCATAAACTGAAATTTTACCGACGCCCGAGGTGGATCGAATTTCGGAGCAGAGGGTCATCGTCGGCGTTGGAATCTCGAAATCGAATTTTGCCGGGGCGCAGCGCTTGAGCGGAAGTGTTTGGAGCATTGGAAAGAATGGATGTCGAAGCCTTGGGGGTGAACCCCCTTTTATAGCACCCATGGGGCCGCCTGGTTCGTTGGGGGCGCCTGACACGTGCCTCATCCTGCGAGAATCTCCATCCGCGGGCTCGGTCAGCGCTTATCCCCTTCGACTCGGCACCTGGGCTGACTGGGGCGCCCGGGATCTCTCGAGCACCTGGGTTGACTTGGTTCATTGGCTTCGTGGCAGATTTGCTTCGATGGCTGCTTTGGCTTTGACCTTGGGCACCCGGGACCTCCCGGGCGCCTAGCCCAGTGTAGTTCGAAGCAGTCTTGCTTCCTTGATGTTTTGGCCCTTTACCTTGGGCGCCCGGGTCCTCCCGGGTGCCTAGCCCAATGACCTACCCCATTCCTTTGGGGCGTTCTGAGCTGCAGAAACACAATCCTTCGGTCCCTGCAACCAAGGTTAGTTCCAAAACAAACTAAGCAAGAGTGTTAGTCATTATTTACAGCCTTAGCTGTCTTGGATCTGACTTCGGGTCTCCCAGATAGAACCCTAGGTTGAACCGACGCCTACTGTTCCGTCGACGGGGAATGCGTCCTCACCTACTCCTCTCAGGAGAGTTTACCTTTTACCAACCGGCTCCTCCGGTTGGACTTTTGCCCAATCCACCTGACCAGGTCTTCGTGCCCAACTTCTGGTCAAGTCTTCTTGCCCAACTTCCGGTCAGGTCTTCGGTGCCCAGCCCCTTGCCAGAACTTCTTGCCCAGTCCTCGACCAGGAATTCTTTGCCCGACTTCCGATCAGGTCTTCTTGCCCAGTCCTTGACCAGGACTTCTTTGCCCAGCCCTTTGCCAGGACTTCTTGCCTAGTGTACCTAGGACTTCTTCCTGCACACTCAGTGAACAAGTTAGATCACAATAACATCTTAACTTCTGAACTCTTTACCATTATCAAAACCCAGGTTTGACTTAGGTGTTGTCCGCACCAACAGGTGACTTATCTACAAAGGCATGACCACACCGGTGTACCTTTGGTGCTTCTTGACCTTCAACTCTTACTCTCTTGACCTTGTATTTCTTTTTCTTGGTCAAGTTCTTCTTCTCCCCTTTAAATGACTTTTCCTTGTCATTTTTTATCTTTCCCTTGCTATAATCATATGACATCCTTGAATATGCCTTTTTACTAACATTCACCCCCTAGATTGGTATCCTAGTCCCGGCCTACCATTTCTAAGGTGTTGATCATCCGGTATCATACCCTATCTAAGTTCTTTTCTAATTTATCAAGCTTTGCCCTCAACACTTGATTTTCCCTTTCTAGATTCCTAACCTTAGTATCACCATGTCCATTTTGATCATTCCTATGTCTACCCATTTTTCTAGGCATGTGTCTCCCTTTCTTAGGGTTAATGTCTTGGTCCCTAGGTCTAAAAGCCCTAGATTTATCATGAGACATGGATTCTTTAGAATTTTGGCACGCAATGGTATTTCTATTTCTATCATGATACTTGAAACCAAAATTACGCATAGGCAAACAATTTTCATGATTTCTAGCATTCATAGAAACATTTGAAGCATACGTAAAGTTAGGGATTACCTCCCTTACCCTTGTAGCTCCCCCTTGATGTGATCTCCTTTTCTTCTCATCTTTTTCCCATCTTCTCAAATGCTCAATTTTCTTGAGCTATCCTTTTCTTGGACATTGGGTGTGGTAATGTCCTAGCTTCCCACAAGTGTAGCACCTAATGTGCTTCTTTTCTTTCTTTTCCCTACAACCCACATTAGATTTTAAATGAATGGACCCGGGTTTAGGGTTTACCTCTTTTTTACCTAGTGAACACTTGTCCTTGTAGTGCCCCTTCTTGTTGCATCCAAAGCATATGATGTGGTCTTTGGTTCTTGCTTTGGTAGAGGTAGGAGTTTCTTCTTGCTTTGGTGGAGACTTCTTCTTCTTCCCTTGATGAAGTGGATGACATCTCACTCTCTTGAGCCACTTCACTTGATATAATAGATGAATTTCTTTCCTCTTCCTCTTCTTGAGTCATTGATCTCGCTTCCTTTGGTTCTTCCACTATTTAAGCTTGTGTATCGTTTTCATGAAATTCTCCCAACTTGTTTCATAACTCATATGCATTTTCATATTTACCTACACCACTCAAAATATTTTTAGGCAAAATATCAATTAAAATTGCAATTACCTTCTCATTGGCCTTTGATTGACTTTGTTGCTCCTTAGTCCAATATCTAGGTTGAAGTCTTTTTCCATGCTTATCTCTTGGAATTTCGAATGGCTCTTCTAGTACCATTATGCATTCCCAATCCATTCCAAGCCAAGTCTTACCCTTACTTTTTCTATGGATTTGTTTGTTGAGATGTTTCTTAATGCTACTTTGCCCGAGACGGACAAAGATTTAAGTGTGGGGGAGTGACTAGTGTTTTGGAAAGATTTGGTATCAAAGAGGCATTTCAAGAAAAAAAAAAATTTTTTTTGCAATTACATGTGCCAAGAATGAGTTTTAGTGAGTTTGGTACCAAGAATGAGCAAAAGAGATGGAAGCAAGTGGAGATCTAGATTCCTTATCATACTTTGAAGATCCAAGTGGCCTGTAATGAAAAAAAAAACATCTGCAAGTCCAAGTTCAAAGTGGCACGCAAATGAAACTTTATGTGCCAAAGTGAAGAAAAAAGTTTTGTGGAGCTAACTTGGATCGGAAATGATGTGTACCAAGAATTGGGAAGTTGGAATTATTTAACAGCCCTTTGTTTAAGTCTGAATTGAAGGCTGAGAAGTTTGAATGGAAGCTGAATTGAAGCTGAGCAGAAGCAGGAAATGCAGGAAAATTCTGAAGCTGTAAAAGAAAATGCAGAAACTAATTGACTGCAGCTGTTCTTTGCTAGGAAGATCAGTAAATTTCGCTAGAGTCTTCATTGCAGCTGACAACAATCTAAATTGAAGCTGAGACCAATCTGAATTTGAAGCTGACCAAATCTGATCAGGGCAGAAAATCTGTGCCAAAAACAGGAAAAGGAAATTTGGTGAAGATTAGCAATTGAATGTGAGCTGAAACTGAGTTTAATTGCAAAAGGTGCTGATGAGAACCTAAGCCTAATCACTCGACAACTATCAGAGATTATGGAGAGAAATAAAACTAGGAATATAAGCTGAAAATGCAGCCAGAAAAAAATCAGAAGGTAGTGTTCCATACAAGCAGTTTTTGCACAGAGTTAGTATCAAGATGAAGCTGAATTTTTGGGTTTCAAGGCTGTGAATCAAGGAATGAAGCACATGAATATGTCAAAAAGTGTCGAGTACATCACAGTTGATTAGAACAAGGAAAATGGGGTTGCTGGGATGTTTTAAATCAGAACAGAAAAGAATCAGAAAAAAAAAAAAATCAGTGTAGTGCCACAACCTCAAGTGAAGCAATTGATTTCTCTACTACTCCTAGATGCTAACTGATGTAAGGCAACCAGAGAATTGCAAGGTATGAAAGTGATGTTGTGGAGCCGAAATCTGATGAAAAAAAAAAGAGAGAAGAAAGGATAGAAGTGTGCCAACTTGAAGTGGTGTGTAGCAAAAGGGGAGTTGCAAGAGTTAGTGAAGGATATATGTGGAGCATCGAATTTTCGTTCCTAATTGTTATTTGAAGTCTCAAGCTCTCTGATACAAATCTGATCCAAAGTGCTCCATTAGAAGAATTCAGAGCAGAAAAAAAAGAGAGAAAAGAGAAAGAAGCAAAATTGTCACACAAATGGGAAATTGGCACAAGGAAGTCAAGGAAGGTTTTTTTTCATCCAAATCAAAGGCATTGTTCAAATTTGACTTCACCACATTTTTTATATCACTAGAGGACTGTAAAGAGGGGCAAAGCACATTGGAAACATTCTTGAGCAACTAAGTCTCCCACTTCATCAAATTTTCTATTTCCTTGACCTTCACTTCATTCTTACCATTTTCTATGTTTTCATTTGTTTTTGTAGATGTTGATCCTAATCATGAATAATGGTGGAGAGTAGATAATAAGCAAGCCTATGGTAGTGCAAAAAGCATATGTGTTTGAGTGAGCTCCACTTCCATCATCAACTTAGAACTTAAGGAGAGAGCCACCAAAATTTTCCTTGAAAGGCTAGTGAATTAAATTCATCTCAATGAATCATGATGGATTAAAATGCTAAGTTGTTGATTTAAGGACGAGAAACTAATCCATAGAGCTTAGATTTTTGAGAATTGACAACCTTAGGTAATTTCTTTTCATTTGCTTCTAATTATGCTTAAGAAAATCTAGGGGATACATACTTAGTAGTTTCGCGAGACGCTCAAGCTTAAGTGTGGGGGAGTTGATAAGTACCATTTTATTGATCATTTTAGTTGCCAAAATCCATGTTTGACCCATGTCTTTCTTGCTTAATTATGAAATTACCCTAGATTTTAGAACTTACTTTTATTTTGGACTTAATTGCAAATCTTGATATATTTGAATTATTTTGCCACTAAATTTTTGATCTATTTTTGTAGGCATGAAAGGATCATGGACCTAGGGCATACTAGGTCAAACTTGAGTCGGAAGTGGACCCGGATCGAGTTATCAAGCTTCGGATTAATCTGGGCCGTCCGATTCAAAAGCGGCTAGATCTGAGCCATCTGGGACCATCTGAAGCAATCCGAGCTAGGGTTAGGGCTGATCCAGCACTCTGATCAAGATCTGAAGGTTTCATCCCAATCAGAGCTCATTCAACCGTTGGATCAAGCTCGAAGGGTTCTAGACTGTCCATCAAAAAATTAGGTTGATCTGGACCATCCGTTGCACATCTGGAGGATCCGAGCTACCACGAGGCAGATCCTGACCCTTGATCAACATCATAAAAGTTTGGGTCAGACCGGATGAAGATCAGCCGTTGGATTTCCTCAAAATCAATCTGGGTCGTCCATTGTTAAGTATTTAATCAAAAATTCCCTTAGTTTCTTCCTCGTCGCGTCTCCGCCGCAGAGTTCTTCGTTCTTCAGCAGTTCTTCATTTTTTTCAAGTTTTTTCTTCAATCCGAGGGCGCGACCACCTCAACTCTTCATTTAGATCAAGTTCGAGGTCACTAGGGAGAGCAATCCGTGGAGGTTTCAGCTCGGAATTGGGCAAGAACAGAGCTGGGTGAGGGTTTCCTCAGCTCTGCCATTGGTTGATTCGATTTCAGTTTTGTTCCGTCCTACACCAATCCGAGCTATCTGGAGGGGTTCCCCAGATTGCTTGGTTCATCCCCGCACCATCTGCGCAATTGGACAAGGCTGGATTGAGGAAATCGATTGGGTTTTCCATCTTGAACAGAGTTTGGGCTTAACTCGATCGCGGATTCAGTTCCCCAGTGAATTGCCGAGCTTAGGGGTTCGAGGCTAGCCCTTGCGTGACGAACAAGGAGATTTTAAGCTAATGGAGTGATTGGGGTTTAGATTTCTTATTGCATTTCTGTTTTTAGCTTCAATTTCATTTCTGCCGCAGTTCACTTTAGTCTGCATTTCTGTATTAGCTGCTGTAATTTTCGTTTTTGAATTGTTTTTCCAGTAGTTAAGTTTCAATTATGTAGGTAGTTGGCTAATGAGTTTGTTTATGGCACATTTGCTTTTAATTCTAGTTTAATTGTTGCTTAATCCTTGCGTATCAATCTTGTATCCCTGTTTTCAGCTTGCGTATCAGCCTTTTGCTGCAGATTTCAGTTTAGTTTCGAAATTCTTTAGTTTATTTCTAATTCGAATTCAGTTATGTCTAGTTTAATTCCTGCCATTGAAGACCACATTTAGTGTGTGAATTTAGTTGATCCAAGTGTTTCATATGTAGTATCATTTCTGAATTTTCTTTTGTTCAGCTTATGTTTCTGCAATCCAGCTTGTGTATCAGTTCTATGTCAGCAGGTTTCATGTCTTCAATTCTGAAATTTATGTCAAGTATCATGAGCTCTTTTGAATCTTCCATGAAGTTAGATGTATGCACTTGCTTTCAGTCGGTTGTTTGACTCTGAATTTAATTTGTGGGTGTATTTCTGCATACAGATCTTGCAACTCTGCAATCATCTTTTGCATTTGGTTAGCTGCTGCATGGGTCAGTTTCTTTGCTGCGAATTAGTGTCATAGCTTCTGAATTGTGTATCAAACGAAACCTCCAACAAACTGATTGATGTCAGCCTGTGTTCCAATCGCTTTGTTCTGAAATTTTGCAGAGTATCAGTGCTAAATTGTGTATCAAGTTCCATTTCTGAATTGAGTTTTCTTTGAATTCTGCAGCTTGCTTGTAATTTGGGTTGCCTTGGATTTGAGTCCAGAAGTTAACCCTACCTTTTAGAGTGCGAATGTGATCGAAATTAGTTTGTTTTGTATCCAGTTAGTTTCTGAATTTAAATCCCCAAATCTGCATATGAGTTTTTAGTTGCTTGCATTTTGTATCAAGTGAAATCTTGGCACGGTTTTTGCATTAGTTTGGTTTGAGATTGCTTGTGTTTGGTTTGTCTTGAGTTTGATGTTGTTGCTTCATTGCTTGGCATTTGTTCTGCATATTGAATCAGATTCGTTTTCCAAAAATTGCCTAAGTGCTTTAGATGAGTAAGTGGTCCTTTTGGTTGAGTTATAACTTGCTATCACTTGTTAAGTTCCGTGGTTAAGTTTCCTTCTTTCTATTGAGTTTTAATTTCTGAATTGCAAACCAAACCCAGATTTTATTGAAACCCAAAATTCACAAACGACACATAAACACGAGCTCGAATCAAACAAAATCTCAACTAGCCCTAGGAAAAATACGACCTGTGGCCCCTTTACTGCGTTTTCATCTTTGATTGCAAAAAGGGTTTCCAGCATTTACACACATCTAAATTTTGAGACCCACTTTCGTGACACCTATCCCGGGTCCATCAACTACCCCTAGGGCAGTCGACTGGTCCACTCCTAAGCCTAGGGTTTCCCTTCCCGAATATATTTCTCTCCTCACTCGAACCCTCCCGGCTTAGTTCCCGAGTACAATCCCTCAATACTCGAACCCTCATGACCTGGTTGACTCCTCAAACAACAGTCTCGATCTACTGCCTTCATGTCATCTTCATCTTCGGCTCCCGTCCCTTAGATGTGCACGCAAGCCCTCGGCTTGCCTCCATGCCATCCTTCACGCATGCCTCGAAGTCCGCGTCCCTCGGCTCATCGTCTCTGCTCCAGCAGCCTCGATTTGTCGCCTTCAAGCCCTCTTCGACTTTGGCCCTCGTCCCTCGGGTACGCACATAAGTCCGCGGCTTGCCTTCATGTCATCCTTCACGTACGCCTCGAAGTCCGCTTCCCTCGGCTCATCGTCCCTGCTTCGTCCATGATCCCTCAGATGCGCACACAAGCCTACACCTTACCTCTATGCCACCCTTCACCGTACCTGAAGACATCCAACCAAGTCTAGGTGTACCTGCAAACCTGCACACACACATACACATATTAGATCAACAACAAACTCTAACTTAATCATATTGACACACACATCAAAACCCATGATCCTCCAGATCATACTTAGGCCGATTGCCCTAACAAATTGCCCCTGCAAAATAAAAATACATCATTTATTTCTTTCTTAACAAAGATAAGGATTAGTTATCACAAATAAATAACATAAACTGAACAAAAAGGAAAAGATGCACAACCAATTTACTTGGTTTGCGACCAGGATGGTTGCTAATCCAAGGCAAATCAAAGCTCGTTCTCCAAATATACTCTTTGGGGCGGAGAAGCCTCTTACACAAACTAAAACTCAGAAAGCAGAGGAAAACAAGAATGAAATTTGTGTACAATAAATTGATTTTTGTAACTGAGCTCTGGGGGTCTATTTATAGCTGTAGTTAAGCCAATCCGATTACTGACGTGGCCCTATACGAGCGCCCGAGTGCTTAAGGGAGCCTGACACGTGGCTCAGGGGTTATCCACTTTGCAACATTCGCGAATGGTTAGTTTTGTATGAGTTATAGCTTCTTGGGTGCCTGTATGCACTGGGGTGCCCGGGAACACGGGTGCCCGAGTGCATAGGGGCGTCCCCATTCATGGGCGCCCGAGTTGACTTCGGTTCCCAAGTGACTTTAGGTCAGCACAGCACTGACAAGTCTCCAGTGAGTCTTCTTGAGTGATCTCGGGCTTTCCAGAGTTAGGCTCACCCGAACCCTCCTCTGACCTTCTCCTCGAGCGTGCTTCCCCTCGGCTTCTCGTCCCTCGGATGTCGCACGCGTCTTTCTCGCTCCACCGGTATATTGTTCCGCAGACCTCCGTGTCCCTCGAATGCACTGAGCCTGTCGGCTCCCTTCTCGTGCCATCCTTCTCGACCACTACATCTTCTGTTCGACTTCCTGCACTCCTAAGTTCCTGCACACTTAGACATAGGGATCAAACACAACAGGACCTAACTTGACTCGATTGATCACATCAAAACTCACCTAAGGCAATTACAGATAGGGGATAGAGGATGACGACTTAGAGGAGAAGATTGGCAGTTTAAGCTAATCTCTCTTCCTCGTGTTCCGGTGATCCTCTTCCACTGGAGTTCTGCTACTTTGCTGAAGGGCTTCGGTTAACTCTTCCTGGCAGTAAGTTGACCTTTGTAGCACCCTTGAATTTCTAATCATAGAGATAGATGGTAACCATTGAGTGATTAGGGAAGCCCCAGCTCATTGGAATGCACAATTAAATTGCATCTGACTTTGGATTTCTTCCCACCCTTCATTGAATCCTTTATTTTGATCTCATTTCTGTTGAGTGTTCCATGTTGGTGCAAAAAGCATCAGACATGAACAGTCTGTTGGTGCAATCGACCCAAGTTTGATCGGGTAGATCATGGATTTTGATGTGTGTGTCAATATGATTAAGTTAGGGTTTTATGTTGATCTAATATGTGTATATGAGTGTGCAGGTTTGTAGGATACACATAAACTTAGTTGGACGTCTTCGGGCCCGGTGAAGGATGGTGTGAGGAGACAAGCCATGGGCTTGTATGCATCTGAGAGACCATGGACAAAGCAGGGACGATGAGCCGAGGGGAGCGCACTTCGAGGCATACGCGAAGGATGGCATGGGGAGATGAGTCGTGGGCTTGCATGCATCCGAGGGACGAGAGCCGAAGTCGAAGAAGGCTTGAAGGCAACAGGTCGAGGCTGCTGGAGCAGGAATGATGAGCTGAGGGAAGCAGACTTCGAGGCATACACGAAGGATGGCATGGGGGGATGAGCCGCGGGCTTGCATGCATCCGAGGGACGAGAGCCAAAGTCGAAGAGGGCTTGAAGGCAACAAGTCGAGGCTGCTGAATGAAGAGTCAACTGAGTCGTGAGGATTCGAGTGCTGAGAGAATTGTACTCGGGAAGGGAAACCTTAGGTGGCAGTCGACTGATGCTTGATCAGTCGACTTAGGTAGAGCACAGAAAGATCAGTCGACTGGTGTCGACCAGAATGCGAATCGTTAGGATGTGACATTCGAATTCGCGAGGACCAGTCGACTGTCCCAGGGCCAGTCAACTGGTAATGGTTAGAACAGTATCGAGCACTATTTAAGAGGGCTCGTTTTTTGTTGTTCTTCCTTGGCGAAACAAGCTTGGGTAAAGCTTGTTAGTAGCCTAAACGTGCTCAATGATTGTTAAGGGATTGTGGAGAGGTTTCTCCACCCACAAGGAGCGACAAGAGCTAGCCGGAGGTGCTTTGGGGAGTCATCCACCAAAGGATCGGGATCGTCCACCTTATGGACAGCCGTGGAGTAGGAGTTTCATCTCCGAGCCACGTAAAGGTCTTGTGTTAGCATTGTTTTTGTTTATATTTTAGATTTCCACTTGCGCTTGCTAACCGTTGTAGGAAGAAAAATCGAAAAGTAATTATTCACCCCCCGTCTAGCTAAACGGAAAGGTCCCAACACAGTCAACCTCTAGTATTTCGATGTTTGACAATATACTAAGGTCTGGTCAATCTGACCAAAGGGTTAGCCAAGCAGGTCTTGATATTTAGCAGAGTGATTAGCACCCAAGGTTGGTTATTTTGACCAAGGGTTAGCCAAACAGGAGTTGATATTTGGCAAAGCGATCAAATCTAGATCTGACATGTTTGACAATATACCAAGGTTTGGTCAGTTAGAATAAGGGTTAGCCAAACAGGATCTGATATTTGGCAGAGAACCCAGAGTTGGTTAGTTTGACCAAGGGATAAGCCAAACAGGACTTGATGTTTGGCAGAGTGACTAAACCCTATCTGGTTGGTTAGACTAAGGACTAAGCGAAATAGGACCTAATGTTTGGCAGAGAGAAATCGTCAGGATTAGATGATTAGCAAAGAAGTCCTTATCAAGGCACTGAAGACTTGGTGAGAGAAGTTGGGCACGAAGTCCTGGTTCGGGGAATTAGGCATGAAAACCTGGCCGAGGGTTGGACAATGAAGTCCTGGTTTGAGGAATTAGGCACGAAGTCCTGGTCGAGGATCGAGCACGAAATCCTAGTGAGTGAAGCTGGACCCTAGTGAGTGAATCTAGGTGGATGAAGTCTTGGCGAGTGAAGCTGAGCACGAAGACCTGACCGCGGGTTGGGCACGTAATCCTGGTGAGTGAAGCTGGGAAAAATCCTGGTGAATGAATCCAAGCAAGGTAAAGTCCTAGTGAGTAAGGCTAGGCATTGGGAAACCCTAAGGAGTTGACCTTAGGTAATAAAGTCTTGGAGAGTTGACTCCAAGCAAAGCATAGTAGGTTAGGTAGACTTACATAAGTTGGGCTAGGATATTTGCTTGCTTTGTGTGTTTGCTTATCTTGCAGGAACTTGAAGCTGGAGGCAAGAAAGGAGAGCAAAAATAAAGCGGAAGCAAATTGCAGTCTGGGACCAATCCTAGGCGCCCGGAAGGACCCGGGCGCCCGAGAGGCTCTCGGGCGCCCAACACCCGGGCGCTCGAATGGCTCCTGGGCACCCTCAAGCTCCCGGGCGCCCCTATAGGCTTGGGGGTGCCCGAGAGCCCATACCTTATCCCTGCAATGTGTGCGCTGGCGTGGATTAGATTGAATCACATTGACGGCACCCAGATGACTAATATATAAGGGGATTCGAACCGTGGTTTCAAAACATCACTTTCATCCTTCTATAACTCATTCTCTGTAAAAAAAACGCTAATACGAAGCTCTGTGACCAAGGAGGCTCCAGGAAGAAGTGTGCAGCGCTTCGGACTTTCAGAGTTGGCTAAGACCTTCACTTTTGGTTTGATTTATTATAAGTTGTACTGTTCTTATTTTATAATTGTGATTGTACTCGAAACTGTGAGGCAGGTTTCTCCGCCTCCGGAAAGGAGACCACTAGTGGATGGGCGCTTCCCGTGATTAGGCCTTGGACGTACTGACTCTGAGGGGTTGGGAACCAAGTAAAATCTCGTGTGTTTACTTTGTTCGTTGTTTTTACTTTATTATTCCATTGTGTTACTAATGACTCTAATATTAAGCGTACAAACGATCGACGAAGTTCTAACAAAAAGCGAAAGTCGATATTCACCCCCCCTCTATCGACGCCACCGATCCCACATTCCATTATGATTCTTTGAAGTTTGCTGTAGTTAGGGTTTTTCTAAATGCTTCCTACTAATTTGCGATGTTGGATATGTGAAATGAATTATTATTGGTTAGAGGATGTTTCTAGTTACTGTTTAATTGGTTACTACTCTATTTCACTATCTTATGTGTTGTTCGTCCTTACTTAGGGAGTGTTTGGAAGAACTTCTGCTATCTGCTTTTTAGATTTTGGCTACACAGAATCACTTTTGAGTGTTTGGGAAGGCTAGATTCTGCTTTAGCTTCTGTTATTTTTGCTCAGAAGTTAGAAGCAAGAATTTGATACTTCTACCTGCTTCTGCTTTTTTATTTATGATATAACATTAAAAAATAATATTTATATCCTTAAATAATATAACATTAAAACTTAAATAATTTCTAATAGAACTTATAAAATTTCAATCATATTATACTAATATTTATTTTTAAATAAAATTTTATATTTTTATAAAATTTCAATCATATTGTACAATTATATATATATATATATATATTATATTTATATAAATTATATTATTTTTTATTTTTTATTTTTATTAATTTTATATATTTTTTTCAAATATTCAAATTATAAAAAAATTAATTTTAATACTATATTTAAAATATAATAATAATTATATCACTATTTAAAATATAGTAATAAGCTTGGAAGCAATTATTCTCCCAAACACTCAAATTTTATCTTGTATCAGCTTTTGGCTTCTATTTCCAAACACAGCTTACTTTAGCTTCTTACTAACTTCAAGATAATCACTACAAGAATCACTTTTGAAGAAGTAAAAGCTCTCCCAAACACTCCCTTATAGTTATATTTCCCACTTTGTTTGAGTGCTTCTATTAGTTCGATTCCATTCCTAAGTAGATTCATTATATTTCTTGTTCAGCAATTAGGAAATAGTTCATTTCGCATTTAGCTTAGAAGTAAGTTCTGGTAAAATTTCCCATAACAACTTATGCACCGCGGTTGCCAATCTAGGATTACACTCTTTCAAGGAGGTTCTGGTGAAACGAACTAGGGTTTTCTTTCTTGCGGTATATTATTTGAGAAAATTTCTAAGAAATATTTGAAACCAACACAAAAATTGGTTATCATGCCTCGTCCTTTTTTAATCATACCCAGGAGAATTTGGTCTCCATTTGAGAAATGTCCAAGTAGTAATGAGGAATCAAATACCCGTTCAAGCACCCTTGACCCCAGTAATACAACCTGCTTTAACGCCTCCCAGGCAGAAGTCTCCTCCTGTAGGGATACATCAAGAACAATGGTCATCTCAAGGTCAAAGGTCTTTTTGTGCATTCCATCAATTTTACGACATTCTACATATACATGCAAAGGTCTCCTATAGGAAACCAATAAAGCTTGACGCCATCACCAGTTTGCCCGATCTCCCCCTTGATAGAGATATCCTTCCAATCAACGTTCACCCCCTAGACAACGTCGAAGAACTCCTCTGTGACCTCAAAGAGGAGAGGAGAAGGGAAAATTCTCAACAACAACTTGAACCTCAAGAACATGATCGAAGAACTTTGCAGGGTAATCTCCCCTACTGAGGCATGATAAATCCAATAGCAAGAGGAGCAACCGATGGAGATACAAATCAAGCGTGCAAGTTTCACGGTCGCCGATTGGAAAGTTATGTGATAAAAGATAGTATGAGATTGACAAAAGGACCAATGATTAGTTTTGGGCCAAAAGATCTTGAAGGGGTGACTATGCCTCATACTGATGCATTAGTAATCCAAGCTACCATATCGAATTATGAGGTGGCATGGGTATTTGTGGATAAAGGTCATAAATACTCGTGTTATTTAAAGGAGCTCTTGATCAAATGCAGGTAGAGCTGACTGAATTATATGTTATGCCTACTTTTTTTGTTTGGGTTTGCAAGAAACAAAGTTTAGCCTCTGGGGCAGATTGTATTACCCATTTCCCTGGTACAAATCCCTTGAGGAGGACTTGGTCTGTTGTTTTCATGGTGGTAGAAGCTTCCTCTTCTTATAATGTCATATTGGGAAGATCAGTTCCCTTGGGACGAGCAGTTGATTAGTGTATGGGGTGCAACCACCGTGAGGTATGGTTGTCAAATCATAGTTAGTAGCTACGTTCCTGTCCTTTCTCATGCATTAGTCACTACTCGGGCTAGTAGTCACTCTTGATCTACTTTCCTTCACAATACTTGGGATGGGTTGTGAGGGACACATGGGATGAATATTATCACCTTTTGCAATCATATTGGGAAGACTAACTATAAATGTCTTTCAAGTGTTCATGTTAACGTATCATTAGAAGATGCAATTCCCTATCGAGCCACAAATAGGAGAAGTACGAGGCAAACAAATTTCAGCTCATAAGTGTTATGTAGAAATGATTCATGTAGATTAGAAACAAGTTTGATAGATTCCAAACAAATATCAAAGACGAGGAACAGAAGTTCATGTGCTAGAAGAAGTCTCCCTACATAGACCTCTAGATCAAGAACGAGAAAAAAATACCAATGGTACCCGGTTAGTCTGAACAAACTATTAAAATTTCTGCTAATCTTCAAGATGAATTAAAAGATAGATTAATATCTTGTTTGGTAAGAAACAATGACATTTTTGCCTAGTCTGCACAAGAGGTTCAAGGTGTTTCGTCGAGGATAATGGAGCATATGCTTAATACACTACTGGATGTTCAGTTGGTCAAGCAAAAGAAAAGACACTTTAGTGCTAAGAAGGATAAATTATCAGAACAGAGGTTCTCAAGTTGTTGGAAGTTGTGTAGGATCGAAATAGAGCGATAGAGGGGGTGTGAATATCGCTTTAAGAAAAATTTTCGGATTTCTGAATAATCGAGTACACAGCGGAAGGATAAGAATAAGCGTAGGAGAAGAGACAGCGGAAAATCAAATCACAGCATGCTAACGCAAGTTGGTTTTACTTGCTTCGGAGTTTTGACTGGCTCCTACTGCAAGACCCACGATCCTTGATCGTTTACTTTGGGCAATTCACTAATGATTGAAAGAATTAATGTACAGTTTACAAAACTTAAGTGTGAAAAAAAATAAGTATACCAACTCCTTTGAATGACTTGAAAATCTTCGCTTGGAGAGTCGGATGGTGTTTCAACGTTGTCGAAGCTGTGATTGTGCAACGCACAGGAGAACAGAATGAACGCAGAATAAAAATTGTTGTTACTGTTGAGACCTTGTCGTATAGCTAGACGGGGGTGAATACTACTTTTTCGATTTTCTTCCTATAAGGGTTAGCAAGCGCAAGCGGAAAACTAACAAAAACAAACTAAAACAATGCTAACACAACATTTATGTGGTTCGGAGATGAAACTCCTACTCCACGACTGCCCGTAAGATGGACGATCCCGATCCTTCGGTGGATGACTCCCCGGAGCACCTCCGGCTAGCTCTTGTCGCTCTTTATGGGTGGAGAAACCTCACCACAAACCTTGACAACCTCTGAGCACGTTTAAGCTACTAACAGGCTTTATCCAAGATTGTTTCGCCAAGGAAGAACAGCAAAAACGAGCCCTCTTAAATAGTGCTCGATACTGTTCTGACCGTTACCAGTCGACTGGTGATAGCCCAGTTGACTGGTCCTCGCGAATTCGCAAGTCACAGCCTAACGTTTCGACTTCTGGTCAACACCAGTCGACTGTCCTTAAGATCAGTCGACCGATCAGTCGACTGATTCAAGCATCAGTCGACTGCCATCTAAGGTTTCCCTTCCTGAGTACAATTCTCTCAGCACTCGAACCCTAGGATTTCCCTTCCTGAGTACAGTTCGCTCAGCACTCGAATCCTCATGACTTAGCTGACTCTTCGTCCAGCAGTCTCGACCTGTTGCCTTCAAGTCCTCTTCGACTTTGACTCTCGTCCCTCGGATGCATGCAAGCCCACGACTCGTCTCCCATGTCATCCTTCGCGTATGCCTCAAAGTGCGCTTCCCTCGGCTCATCGTCCCTGCTTTGTCCATGGTCCCTCGGATGCATACAAGCCCACGACTTGTCTCCTCACAACATCTTCACCGGACCCGAATACGTCCAACTAAGTCCATGTGTATCCTGCAACCCTACACACTCACATATACATATTAGATCAACATGAAACCCTAACTTACTCATATTGACACACACATCAAAACCCATGATCTACCCGATTAAACTTGGGTCGATTGCACCAACAATCTCCCCCTTTTTGATGTGTGGTAATATGTTTAAGTTAGGTGCAAAAATAACAATAACAATTGAAAATTACAGACATAGTAAGTAGCATAAACATGCATCTCCCCTTTAACCTATGCCTTCACACACAATTTTCAATTTTCATAACCACAAGTTAAGTTAAATACTAACTTAAAACCACAAGTTTTCCCCCTTTGAGACCATCAAAATGATTGCCCCAAGCAATATAAACTATTTGTATCAATAAAGGATACCCTCTTGTTCTGAAAAACCCAGAAATCAGAAAACAGCAGCACCAGTCGACTGGGTTAGTTACCAGTCGACTGGTGCCTCTAAACTGCAAACCTACAGAAAGATCAGTCGACTTCCCCAGGGGGCAGTCGACTGATACGCAGCAGACTGAAATTTTAGCCTCTAAGTCGAATTTCAGAAACCCCCCATAAATTCCACAAAATTTGAAAAATCTTGAAATTTTGCAAACATATTTCTTATGATGTATTCTAACCTAGAAAAATACATTTTCATGAAAATACCAAATATGTTTGACTTTTTGAGCAAAATTCTAATACTTTGAAAACACTCCATTTTGTATCAATCTTCTATCCTAGATTTGACCCCATATGTTTTACAAGTCTATCACATACTATTTAAAACATAGAAATGTTTTCAATCCTCCCCACTTTTTCTCGTATCAATGGTAAAGAAAGAAAAGATGATGAAGCTCCCCCTTTATACCATAATCTCTAGATAGAATGTAATTTGGAATTCATCATATAACCATAAGATTGCACAAAGCACAACTAAAGTAATAACACTCCATATAAACCATAGTAGAAAAGTAAAAAGGTTCATCCAAATTATATAAAAAAATACAATAACCATAATCCCAAAAAATCTCAAATATTACAATGTCAAATATGTTTTGAGAGATAAAAAAATGTCCAAGCCAAACATACTCTCAACACCCTCACATCTAAGTTATATGGAAGCTACACATCATCATCGCCAGGAGGAGGAGGAGGAGGGGCCTGATACATAAGGTTCCAGCGCTGTATCATCTCGTACATATCATCCTGTCACTGCTGGAAACTCTGAAAGTGCTCCCTGAGCTCGTGAACCTCCCCTGAATAGCAACCTGCCACTGTTGGAAACTCTAGAAGTCCTCCCTAAGTCTATGAACCTCTGCCTCTAGTCGGGAGAACCACTCCTCTGTAATCCCAGCAGGAGCAGCAGCAGGTGAGCAGCAGGAGCAGCTTCCTCATCATCATCAGAGCTGGAGAAAGCATGACGACGTCGCCAGACCGTCACTCCCTGCCACCTCTCGATCCCAGCTAAGGAGAGCTGCCGAGAACCTATCTGGTCGTAGTCCTTAGACAGCTGATGTACCTGACCTCTAGTGACTCTAATACCTCTATATGCAAAGAATTCGGTCAAAATATGACCGAATGACATGTAAATCTTCCTATTGACGTCATGCGAAAAATATACAATAGATGCAAATACATGGTGGGAGATGTCAATGTCTAGCCTCCTTTCTAAAGTGAGGTAGCCGAATCTTTGACCTCCCCTTGGTGACAATAGGCAGAATGTAGTTTAGGACAATTTTAAACAAGATGTTGCTAACTGGACTCATGCGCCTAGCTATAAAGATACGCTCCAGAGGAGGTCGAGGATTATCGAAATAATGACGATGAATCTTATCAATGGTTACATTAGGCAATGTTAATGGCTCAGTGACATTGGGGAAACATGTAACAGATTTTCTGACACCCGACACCCTAAGAAAGATCCTAATAATACAGATGAAAAAGGAATGGTAACTCCCTGTACCATAGACTCATACGTCCCGTCATCGGGACTACTACATGTAAGATTGGCATAAAACTCCTTGCTGAGGTCAAAGTTGACATAATGCTGACAGTATACTAACTTTTCTAATCCAAAATAAGTGATGATCTCAATAATGTGAGGAGTAATCTCCTGAAAATATGACTGATTGAGATATCTACAATTCATTAGAATAAAGTCAGCATTTTCAATGACCCGCCGGCAAGCCTCGGAACGGAACCGAGGTGCCGCCAGATCTATGGGCTGCTGTTGGGATGATCCCTCACCAACCCTTCTCTTTTGCCTAGCCCTAAAATGCAATTACCATATGCATGTACCATGAATGACCCAATCAAGAAGAAAAATAAGATAAACATGCACAAAATGAAGAGTTAGTCATAAATCATAGATTAAATGGGGAAAATAAAGCAAATAATTCATTACCGTCTCTCCATTCGTTGTATGATGGATAATGATCAAGTTTGACTCAAGGAGAGTGCTTTTCTTGCCTTAGACTTGGATCTAAGGTGGACGAGGGCTAGAAACTCGATTTCAGGATCTTGGAAAGACTTAGAGTAGCTAGAGAGGTCGGGGGGGAGTGGCAGCAAGGGGTGGCACTTAAAACCCTAGGTTTGGCCGCCCCCGCGCGGGGTATTCTTTTAAAGATTCGCAGCATCAGTCGACTGCCCCAGGGCCAGTCGACTGATGAACTAAACAGAAAGATCAGTCAGCTGATAGAGGATCAGTCGACTGCTGCATAGAATATCTTAGTTCCTGGATTGAACTGTACCAGTCGTCTGCCTCTGCATCAGTCGACTGATACCCTATATTATCAACATTTCTGACCCAACTTCAGAAATGCACCAGAAATTCCACAAATCTCCAAAATTTCTCAAATTTTGTGGAGAGGTTTGTGGTACCCATGTCTACTTGGGAAAAATACATTCACACATGTATCTATTACCAATCCCAAGATTGACATAAAACTCAAATCTATCTAAATGGTTTAATTGAACCTTGACCTAAAGTCCGAGTTTTGATCTCTCCTTGATGTATCTTCTCATCCCCAACCACAATGCATTCTTAGCATTGGTTTATATGATATTCACACATTGAAAACCAATTTTCATGCAATATGGTTCCATTGTCATATTTTCATGCATGAACCTTACTTTTAGTGTGCTAAATCCCTAGGATTAAGACTCAAATCCGTCTCCACATCCTTTGACATACTCTATTGTCCATCTAGACTTCCAGAAGAACTCCTCCCGAGATCCATTGACCATGGACCCCATCTTGACTCCTAGAGCTCCCCCTTGGGCTCTTAACCTTAGCCACCTCCCTAGGTGACTCATCTATAATGGCAAGACCGCACCGGTGTACCTCCGGTGACTTTTGGCCTTCAACCCTAACCTTCTTAACTTTGTACACCTTGTTCATGGTTAGGTTCTTCTTCTCCCCTTTAAATGGCTTTCTCTTACCATTTTTGACCTTCCTTTTGCTATAATCATATGACATCCTTGCATATAACTTTTCCATGGCATTTGATCTCATAGATTGGTATCTTAGACCCGATCTATCATTGTTGGGGTTTTAACTATCGGACACCATGCCTAAACCCTTAGATCCACTAATGAATCTCTCTAGGGTTTTCTCTAATTTGTCAAGCTTTGCCCTCAAAGCTTGATTTTCCCACTCTAGGTTCTTAACCTTAGCATCACCATGTCCATCTTAAACATTTCTAGATCTACCATTTATCTAGGCATGTGTCTCCCTTTCTTTGGATTAATGTCTTGGTCCTTAGATCTCAAAATTCTAGGTTTATCATGATGCATAAATTCCTTATGATTTTGATATACAACATTAACCCTATTTTTATCACAATATCTAAAACCAAAATTATACATAAGTAAATAATTCTCATTATCTCGAACATTCATGGGGAAATTTGAACAATGCTTAAAGTTAGGGATTACCTCCCTTACCCTTGTAGCTCCCCCTTGATGTGAGCTTTTCTTCTTCTCCTTCTTCTCCCACTTCCTCAAATACTCCAATTTCTTGAATTCTCCTTTTCTTGAGCATTTGGTGTGATAGTGTCCTAGCTCACCACACGTGTAACACCTAATGTGCTTTTTCTCCTTTTCCCTACAACCATGTTAGATTTTAAAGAAATTGACTTGGGTTTAGGGTTTACCTCCTTTTTACCTAATGGACACTTGTCCTTGTAGTGTCCCTTCTTGTTGCACCTGAAGCAAATAATGTGGTCTTTTGACTTTGCTCTGGTGGAGGTAGATGCCTCTTCTTGCTCCAGTATTGAGGATGGTCTCTCCTCCCCCTCAATCCTTGAGGTGGAAACCTCTTCTTTTCCCTTTGATAAAGTGGATGGTTCTTCAATTTCTTGTGTCACTTCACTTGAGGAGATGGATGAATCTTCTTCTTCTTTCTCCTTCTCTTCGGATGTTGAGCTTCTTTCCTCATCCAATTTGTCCTTCTCCTCTTCTTGGACCATTGAGCTCATTTCCTTGGACTCTTCCACTACTTGAGCTTGTGTAGGGTTTTCATAAAGTGTTAATATCTTACTCCATAATTCGTGTGCATTTTTGTATTCACCTACACCACTAATTATATCATTAGGCAAAATACTAAGTAATATTGAAATTACCTTCTCATTTGCCTTTGATTGTGTTTGTTGCTCTTTGGTCCAATATCTTGGTCGGAGCTTTTTTCCGTGTTTATCTTTTAGGATTTCAAATGGCTCTTCTAGCGCAATCATGAAATTCCAATTCATGCCGAACCATGTCTTTGTCCGCATCCTCCAATACTAGAAACTCTTGCGAATGTAGGGAGGTGGGACATTGATGTCATCCCCTAATCTTTCTTCAATCGCCATTTCCTCTAGCTTTTTGCTCTCTCGTCGGTTAGTCCGTAGACGAGCGAACCTCGCTCTGATACCACTTGTTGAGACCTTGTCGTATAACTAGAGGGGGGGTGAATGGCTACTTTTTCGATTTTCTTCCTACAAGGGTTAGCAAGCGCAAGCGAAAAACTAATAAAAACAAACTAAAACAATGCTAACACAACCTTTACGTGGTTCGAAGATGAAACTCCTACTCCACGGTTGTCCGTAAGGTGGACGATCCCGATCCTTCGGTGGATGACTCCCCGGAGCACCTCGGGCTAGCTCTTGTCGCTCCTTGTGGGTGGAGAAACCTCGCAACAAACCTTGACAACCTCTGAGCACGTTTAGGCTACTAACAGGCTTTACCCAAGCTTGTTTCGCCAAGGAAGAATAGCCAAAAACGAGCCCTCTTAAATAGTGTTCGATACTGTTCTGACCATTACTAGTCGACTAGTGATATCCCAGTCGACTGGTCCTCGCGAATTCGAAAGTCACAGCCTGACGTTTCGACTCCTGGTTGACACCAGTCGACTGACCTTAGGATCAGTCAACTGATCAGTCGACTGATCCAAGCATCAGTTGACTGTTACCTAAGGTTTCCCTTCCTAAGTACAATTCTCTCAGCACTCGAACCCTAGGATTTCCCTTCCCGAGTACAGTTCTCTCAGCACTCGAATCCTCACGACTTAGCTGACTCTTCATTCAGCAGCCTCGACCTATTGCCTTCAAGCCCTCTTCGACTTTGGCTCTCGTCCCTCGGATGCATGCAAGCCCACGGCTCGTCTCCCATGCCATCCTTCGCGTATGCCTCAAAGTGCGCTTCCCTCGGCTCATCGTCCCTGCTTTGTCCACGGTTCCTCGGATGCATATAAGCCCACGGCTTGTCTCCTCATACCATCCTTCACCGGACCCGAAGACGTCCAACTAAGTCCATGTGCATCCTACAACCCTGCACACTCACATACACATATTAGATCAACATGAAACCCTAACGTACTCATATTGACACACACACATCAAAACCCATGATCTACCTGATCAAACTTGGGTCGATTGCACCAACAGTTACAAGTGTTGCTCTCCTTCCCTTTATATATTAGTCATTCAAGCGCCTGAAAGGCCATTCAGGCACCCTAGTCGCAGCGTCTCGGGCAGCAATTCTATCCGCTACGTAGTCAAAATTTATCCTGGCTCAGGCACCCTAGTCCCTTTCAGGCGCTTGAGTGTCGACGTGGCTCCTTCACTCAGCACTCGCCACGTAAGCTTGACCGTTACGCCAGATCAGCCACCCACTACCAGTTCCCAGGCGCCTGAGTCCCATTCAAGCACCCTAGTCCAACTGGTTCAACTTTTTCAGCTGTAACAAGGGTTAGTTCCACAATAATATAAATATAATTAAAGTATGCATAGATAACAGCCTGACTTTTAGGTTTCAACTAAAACCCTAGGTCGGACCGACGCCTACTGTTCCCTTCTCGAGGAAGACATCCTCACCTACTCCTTTTAGGAGAGTGTACCTGCTGCCACCCGGAACCTCTGGTTGGACTTTTGCTCGGCCTCCGAGGGCCCAGAACTCGACGACGTTCGACCTCGACCCGTCTCGACTCCTGTCCGCAATCCCCGCTCGACAAAGTCTTCTGCTCGGTCCCCTGGACTAAGACTTCATGCTCGGCTTCACTCACCAAGTCTTCGTTGCTCAATCCCCGACCAGGACTTCTTGCTCAACCTGCAGGTCAAGACTTCTTGCCTAGCTTACCTAGGACTTTCCTGCAAGCTTCACATGTTCATTAGTACAAATAAATCAGCTTAACTTGAACCCTTTTCCACTTATCAAAATAAGGTTCGATTTAGTGCTTCCGGCACCAACAATCTCCCCCTTTTTGATTATGGCAACCCAGTTCAAAAGTTAAGCAAAAAACAGGTTTAAACAGGGAAAAAGGATTTTATTCTAAGCTCTCCCCCTTAATCAGTTATTCCCCCTTGATAAAATATTTTTTTAAAAAAACTAGACTTAGTCTTTTTCAAATATAAGAAGTTTAGAGACTAAGTGTATGTTTCTGAAAAACTAAAAAAACTTTAACTTTTTTGAAATACTTAAAATTAAGTGCTTTTAAAATACATTTTAAAACTAAGTGTAGACATAAGTTTTCAAAATGCTAATTTTTTTTAAAAAATAGGTTCTAAGTATTTTGAATAAAACACTTAGTTTTTGAAAGAAAGAACACTGAGGAAATGTTTTTAACACTTTGAAAAAAAATATTTTAACACATTGAAAAAAACGTTATGAAAATTTTCAACCACTTTAAAACTCTCAACCACTTCAAAACTCTTTTCATTCTCTCCCCCTTTGCTATATATTAAAATCATAAAATATAAGGGTAAGACATGTATCAGAGCATACTCAATGACTAAGTATTAAAATAAATTATGTGTATCAGAGCGAATAAATTTAAGTAAAATAGCAAAAAAAATATTTAAGTTCAAGTCAAACCTAGGCACCTTCATTTTGAGTCCAAGCATGGAGAAAAAAATATTTTAGAAAAAAATCCTTTTAGGTACTTGTCTGACCTGTTAGCTACTTGTTGACAGTAGTTTTCACTTAGGTCAGTCAAATCAAGTGTATTTCATAAATCAACTAAGTTAGCCAGAATACTTGACTTGATTAATTTGAATTGTATTTATAGTGCCCCCAACATGTTTCAATGTATTGAATTAATGCATCTTAAGTCTAGGGCAACAGTCCTAACATCTCAACTAGTCTAGATTGTCAATCAAGTTAGTCCTAATGTCTTGTGAGATGTTGGCTGCTAAAGCTATAGGAGTATGCATACTAGGTTAAGCCTAAGTTAAGTTCGTGTCGAAGAAGGACCCTAGTTTTGAAAGGGGTACTTTTAAAGAAAAACTATGTTTCGAAAAATATATCGAGTTTTGAAGATAAAGTTTTGAAAACTTAAAGTAACGTATTTGAAACCCTTTTAAAAACAAAATTAAACTTAAAAATCTAACAAGATGAATAACCAAAAACACAACCAATAGAAAACCTACTCTACTAAGCACATTCCAAGTTGAATATAATCTAAATAAACTGAAACAAAGCATGATCTAGTATAAACCATAGTCAGTCAAAACTACATCCAAGTATACAAAGACAGGTAAACCATAGTCAGCACAAGTCAGACCAAGACAAACAATCTGGTCAAAGAGTCAGGTGAATCAAACTACCAGAATCTAGGAGGAAGGGTCAGGGCACCAGGTTAAAGCAGCTGTATAAACTCGGCGTGTGCTCTGCTGCTATCTGGGCTATCTCTGAATATCGGGTGTCCGACTCCTCTCGAAACGTCTGGATCTGGGTCCCGAGACGGTGAACCTCTGTCTCATGGAGAGTCGGTCTCTAATCTGTCGAGAGTGGAGGGGCGGTGGTGGATCCTGCTGAGGTGGATCCTCCTCTAATGCGGCCTTGATCTCCGCAAGTGGGATGTCCTCGTCCTCCTGATCACCGGCTGGTCCGCTCCCCTACCCCGCTTCCAGGCCAAGACCCCGTCATTACTAACCTCTAACCCAGCTAAGGAAAAGTTCCTAAATCCTATTTCGTTTCTTTCGGTCATCCGGGAGACCTGACCCTAAGGACATCGCACCCAAAGTGTACAAATATCGAAGGCAGAAGGTGGCAAAATGCAGTGCGCACTCTCCTGTGGGTAGAGATGCTGGACGCATAAGTGATGGCATGAAAGATAAGAAGTCCTACGTCTATATCCAGATGACGAATAAAATCATACATCAAGAAAGAGTGGAAAGGCCTCATCACAGCGATATCCCTAGTGGTGATAGGTAGAACACAACGAAGAAGAACTCAATAAAGAGCGTAGTGCTGGGGCTGCAGCTGCATAGAGCTAAAAGTGGAGATGGTGGGGTCTCTCTCACCCTCAAAGAAGTAAGTAAAAAGGGTGTCTAGGGTATTGTGGGAGTAAGGATCAACAAAAGGATCATTCTAGGTGGATAACACAATAAAGTAGAATCAGATGGACGTAACTCAAAATGCTGGGTGAATAGTATAAGAGATATGATAAAATCAATCTGCTGGACACAGGTAGAGTAATGGGTGTCATCTAATTTGACCAAGTTATTATAAAATTTTGCACATAGGGTCACATCTATAAAATCAGTGCAATAGACAAGCTGGTCTAAGTGGTACTGATGGATAACGTCCATGGTGATAGGGCAGTAGGTTTCAAAGAAATTCCTATGAAGATAGTGACAATCTAATGGTATATAGGTGGTCTACTCAAAGATATCCTAAAGAGACAAGGAGGGAATCTAGGGTCTGTATTGGGCAGGGTAGCAGGTCCATCTGGGCTATGCGATGTGTACTAATTTTGACAAGAACATAGTAATAGTAAGAATAAAAAAAATTGGAAATTAAGAGTAGAATTTAGAATATGTCATCTTTGAGGCATGTCGAAAGCAAGGAAGGAAAATCTTGGGTTGTTGGCTTCATTTTGGCAGGGGTTCGAGAGAGAACAAGAAAAGGGGAGGAGAGGAAGTGGATTAGGGCGCCTTGGTCGTTTCTGTTCGGCGCGCATGAGGAAGTTTATATAGAGAGAACTCGGAGCCTGAGTTGGGTTTAGGGCATCTGAATACCAGGCGCCTGAGTTGAGTAAGGCACCCTGGTCAATGATTCCGCCCCTGGTTTTCAAAAAAACAGGGGCACGTATCGGGAAGGCACGCGAAGTCACACGCCAGAATCCTGATTCGCAATCAGGCGCTGAGTAGGATTCAGGCGCCTGAGTTGGGTTTTACGGCTTAGTGCGAGTTATGTCAATGTTTGAGTTAAAAGCATTTTAACCGGTTGAGATAGAGAGATTTAAAAAGTTAGAAAATTTTTTTGAAAAGAATTTAAGTTTTCAAAAAATTAAGTTAAACAGAAATTTTGAAAAGAAATTTTTGGAAAAAGAGTTAAACAAAAAAATTTAAAAAGAAGTTTTTTTTGAAAAAAAATTAAGTTAAAAAAGAATTTTAGAAAAAAAAATTAAGTTAAAAAAAATTAAGTTAAATAGAAATTTTTGAAGAAGAGTTAAACAGATTTTTTTTTTAATTTAGAAAACAATAAGTTAAAAAATTTAGAAAAAAAATTAAGTTAAACAGAAATTTGAAAAAGAAATTTTTGAAAGAAGAGTTAAACAGATTTTTTTTAAAAAAAAATTAAGTTAAAAAACTTTAGAAAAAAAATTAATTGAAAAAGAAATTTTAAAAACAGAATTAAGTGAACAAAAAATTTGGCAAGCACAAACAAATCATAATTCATTTTAGTTTGGGCTAACCAACTTAGTGACAAGTTGGTTTAGCTGCTTAATTGGTTGAGTTTGATTTATTTTACGTCCTAAACATCTCACCCATTTCTAATGACAAGGCAGGGAACCTTATTTATTTTGTGAGATGATTTCAATTTTATCTTGAAGTTAGGTTGAATTTAAGATATGATTGAAACTTGAGTTAGATTCAGCTTTAAGAATTAGTAATTTAAAAATATATTCAATATTTGGCTTCCAGGTCTTGGCGAGGCACAGAGACCTTCTTTAGCCTTAATCTTATTGGATCAACAACCCTTTCCTAACAAAGTCACATAAAGAAATAATATTTTTAAATTCCTCGTTCAGAAATCTTTGTCTAACTAGTTAAGGATGTGGCGAGGTAGCTTCGGCTAGTTCCACCGGACTAAGAAGACCAAATAGGAGATGTTCTGACTCCCCAACGACTTTTCTATCATACTATTGATAATTACCATTTTGATAATCAATTTAGGCTCTCAAATCCATATTTTGATCCTTTTTTACATGCTTAATCTTACATTTACACTAGGTTCCATGAGTTATTGCTATTTTAATTTTGGATACAAAACTTTTTATATTTGAGATGTTTTAGCATTAAAATTGGATTATAATTTTGTAGGCTTTGAATGATCATGGACCTAGATCAGATTGGATCGAATTTGAGTCAGACTTGATTTCAATCAAGAGGATCAAGAGATGGATAAATGTGAGCCGTCCAATCAAGAAATGGGGAGATCTGAGCCATCTATATCTTCTGACTAATATGAGCTCAAGGTAGAGTTAATCAAGACCATAGATCAAGATCTGAAGTTTTGGTCCAAATCAGAAGTCATCTAGCCGTTGGATCAAGCTCAAGAGGAGTCTAAGCCGTCCATTCAAAAAAAGGGTAATCCGAGCCATCCGTTGTAGATCTGATCGATCCAAGCTTAGGAGAAGAAGATCATGCCATTGATGTAGATCTGGAAAGTTTGGTTTCAATCCGAGATGATCTGACCATTGGATGAAGCGAAGATGATCACAGCCGTTCAATTTTAAATGGGATGAGTTAAATCAGGAATTCCCTCTCTCGAGCTCGGTGTCGCGAGTTCTTCCTGTTCTAGGTTTTCTTCAGCGTTTTCTTCTCCATTTCTTCGCTCGGCCAACATCAGATCGCTTCTTTTCAAGATTTTGAATCATCGAGGTAATTTTCCAGTTAAGTTTGCTAATCAATTTTGTTTTCGAAAGCTCAGGAGAGGGTTTCGCCGGAGCTCTGTTCCTGCCGATCGATTCTTGTTTGATCGCCGATCTTCATCGACTAGAGCTGTCGGAGCGTTCGGAGGGGTTCTTCGAAGTGTTCTGAAGGTTTCTGAGCCGAAGTCGCCGTTCGTCCAATCAAGAAAGAAGAGCTCGGTGGGAGATTTCAGATTCTGATCGATCTCTGTGATCGGACAGAGACACTTCTGATCGGTCTCCAATCCGATCAAAAGAAGTCCTGATCGTTCCCGTGACCGATCAGGAAGATCAATACGCACCAATCCATTGCAAACTGATCAAGGGAGTTTTTCTTTGCTGGTTTTTGAGCTAGAGGGTTTCTAGCTTAGCTTTTGTGTGACGGCAAGAGGAGATCTTGACAAGGGACCGATCTGGTGTTTAATTTAGGAAAATTTCATTTCTGAACTCTTATTCATTAGCTTCTTTTTCAATTTGTATCAACTTAATTCCTAGTCTTGTCCTTTTGGTATTACTTTGCTTTACTTTTCTCAATTCTGTAGTTAGATACAGATTTCTGCATTCAATATTAGTTTTGTCTTTCAATCTCATAGTTTTGCATTGAATTGCTCAGTTTTCAAATAGGTTAAGTGTAGTTTCTGCAACTTCGAATTAATTTCTGCATTAGCTAAGTCTATTTTGTTTTAAACTGTTATTTCATCCATTACCGCAAAAACCCCCCATCTTACTTGAAAACCCAAAACATAAAACGACAAATTCGAGCTTGAGTTTAGCATTCTTAACTAGTCCTTGGAAAAATACGACTTGAGGCCCCTATACTACACTTAGTTTTGTGAGCTAAGGGTTTTCAACTTATAAATTCAAATTTGAGGCTCATTGTGACACTCGTTGTGGCATCCATCAAATTTTTGGAGCCATTGCCAGGGAATACACTAGTTGAGTTTGTTTGATTCGAGCTTGTGCTTAGTTTCATATTTTCTGATTCTATTTTCATTTGCTTTATCTTTCTATATACATTTGCTGTCATTTTGTTTGTTTTATGACCAGGACTGCAGGTGGTGATATTGTGGAGTTTGATCCTGAGATTGAGAGAACCTTCAGAGCTAGAAGAAATCAAGGAAGAGTTTCAGAAGTTATTGAAAATATTCCTACTCATTCAAGTAGTCCTATGGCAGAACATCAGAAGACTATGAAGGAGCTTGCAGCTCCTGATGATGCATTTCAGTATTTTTGTATTCCTTATCCAGAGTTAGCTGGAGATTTTGAGCTGAGATCAGACCTTATTCATCTACTTCCCAAGTTTCAGGGACAATCAGGAGAAGATCCTAATAGACATTTGCATGAGTTCCATGTAGTGTGCTCCACTATGAAGCCTCAAGGGATTTCTGAAGAGGACATCAAATTAAGGGTATTTCCATTTTCTTTGACTGGAGCAGCTAAGGATTGGTTTTATTATTTGCCTACTGGACATGTTGCAAGTTGGATTGCCATGAAAAAGGCATTTTTAGAGAAGTATTTTCCAGCTTCAAGAATAACTATTATTAGGAAGAGCATCTGTGGTATTCAACAAGTGGTGGGAGAGACCATCCACAACATCAAATAAGTGAGCAACTTCTTATTCAGTATTTCTATGAAGGTCTACTTCAAATGGATAGAATCATGATTGATGCTGCAGCTGGAGGAGCTCTAGTGAACAAGCCCCCAGAACAAGCTAGAGAATTGATTTCAAATATGGCGGAGAACTCTCAACAATTTGGAAATAGGGCTCTTACTACTAGAGGGGTGAATGAAGTTTAAATGGTTTCAAATGAACAAAAAGATATCAAGAGTTCTTTGATGAAGCTTACTTCTTTGGTGAAGCAAATGACATTGAATAATGTGAGCCAAAATCAAAACTTTTCAATAACTTCACCTATAAATCAAGTCATGAGGTTGTGTAGCATATGTTCAAGTCAAGAGTATAATTCGGATTTGTGCCCAAACTTACAACAAGATGAATCATTAGCCGCTTTGACTAGAGGACAATATCAATCAAGGAATGACCCTTATTCATCTACCTACAATCCGGGATGGAGAGATCACCCTAGTTTGAAGTATGGAAATTCATTCTATCAACAAAACACTTAACAACAACCCCTACAACAAGGACAGCAAAATTTTCAGCAGCCCTTTTCACAATTTCAGCAACCAAATCATCAATTTCAGCCTCAATTCCAACAAAATCAGCAAGTTTTCAACCAATTCAACTTTCCAACATTAAAATCAGCAAGGTTTTCATCAAAATCAGTAAGGTTTTCATCAAAATCAGCAAGGTTTTCAACCTTCACAGCTATCTCAGAGTTTATACCAGCAACCCCAACAATTTCAACCTTACAACCAGAATTTTCAGCCTCAAAATCAGAATTTTCAGAGCAATAATTTCCATCAATTTCCACCAAGTTCTCAACCCAATTTCTAGCAATTTCAACAGTCCATTCACTCATTTAATCAGCCCTAACAACCTCATTTTCAGAATTCACAGCCTACTCACAATTTTAGCAACCTAATGCTTCATTTCAAGGCCAACAAAAGTCTCATGCTAATCAAGGAGGTTTTGGGAGCTCTAGTGGGTTCAATGCACAACAACAAAGGCTTGAGGAGATGATGCAACAAATCCTACAACAACAACAAATTTTACAACAACAACAACAAGGGCAACAAAAGAATGATTCCACTCTTCAGAACATTGAAAGACACATTGGACAACTTGCAAGTGGAATGAATCAAATTCAAACTCAAGGATCGAGTCAATTACCTTCACAAGCTACTCCTAATCCTAAGGGAAATGTTAGTGCAATAACTTTGAGGAGTAGGAAAGTTTCTTCAAGTTTAAATTCTCAAAAGGCTGATTTTTCTGAAAAATTTACACCACCTTGTTTTCCAGCTCAGAACAGCCCCAAAATGGATTCTACACCGGTTCAAAGTGACCCTAGTTCAAGTCTAAGTCCTTCTTCTATTGATCCTGTGATTTTGGTGGAAGAACAAGAAGAAATCAGTAAAAAAAGTGCACCTACAGCAACTATACCGATTGGAATTTCTGCTCAAGATTCATTTCCGAAAATTTCAGCTCAAGTGGAGGAACCGAGAGTCCCTTTACGTTTTCCACAGCGTAAGATTCAAGCTAAAAAGCATGTAGAGGAGGAGAAGGCAAAGGAGTATCAAGAGCTTGAGAAACTATTTAGCAAGGTGGAAGTGAATGTACCATTGTTAACCATGATCAAACAAATTCCTAAATATGCAAAGTTCCTCAAAGATTTATGTGATCACAAGAAGAAGCTAAAAGGGAATGAGTTGGTCAACATGGGGAGAATGTTTCGGCACTTATTCATCCAGTACCGCAGAAATGTTAAGATCCAGGAGTATTCACTGTATCTTGTGAGATTGGGAGGAATATTTTTCATGATGCTATGTTAGATTTGGGAGCTTCTATTAATGTAATGCCTAGATCAGTTTTTCAGATGCTTGGAATTGGACCTATGCAGCCTATAGGAGTGGTTATTCAGCTAGCAGATAGGAGTCAGACTCACCCAGCTGGAATCATTGAAGATGTATTCGGAAGGTGAAAGAGTTGATTTTTCCTGCGGACTTCTATATCTTAGACATGGAGGGGATTATCTAGCACATAGATCTCCACTTATTCTTGGGAGACCATTCTTGAAGACTGCAAGGACGAAGATTGATGTATATGCAGTCACACTTTCTATGGAGATAGGAGACACAGTGGTGCAGTTCAGTATTTTTGATGCTATGAAGCACCCCAGAGAGGATCATTCTATTATGAGCATGGATATTTTAGATGAGCTAGTTGATGCAGATTTACTTGCTGATAGGGTTTCACTTGGTATTCATAGAGGACATTTTAGTTCAGATGAGGCTGAGGATGCATTAGCTACAGAGGCAACTGAGTGAAGATTGTATCTAATTCACTCGTAGTTGGAGACGATTCTATAGGTGTAGGGGATTGCACAGAGCCCCAGGGATCACCTATATTGATTGACATATCAGGAGATTCAGAGGATAGGTATGAGAGTGTAGGGGATTGCACTGAGCCCCAAGGATCACCCATACCTATTGAGTAGTCACAGATAGAGTTAAAATCATTGCCAAAACATTTGAAGTATGCTTATTTGGGAGAGGAGCAGTGTTTACCTGTTATCATTGCCCAGAACTTGGATTCAGAGCAAGAGGACAAATTATTGCAAGTTCTGAGGAAGCATAAGAGAGCTATAGGGTGGACATAGCTGATATACCTAGTATTAGCCCCGCTATTTGTATGCATAGGATATTTCTAGAGGAGAATGTGAAACCGGTCAGACAGCCACAGAGAAGGTTAAATCCATTGATTCTGGATGTTGTAAAGAAAGAGGTGACTAGACTTTTACAGGCAGGCATTATATACCTTATTTCTGATAGTAAGTGGGTTAGTCCTATTCATGTGGTTCCTAAGAAGTCAGGAGTGACGGTGGTGGCTAATGAGAGTAATGAGTTTGTAGCGACACGACCCCTCTAGCCCCATCAGGCGGCTCTCTAGGCCATGTCCTACGGTCTTCCCACCCCTGGCAGTGGGTTTTTGCCTTCCCCAGGATTCGAACCCTCGACCTCCAGGACAAGTACAATAGTTCCTGAATCCTGGTACCAAGTGAGCTGCAGCTCACTTGGTACCAGGATTCAGGAACTATTGTACTTGTCCTGGAGGTCGAGCGTTCGAATCCTGGGGAAGGCAAAAACCCACTGCCAGGGGTGGGAAGACCGTAGGACATGACCTAGAGAGCCGCCTGATGGGGCTAGAGGGGTCGTGTCGCTACATAAAAAGGCGCCTTTTTATGTAGCGGCCCCGCCTCTATGGTCCCCGCAGGCAACCCTCTAGGCCGGCGACCCTACGGTCTTCCCACTCCTGGCAGTGGGTTTTTGCCTTCCCCAGGATTCGAACTCTAGACCTCCAGGCTAAGTACTAAAGTTCCTGAATCCTAGTACCAAGTGAGCTAGCTCAATTGGTATCAGGATTCATAAACTTTAGTACTTAGCCTGGAGGTCTAGAGTTCGAATCCTGAGGAAGGCAAAAATCCACTGGCCAGGGGTGGGAAGTACTTGTGAGTAACGACCGCCCAAGAGGTCGCCAAAGGGGCCGCCAAATGAGATTTGGCCGCCCAAGGGGCCGAGGGCCGCCAAGTGGGCCGCCAGTTGAGCCGCCCAAGGGGCCAAGGGGTCGGGTCGTTACAGAGTTAGTACCTACCAGAGTGAAGAATTCATGGAGAGTTTATATTGATTACAGGAAGCTGAACCAAGTAACGAGGAAAGATCACTATCCCTTGCCTTTTATTGATCAGATGTTAGAGAGGTTAGCAGGGAAATCTCATTATTGCTTCCTAGATGGATATTCAGTTATTTTCAGATTTGTATAGATCTGGAGGATCAGGAGAAGACCACGTTACTTTTCCTTTCAGTACATTCGCTTATAGACGTATGTCATTCGGTCTTTGCAAGCCCCAGGGAATTTCTAGCGGTGTATGGTGAGTATTTTTGGTGAGTTACTAGAACACTGCATGGAAATATTTATGGATGATTTTTCTGTATTTGGCACATCATTTGATACTTGTTTGGATAATTTGTCTAGGGTTCTACATAGATGCATTGAGACTAATCTTATCCTTAATTTTGAAAAATGTCATTTTATGGTCGAGCATGAGATTGTTTTAGGACATATAGTCTCTAGAAAAGGCATTGAAGTAGATCCTGCTAAGGTTAGTGTCATATCTTCTTTATTTTACCCCGTATGCGTACGGGATGTTCGAGCTTTCCTTGGCCATGCAGGATTTTACAGGAGATTTATTAGAGACTTCAGTGAGATTGCTCGCCCTTTGACTAGACTTTTGCAGAAAGATGTGGAATTTTGCTTGGATGAAAAATGCAAGAAGCTTTTCAGAAATTGAGGGAGACTCTTATTTCAGCTCCTATTATTAGACCCCCTGATTGGACTTTGCCTTTTGAGTTAATGTGTGACGCTTCAAATTTTGTTGTAGGAGTTGTACTGGCACAGAGGTGGATGGAGCGCCACATGTCATTTGCTATGCTTCCAAGACTTTAGATGCTGCTCAGGCTAACTATACCACCACAGAAAAAGAGCTCCTTTCTATTGTTTTTGCTTTGGATAGATTTAGATCATATTTGCTATGTTCTCATGTAATTGTATTTTCTGATCATGCAGCCTTGAAGTATCTTCTGAAGAAGCCGGATGCAAAGCCCAGATTGATTAGATGGATGCTTCTACTTCAAGAATTTGATTTGGAGATTCGAGATAGGAGTGGCAAGGAAAACTTGGTGGCAGATCATTTGAGCAGGATAGAGGGAGATGGACACCCTACTACGATTGATGATGATTTTAAAGATGAGCACCTCTTAGTGGTGCATGGTGAGTTGCCATGGTATGCAGATCTAGTTAACTATTTAGTAGCTAATGTTTTTCCTGCACAATTTACTAAGCTCAGAAAGATAAATTTAAGAGTGATGCTAAATTCTATGTGTGGGATGATCCTTATTTGTGGAAATTTTGTAGTGATCAAATAATTAGAAGATGCATACCTGATCATGAGTTTCATTCAGTTCTTACACTTTGTCATTCGTCAGCCTATGGAGGGCATTTTAGACCTCAAAGAACCGCTAGGAAAGTCCTAGAGTGTGGATTATTCTGGCCTACTTTATTCCATTATTCTTATCTATTTTATAAAAACTGTGATAGATGTCAGAGGACAGGAAACATAGGAGCTAGGAATGAAATGCCCCAACAAATTATGCTTTTTTGTGAAATTTTTGATGTATGTGAGATAGACTTTATGGGACATTTTCCTGCATCTTTTGGATTTTTGTATATACTGCTTGCTGTTGATTATGTATCTAAATGGGTGGAGGTCATTCACTCCAAGACTGACGATTCTTTTGTTGTTGTGAGTTTTGTTAGGTCACACATTTTTTGTAGGTTTGGAATTCCAAGAGCTATTTTAAGTGATCAAGGGTTACATTTTTGCAATAAGCACATGAAGGTTTTACTCAACAAATATGGGGTTTTGCATAAAGTGTCTACTTCTACCATCCCCAAACTAATGGACAAGCCGAGGTATCAAATAGAGATATTAAGGCAATATTGGAGAAGACTGTGGGGCCTAGTAGAAAAGATTGGAGCAAAAGACTTGATGATGCATTGTGGGCTTATCGGACGGCATATAAGACACCTATTGGAATGTCTCCCTACCGGCTTGTTTATGGGAAAGCTTGTCACTTACCCGTAGAGATAGAGCATAGAGCTTATTGGGCGGTGAAAGCTTGTAATTTTGATGCAAATAAAGTGGGAGAAGACAGAAAGCTACAACTTCAAAAACTTGAGGAGATAAGATTGGAAGCATATGAAAACTCAAGAATCTACAAAGAGAAGACTAAGAATTTTCATGATAAGCATATATGAAGAAGGAGTTTCAAATTGGCGACAAAGTTCTTTTATACAAATCAAGGCTCAAATTAATTAAATGTAAGGTGAGGTCTAGATGGGAAGGTCCATTTCTTGTTACTAATGTTTTCCTTTTGGTGTTATTGAGATTAAGGATGAGGCTAATGATTTTATTTGGAGAGTTAATGGCCACCGGCTCAAGAAATACTTTGAAGAAGTGAAGGAGCTAGATGTGGATGGATTGGATATCAATGATGCTATCTACCCAACTAAAGGGGAGTTTGATCTTTCTTACACTCTTATTTTATTGTATATACCATTTTATGTTTTCTAGTAGTAAATTTTTCTTTTATAGTGAATTCTTGCTAATAAATGCTTAGGTAGTGTAGAGTGAATAAAGATTCATTATAGATATCATTTTAACCTCTTTGGCATCTTGTTTCATGCATGATTTGGAATAAATGTATCCCTCTAGATTTTCTTTATATCATTTTAGAATCCTTTGAAAGTGAGTTAAATTTGGTTGTTAAAACTTAGGATTTGAGTCAATGGATGAAAATTCTTGGATACTTGAGTACTACTTAGTTATGGACTCTAGATTGATGACTTGAGATGAATTATTTTTACGTAGTGAGGATTTAGCCTTATTTTGAGATACACACATGTGATTGTACTCTAGAACTTGCTTAGGTTCTTTCAAAACTATATTTCTATGATTGAACCACATTTATAGAGGTGAATCACCTTGTTTCTTTTTCATATCAATTTGTGCAATAATTCTTGTTGATCTACTCCATATTCTATTTTTCTCTTCCCTAATCTTCATGTTCATAATCATATTTTCCATGGACTTGGGTACTTTGATTGTTTCTTGATGTTACTTTGCCCGAGACGGTCAAAAAGCTAAGTGTGGGGAGGTGGCAAGTGTTTTGAAGTGTTTTGGTAAGAAATGATGCATCTTGGAAGTTTATTTTTAGTTGAATGATAGTTGGCAATCTGTTTTGATGGATCTAAAGGAATGAAGAAAGTATCAAGATGCAATTCAAAAGAAAGTAAAAAATTGCGGTAGATGAAAAGGTGTCAATTTGAAGGAGTTTTGTATCAAGAGTGAGTTGCAAGAATTGATTAGTGAAGGTAACATTTGAAGCATCTAAATTCCTAATTATTATTTGATGTTTCAAGCTCTATGAGGCAAATTCCGAAGGGAAATGAGAGTCTACACAAGAAGGTTGCAATTGATGTATCAACAAGTATAGTTGCGTGCCAAGTGGGTTGCAAGAGTTGATAGTAAAAATTCCAAGTGGAGCACATAATTCCTTTTTATTATTTGATGATTCAAAGTTATAATTGCAGTTTGGAGATTTGTCATCATAGCCAACTTGAAGTTCAAGTTGAAATCTGTGAGCTTTCAAACTGTGAGCTGAAATCTGTGAGTTGGAGAATGTTCAAAGAGATGGTCTGAAGGAAGAAAACTTGAGAAGATGACCTTTAAAAAGAAAATTGAAGATCTTTTTCATTCATTTGATATACTTGTTCAAGTTCTAGATTGTGAAGTTGCTGAACACAAATCGGAGCAGAATCTAAGCTGAGACAAATTGCTGGAAATGGGAAGCTCAGCTAGCTACTGTAAGGAATTGAAAAAAAAAGTGAAAAAAAAGAAAAATAGAACAGCAGCTGAAAAACAGAAAAAAAGAGAAAAAAAAAATAAGAAGAGCATGAAGTGGAAGATGTGAACAAGGTGCTAGTTGAATTTAAGAGTGAGTTTTTGATTGAAAAGAAGTGAACTATCGGCAGAAACAGTTTTAGACTCTGCTCAGTTTCAGACTCTGATCGGTCGCCTCGGTCGATGACCGATCAGAAGAAGTTCAGACCGATCAAAGACTGCCAAACCGATCAGGAAGAGCCTGATCGGTCTCTTGACCGATCAGTAGAGAGGTTGGCACAGAACAACAACTTTGGCACACTGAAATCGGAGATGTTTCTCAGCCATGTCATTGTCTGCTCCCTGCTCAACTTCAATACTGATTTGTGCAGGAATAATACAAAAAGAAGAGGGGCAAAGTTCATTAGATTGCATTCTTTAGTATCCAAGTCTTCCACTTTCTTATATTGTTCATCTACTACATTTCTATATTCATTCTTATCATGTCATATTTCTTTAACATGTTTAAATAAGCCTTTGTAGGTATGGATCTAACTCAAGAATGATGGTGGAGAGTAGAGCATAAGCAAGCTTATGGTAGTGCAAGAATCATGATTGTGTTTGAGTGAGCTCCACTTTTATCAAAATTTAGAACTTAGGAAGAGAGCCATCAAAAATTTCCTTGAGAGGATTTGTGTGTTTAATTCATCTCAATTAGTCATGAAGAATGAAGTATACTTTGTTGTTGACTAAGGACAAGACTCTAGTCCATTGAGTTTAGATTTTTGAGAATTGACAACCCTAGGTAATTCCCTTTCAATTGCTTCTAACTATGATTGAGAATAATCTAGGGGGGTACATCATTAGTTCACTAGTTAGTTTGTGCGAGACGCCCAAGAGCAAGTGTGGGGGAGTTGATAATTACCATTTTGATAATCAATTTAGGCTCTCAAATCCATGTTTTGATCCCTTTTTACATGCTTAATCTTGCTTTTACACTAGGTTCCATGAGTTATTGCTATTTTAGTTTTGGATGCAAATCTTTTTATATTTGAGATGTTTTAGCATTAAAATTGGATTATAATTTTGTAGGCTTTGAATGATCATGGACCTAGATCTGATTGGATCTAATTTGAGTCAGACTTGGTTTCAATCAAGAGGATCAAGAGATGGATAAATGTGGGTCATCCAATCAAGAAATAGGGAGATCTGAGCCATCTATCATCTTCTAACTAATACGAGCTCAAGGTAGAGTTAATTAAGACCATAGATCAAGATCTGAAGTTTTGGTCCAAATCAGAAGTCATCTAGCCGTTGGATCAAGCTCAAGAGGAGTCTGAGCCATCCATTCAAAAGGAAGGGCAATCCAAGCCATCCGTTGCTGATTGATCGATCCAAGCTAAGGAGAAGAAGATCTTGACCATTGATGTAGATCTGGAAAGTTTGGTTTCAATCCGAGATGATCTGACCGTTGGATGAAGCGAAGATGATCACAGTCGTTCAATTTTAAATGGGATGAGTTAAATCAGGAATTCCCTCTCCGAGCTCGGTGTCGCGAGTTCTTCCTGTTCTTGGTTTTCTTCAGTGTTTTCTTCTCCATTTCTTCGCGCGGCCAACATCAGATCGCTTCTTTTCAAGATTTTGAATCATCGAGGTAATTTTCCTGTTAAGTTTGCTAATCAATTTTGTTTTGGAAAGCTCAAGTGAGGGTTTCGCCGGAGCTTTGTTCCTGCCGATTGATTCTTGTTTGATCGCCGATCTTCATCGACCGGAGCTGTCGAAGCGTTGGAGGGGTTCTCCGAAGTGTTCTGAAGGTTTCTGAGCCGAAGTCGCCGTTCGTCCAATCAAGAAAGAAGAGCTCGGTGGGAGATTTCAGTTTCTGATCGATCTCTGTGATCGGACAGAGACACTTCTGATCAGTCTCCAATCTGATCAGAAGAAGTCTGATCGGTCCCATGACCGATCAGGAAGATCAATACGCACTAATCCATTGTAAACTGATCAAGGGAGTTTTTCTTCGCTGATTTTTGAGCTAGAGGGTTTCTAGCTTAGCTTTTGTGTGACGGCAAGAGGAGATCTTGACAAGGGACCGATCTGGTGTTTAATTTAGGAAAATTTCATTTCTGAACTCTTATTCATTAGCATCTTTTTCAATTTGTATCAACTTACTTCCTAGTCTTGTCCTTTTGGTATTACTTTGCTTTAGTTTTCTCAATTCTGCAGTTAGATACAGATTTCTGCATTCAATATTAGTTTTGTCTTTCAATCTCATAGTTTTGCATTGAACTGCTCAGTTTTCAAATAAGTTAAGTGTAGTTTCTGCAACTTCGAATTAATTTATGCATTAGCTAAGTCTATTTTGTTTTAAACTGTTATTTCATCCATTACCGCAAAAACCCCCATCTTACTTGAAAACTCAAAACATAAAACGACAAATTCAAACTTGAGTTTAACATTCTTAACTAGTCCTTGGAAAAATACGACTTGAGGCCCCTATACTACACTTAGTTTTGTGAGCTAAGGGTTTTCAACTTATAAATTCAAATTTGAGGCTTATCGTGACACTCGTTGTGGGCATCCAACAACTATCAGCTCACCCCACCCTAATACTAGGTTGTGCAAGTTTCACTCAGATCTGGTCCTTAACTAACCATTTCTAATCCTAAGCAAAGATAATAAAAAAAATAAACATACATCAGACAAGGTATTCAATAAAAGTTACCTAACCACATGAATAGTCTTTTTATTTGCTCCCCCTGGATCATATCCTCGATATAGTCTATTTAAATAATGGATATGAACCTTAGGGACCCAATATTAATTTGGTCCGGCTAGATTAGTCAAGCTTAATTTAGGGACCCATGCTTGGACTCGGGTGCTAGGGCGGTTCACTATTGAATAATACGACCTAAATCGCAAATTGGTTTTAAATCTAATTTCGGATCGATTTAGAACAGACTTCTATTTTCTAAGAATCAGATCAAGATTCCTGGAACCCAGGGTAAACTGTTCCAAATTTGCTCTGAGTTCTTTGACTTGAGCTTTCAGAGAGAAATTCTTTTCCTCAAGTCTTTGGACTTGAGTTGAGGTTTCTTCCTGAACTTGCTCAATCAAAGGACTCAAGCTGGTCTCTTCCTTAAGAAGTTTTACCTCCTCTCAGAGAGACTTGACCTGATCATGAGACTTAACCAGTTTGCGAGATAGATGAGAAATAAGTTTGTAAAGATTCGATTCAAAATAACCCGTTACCTTGAGTCGGTCAGTTTCCGACAGTAAGACGGTTCCGTGTTCCGTTTCTTCTTCCGATTCGAAGTCAATGTCGATCTCGTCTTGGGTCGTAAACACGAGGAGGTTAGAGTGTGTTGGTTCATCCTCGTTCGATTCGGAAGACGACTTGTCCCAGGTTTCTTGCAACGCCTTCTTCCTTCGTTGCTTTTTCGTCTCTTTTGGGTTCGGGCATTCAGATTTGAAGTGTCCCTTCTTTCCGCACCCATAACAGGTGAGATCCGCCTTGTTCTTTAGTCCAGCCGAATCGTCCTTTGGCTATCCCGTCTTTTTCTTCTTTTGGGCTTTCTGAGCTTTGAACAACTTCCGGACGACGTTCACAAGCTCCGCCAGTTCTTCTTCTTCGGATTCCTAGTCAGAATCCAGTTCTGGTTTTGATGCCTTTTTCTTGATTTTTCCTGCAATTAAAGTTACACCTTTCTCTGCAAGTGCATCATTAATCTGCTCATGTAATTCAAATTCTGAAAACAATTCATCTAATTTTATTTTAGATAAATCATTATAAAATTTATAAGCTTCGACCATCGATGCCCACAGTGAATTTCTAGGGAATGAGTTCAAGGCATACTTGATCAGATCTCTGTTTTCAATTGTGTGCTTGATGATGTGGAGCCCGTTCATGATTTAATGTATCCGGGCGTGTAGTTGGGAAGCAGTTTCTCCATCCTGCATTTTTAAATTATACAATTTATTTAATAATAAATCTCGATGGCTTACCTTGGTGTCGGGTGCTCCTTCGTGGAGTTCTATCAGCTTGTTCTATAATTCTTTGGCGCTGCTGAAAGGATCGACGCGATTCAAATCCTCCTTTGTAAGTCCACATTGGGGAGTCTATGTCGCTTTTGCATCAGCTTCAATTCTTCTCGTGGCAGATGTGTCCCATTTGTCATAGCTTAGCACCGTCCCTTGCTCGTCTCTTAGGAGATCGTATCCGGTTTGGATTATCATCCACATATCCACCTGAGTTTTTAGGTGGACTTCGATCCGGCTCTTCCAATAATCGAAATCTTTCCCAGAGAAGAGAGGGGGCGAGCAGTGCTATAGCTCTCTTGCATGGTCATTAAAAAAGAAGAGAACGAATCGACGACTTGCAAAAACACAAACAAACAAATGTACCAAGACTTTTGTCTTGGATTAGTAGTAGGGGATAAAAAGAAAAATACGCTCGAGTGGTGATTGCACCATTCTCGAGTCCAAAAAAAATATGATCGAAAATGAAAAAAAAATTAGGAGAGTAAGCGAAAAAAAAATCCGAAATATACTCAAGTGGTGGTTTCACCAGAATTGAGTAGCCCCCGCTCTGATACCAATTGTAGGATCGAAATAGAGCGATAGGGGGGGTGAATATCGCTTTAAGAAATTCATCGGATTTCTGAATAATCAAGTACACAGCGGAAGTATAAGAATAAGCGTCGGAGAAGAGACAGTGGAAAATCAAATCACAACACACTAACACAAGTTGGTTTTACTTGCTTCGGAGTCTTGACTGACTCCTACTACAAGACCCACGATCCTTGATCGTTTACTTTGGACAATTCACTAATGGTCGTAAGAATGTACAATTTACAAAACTTAAGTGTGCAAAAAAAAATGTATACCGACTCCTTTGAATGACTTGAAAATCTTCTCTTAGAGAGTCGAACAGCGTTTCGACATTCTCGGTGCTTTGATCGCACAACACATAGGAGAACAGAATGAAGGCAGAATAAAAATTGTTGTTACAAGTGCTGCTCTCGATCCCTTTATATATTAGTCATTTAGGCGCCTGAAAGGTATTCAGGTGCCCTAGTTGTAGTGTCTCTGGCGGCAGTTCTATCCACTGCGTAGTCAAACTTTATCCTAGCTCAGGCGCCCTAGTCCCTTTCAGGCGCCTAAGTGTTGACGTGGCTCCTCCACTCAGCACTCGCCATGTAAGCTTGACCGTTGCGCCAGCTCAGCCACCTAGCGTTCTGAAAATCGGACCGGTTGAACCGGGAGACCGCCAGATTTTCGATCTGAGTTGACTCTGAAAATCGATTGCTCAAGAACCGAGTGCGAACCATTCTAAACCGGTCGGGAGTCAGTGAACCAGGCAAATCGGAAAAACCGAGCAAACCGGCTTGGTTTATTTTATTTTTCATGTTTTGATTTTTTTTATCCCTTTTATAGTTTTGCTTTCTTATTGAAAAATAAAAATTAAAAAATAAAATGTCAAAATCCTAATTTGCTTTAACCTAAAATCCCAAACGAATAAATTTGTTTTTTGCTTGAACCCATTAGTTTTAAACTTGAATTTTTCTTAGAAACTAACCCTTTTTTCAAGAATACCGTGCTGAGTTTCTGATAAAAACATATCACATGCTCGACCTAGTTGATCCAATCTTGAAGAAAATAGATGGGAAAGTTGTTAGTTTCATATATTTGTATAAATACATGTTTTATTATATACCAGTTATATCTCGGTTGGACCCCCGGTTAAATCGGTTGAACCTCTGAACCCTTGTCTCGACTGGTTTGATATCCGGTCAAGTTTTATAAACCTTGCAGCCACCCACTGCCAGCTCCCAGGCGCCCAAGTCCCATTCAAGCTCCCTAGTCCAATTGGTTCAACTTTTTTAGCTGCAATAAGGGTTAGTTCCACAATAATATAAATATAATTAAAGTATGCATGGATTACAACCAGTGTTGTCTTAGTCCTGACTTTTAGGTTTCAACTGAAACTCTAGGTCAAACTGATGCCTACTATTCCATCCTCGGGGAATACGTCATCACCTACTCGTCTCAGGAGAGTATAGCTGCTACCACCCGAAACTTCCGGTTGGACTTTTGCTCGGCCTCCAAGGATCCAGAACTTGACGACGTTAGACCTCGACCCGTCTCGACTCTTGTCCGCAATCCCCGCTTGACAAAGTCTTCTGCTCGGTCCCCCAGACCAAGACTTCGTACTCGGCTTCACTCACTAAGTATTCTTTGCTCGATCCCCGACCAGGACTTCTTGCTCAACCCTGCAGGTCAAAACTTCTTGCCTAGTTTACTTAGGACTTTCCTGTAAGCTTCACAAGTTTATCAGTACAAACAAATCAGCTTTACTTAAACCCTTTGTCACTTATCAAAACAAGGTTCGATCTGGTGCTTCCGGCACCAACAAGTTGGACACATTCGGAAGGTTCAATTTCCAACTTGACTGGCTAATGTAGTACTCGTATAGAAGCCCAGAGAAAAATGAAGAATTTATGTGGATTTTCGTGATCATCTTAATAAAGCATGTCCTAAAGATAAGTTATCCGCTGCCACGAATAGATCAATTGATGGATTCAATAGCCGAGAATGAATTTTTGTGTTTGTTGGACGCTCATCAGGGATATCATTGTTGGATATTATTATTATCCCTATTAGGTGGGTTTACTTGTAAGTTGCACATGTAAATACAATCTGAGCCCTTAAAGTAATCTAACTTATGTTTATTGGGTTTCGGATTATTGGATGCGGGTTCAATGTATAGAACCCTTTAGACCAATCTGTTATTATCTATGGGCTGATAACAGATTGGATTTCTATATAAGGTCCCCAAGGGTTTAGGGATCATCTTGACCTAATTTCTTGTTCCCTATTGACAAAACTTTACGGCGCCGTCAACCCTAAGCCCCTTGGAAGATTCTCCTTCTTTCCGCTGCATTTTCTTCCACAGGGATCAAGCCGAAGACGCCACGACAAAGACGATGGCTAATCAATCAGGTTCTTTGTCTTTCGATTTATGCCTTTTATTTATGTTATGTCATGATTCGATGAAACAATAGATCCATGCTTATATATATATTATATTTTCTCTTCGAGTTCTTATTTGGTTTTCCAGAATTCATGCGGTTAGGAGAAAATAGAATGTTCTATCAATTGGTATCAGAGTCTTGGCTTTGTTTCATTGTTTTTATAGTAATAAAGTTTAAATTTTTTTTCGTCGATTTATTGTATGTATGCTAGATTAAGTTTTCCTAGTATAATACAATTTTTATCGTCGAAAATCATGTAAAAGAAAATTCTAGGATAGACTTGTTTTCTAAGTTTTTTCATATTTTATGTGAAAAAATACGAAAACGGCGGAAGAACCGTCATGTTTAACCTAATTTTTTTTAGATTAAATTGTGATGGTTTAATCGATTAACTTGGTCAATCAATCGATTATCAAGTCTAAAATTATGAACAGAATAAATTTGATTTAATTGATTGTACAAATTTATTTTAATCGATTATCGTCTTAAATTTGTGATAAAATGAATTAAGAATTATATCGATTAAATTTTTTTTATCGATGAAAATTTCTTTCATGTGAAATATTTTTTTTCACGTCGAAAAAAAAAACTGTTTCGTAGAAACAGTAAAGTGAATTTTATATATATAAAAGGCTAATGCATCAAATATTTTTCTTGATGAAAAGAATAAATAATATTATTTAATATTATTTAATTATAGAACCATAAAGAAACTCTAATTTTTAAAGGAGGGTTCTATATATGATATAGTCGTATATATTAAGCTTTTAGATCGATTGGGATAATCAATTGGATCATACCATTTGATTACCATATAGTGTCAATCAATTAGTGAGCTTAATTTTGAGGTGTCAAAACTAATAAAAAAAATTATATGTTCAATTAAATATCTAGAATTTTCTTGGGTCTATCTACACAACGTGCTACTAAATTAAACTATTGTGTCGGCCCAAAGGAAGACACCTTAGGTCGATTTAGTGTATTTTGTGTTGGTAAACGTATATCTATGCTAAGAGCAATCGGCCCAAAGGAAGGTTGCTTTTATGCCAGATATATGTTCAAGATAGTTTACAATTATTGAACATTATTTATTTTGTTCTGATCATGCACAAAATATGTCGGCCCAAAGGAAGACATATTGCGTGGCAGATTAAAATTGTTGTAAGCTATGGACCAAAATATAACTCATATAAAGTTTCATATTATGCACACAATGTGTCGGCTCAAAGGAAGGCACATTGTGTGGTCAATTAAAGGTTGAGTTATATCAGAGAGTACCGCTAACAAATTATATTTTAATCTACACAGTAAAATGCAATGTTGTATGTGGTATCTCATAAGGAACCCATTTATATGCATTTAAAATTTTATTTATTTGCATAATTTTATTATATATATGTTCTTGGCTTTAGTTAAATCGTAAGCTTAAATAAATTTTTTTTCCTTTTTTTTTATTGCAGTGCAATTTGTAACTGCCAACATTAATACCATCCCAACATTAACTAGTTCGAATTTTGCTGAATGGAAAGAATACATGATTGTAGTCTTAGGCTGCATGGACTTGGACTATGCATTAAGGAATGATCGTCCCGCACCTTTGACCAGTGCTAGCACTATAGAGCAGAGGGCTGAATTTCAGCTGTGGGAGAAATCAAATCGCATGAGTCTAAGCATCATAAAGCTTTCCATACTGGCACAAATAAAGAGTTCAATAACAGAGAGTGAAGATGCTAGGAGGTTCCTTAACCAACTGACAGACCGATTCACCTCAAATGAAAAGGTCGAGACTACCACACTTCTTACAAAGTTGGTAATCATGCGGTACAGTGGTAAAGAAAACATAAGGAAGTACATTATGGAGATGTCCAATATAGCGACAAGTCTGAAAGCACTAAAACTCGATATGTCTGAGAGTATATTAGTGCATTTCGTCTTGATGTCTTTGCCTGCACGGTTCACTCCTTTTAAGATATCGTATAATACTCAAAAGGAAAAGTGGACATTGAATGAGCTTATTGCTCAATGCGTGCAAGAGGAGGGGAGACTGAAGATTGAGACATCTGAAAGTGCTCATTTAGCATCTGGTTCTCAAAATGCGAGCAAGAAGCGAAAGAGGATTAATAACAAAGGTAAGGGAAAGCAAACTGCAGATTCTGGAGGCAATGACCATAAGGAGCAAAAGAAGCAGGATAAGGAATCCACTTGTTACTTTTGCAAGGTCATATGAAGAAAGACTGCCTCAACTACGCCAACTGGCGTGTAAAGAAGGGTAAACTTCTCAACCTTGTTAGTTCAAAAGTCAATTTAGCTATTGTACCCATTGACACTTAGTGGATAGATACTGGTTCTACTACTCACATAAGTATCACTATGCAGGGTTGTATCAGGAGCCAACTTCCACTTGATGGTGAAAGATACATCTATACGAGGAATGAAAAAAAGGCTGCAGTAGAGGCTATTGGTGTTTTTAGGCTTTATTTAGGAACTGATGTTTATTTGGATTTGGAGAATACATTCATTGTATCGTCTTTTAGACGAAACTTAATTTCAATTTCTTGTTTGGACAAATCAGGTTATTCTTGTTCATTTAAAAATGAAATGTTTAATATTTTCTATAATTCAATTTTGATTGGTAATGGTTCCTTGGTTGATAACCTTTATAAATTAAACACCTTTACTCCTACGATTGACAACGTAATAATGCATAGTGTAGGTACGAAACGTAAATTGACCAACGAGAATTCTTCTATGTTGTGGCATAGGCGTTTAGGACATATATCCAAACAACGCCTAGAAAGGTTAATGTCACATGGAATTCTTGATTCCCTTGACATGTCAGACTTTGATGTCTGCATAGAGTGTGTTAAGGGGAAGACAACTAACAAAAGGAACAAAGGGGTTAGCCGTTGTAGTGATGTTTTGGAGCTAATACATACGGATATTTGTGGATCATTCCCTAAGGCATCTTGGAATGGACACACATGTTTTATTAGCTTCATAGACGACTATTCTAGATTTGGCTATCTGTACCTTATTCATGAGAAGTCGCACTCTTTGGACATGTTCAAAATTTTCAAAGCCGAAATCGAACTTCAACTAGGTAAGAAAATTAAAGCCGTCTGATCCGACCGTGGAGGGGAATATTACAGTCGATATGATGGATCAGGTGAACAACGTCCAGGACCTTTTGCAAATTACCTTGCTGAGTGTGGGATTGTGCCTCAGTATACCATGCCTGGTACACCCAATCAGAATGGTGTAGCTGAGCGTCGCAATCGAACCCTAAAAGACATGGTGAAAAGTATGATGACTTTCACTTCTCTACCGGAGTTTTTGTGGGGTGAGGCACTCAAGACTGCAGTTTATCTTCTCAATAGAGTACCTAGTAAGACAGTAATTAAAACTCCATTCGAGATGTGGACGGGTAGAAAGCCTAGCATTAGGCATTTACATGTCTGGGGTTGTCCAGCTGAGGCTAGGCCTTACAAGCCTAATGAAAAGAAACTGGACTCAAGAACTGTTAGTTGCAATTTTGTAAGTTACTCTGAGAGATCGAAGGGTTATAAATTTTATGATTCATCTAATAGATCCTTCTTCGAAACAGGAAATGCCAAGTTTATTGAGGACAGTGGGAGCGATAAAATCAGGGAAGTATCTTTTGAGGAAAGCGTTGGCAATCCTCCTTTAGTCACTACTAGTGCAATCAGTAGTGGTATGGTGATCATACCACACATTATGGATATTGCACATTCAGTGAGCGTAGTGAACCAAGATATTCCCATGACATCTCCAATGCAATTGGAGGAGCCTACCACTAAAATTGAAGTATTGCCTCATATTGATGAGCAAGTACCTCAACCGCCTCAAACACAAGTGCCCTTAAGGCGATCCACAAGGGAACGGAGAAGCACAAATTCTCGTGATTATGTTTATCTCCAAGAGCATGAGTTTGATATAGGGTTGGAAAGTGATCCTACATCTTTCCAAGAAGTCAAACAATGCTCTAACCCTGAAAGGTGGATTAACGTCATGCAAGAAGAGTTAAAGTCTATGGCAGACAATGACGTTTGGGAACTTGTCGAGTTGCCTAAAGGTTCGAAACCCGTTGGTTGTAAATGGATATTTAAAACCAAGCGAGATTCGAAGGGCAATATAAAAAAAGTATAAGGCTCGTCTTGTTGCCAAGGGATTCACTCAAAAGAAAGACATTGATTATAAGGAGACTTTCTCACCTGTGTCGACGAAAGACTCCCTTAGGGTAATCATGGCACTTGTAGCTCATTTTGATTTGGAGCTACATCAAATGGACGTAAAGACTGCATTCCTCAATGGAGACATAGAGGAGTCTATCTATATGGTGCAACCGGAGAACTTTGAGTCCTCAGACTCAAAGCACCTAGTATGTAGATTAAAGAAGTCCATTTATGGTTTAAAACAGGCGTCCCGTCAATGGTACTGGAAATTTGATCAAGTGGTTACCTCATTTGGATTTAAAGAGAACCCCGTTGATCAGTGCGTATATGTCAAGTTCAGTGGGAGCAAGTTTGTTATACTTGTTTTGTACGTGGATGATATATTTCTTGCGAGCAATAATAAGGGTCTACTGCATGAAACCAAGTCATTTCTATCTAGTAAATTTGAAATGAAAGATCTTAGTGAAGCATCTTTTGTTCTAGGCATTTAGATCTGTCGTGATCGATCAAGAGGCATTCTTGGACTTTCACAACAAGCCTATATTGAGAAGGTGCTTATAAGGTATGGCATGCAGAACTGTACACCTGGTGACACACCTGTGTCAAGAGGTGACTGTTGGATCGAGAGAACCAATAGAGGGGGGTGAATATCGGAAAACTTTCGGATTTATGGAAAGAGCAATTTGCACAACGGAAAGAAACAAAACACGCGAACACAGTACTTTTTTACTTGGTTCGGAGCCTAGGTCGACTCCTACTGCAAGGCCCACGATCGTTGATCGTTTACTTTGGGCAATTCTATATGAGCGCAAAATCAGTTTACAAGAATAGATTTACAAGTATAGCACCATAAACTTTTAATAAAAAAGAAAACTCTTCTTTTACCGACGTCCGGTTGTAGGTTGACTTTCCGGAGCAGCGGGACGTCGTAGGCTCGAGTTGGGCAGTTTCCGGAGCAAGGCGTGAGCACAGAAGAGCGTGGAAGCGTTGGTTCGAAGTTGTTATTGAAGGCTTGGGCGTTGGGTGCTATTTATAGCACCTCGGGGCGCCCTGGACGTCGGGGGCGCCCTGCCACGTGTCAAGCGATCCGCTTTTAGCTCGGTCAAACGTTATCCCATCCGAATAGGGATAAGTTTGACTCTGGAGGCGCCCTGGTCGCAGAGGGCGCCTTGGCTGACTTCTTCCGCGCAGAAATCTCAGCTATGGATAAAGATGAAGCTTCGCAGACTTGGGCGCGGGGCGCCCTGGCTGCTGAGGGCGCCCTGGCTGCTGAGGGCGCCCTGGCTGCTGTAGGCGCCCGACCCAGTAAGCAGCCGAAGCCCTTTTTGCTTCACTTGGTTCTGGTTCACCTTGGGGGCGCCCTGGACACTCAGGGCGCCCTGCTCAGCTGCTGCCTCACTCCTTTGAGGCTCTCTGAGTTGCAGACACACGTTCCTTCGATCCTGCATCCAGGGTTAGTCCAAAACACAATAAAACAATTAATTATTAGTTTATACAGCCTTAGCTGTCTTGGTTCTGACTTTGGTCTCCAAAATGGAGCCCTAGGTCGAACCGACGCCTACTGTTCCCTCGACGGGGAACGCGTCCTCACCTACTCCTCTCGGGAGAATGTACCTGATGCCAACCGTTCTTCTGGTTGGACTTTTGCCTGACGGTCCTTTGTCAGGTCTTGGATGCCGAGCTGCCCTTCGCCCGGTGCCTAGCATTCTGCTAGGCTTTAGTCCAAGCTGTCCTTCGCTGGCGCCTAGCATTCCTTCGCTAGGCTTGGATACTGCAGTCCTTCGCCAGGTGCTAGCAGTCCTTCGCTAGGGTTTGTATCCTGGCAGTCCTTCGCCAGGTGCTAGCAGTCTTCGTAGGCTTTGTATCCTGGCAGTCTTCGCAGGTGCTAGCAGCCTTCGCTAACTTTGTATCCTGCAACTCATGAATTTTAGATCACAAACAAACTTAACTTGAATCCTTGCAATATCAAAACAATGTCGATATGATGCTCCTGACAATATGACAAGTTCAGTTGCAGCATGCCACACTTGAACTTGAAATAAAGGAGATAGAACAATTCTCATATGCATCAGCAGTGGGAAGTCTCATGTATGCACAAGTTTGCACTCGATCAGATATAGCATTTGTAGTTGGGATGTTAGGTAGATATGTTAATAACCCAGGACCGTCGCACTGGAAAGCAATTAAAAGAGTGATGCGATATTTGCAAAGAACTAAAACACACATACTCACGTATCGAAGGACAGATCATCTGGAGATGATTGGTTATTCAGACTCTGATTTTGCTGGATGCTTAGATAGCAGAAGGTCCACTTCAAGCTATATATTTATGCTTGCTGGAGGGGCTATATCTTGGAAGAGTGTTAATCAGACGCTAATAGCTACTTCTACTATGAAGGCAGAATTGGTAGCATACTATGAAGCATCCAATCACGGGATTTGGCTACGGAACTTTATCACAGCATTGCATATCGTTGATGGCATTAATAGACCACTGAGGATCTACTGTGATAATAAAGCTGCAGAACTTTATGCCAAGAACAACCGCAGTTCGTCGAAGTCCAAGCACATCGACATTAAGTTTCTAGCGGTTAAAGAAAGAGTTCAGAGTCACCAGATTATGGTAGAGCACATCTGCACAGATTCCATGTTGGCCGATCCACTCACGAAAGGCTTGGTGCCCAAGGTGTTTCATGCGCATGTTGTGGATATAGGAGCTCTTCTTATGGAAGAAGAACTCATCTAGTGAGAGTCTGTATTTATTTTATTATTCTATGTTAATAAAGACAAACATTTTATTTTGATTATTGTACGTACTTCAGGTTCAAAATATTAATGGGAATTCATATGTTTGTTTGACACTCTGAATACGATATCATGATTTACTACTGCTGTTTAGCATTTGGTGTTTGTAAATATGATACAGATTCCTTTTGGAATCATAAAGTTTAGATCATGATTTGCTGTTGCAGTTTAGCATAAGGTATTTGCAAATATGATCAGACTCTTTTGAGTCGCTTTGGACCAGTTGGAAATTGACATGTACTGATCACATTTCATGTAATTTCTACTCTATACATCCGCATCTTGATCTATGTCGTTAATGACATTAGTATTGTGATTACTGTTGGGGTTTGTTACGATCATATACAGTAGCTATGACCTCTTTAGTCCTATACTAATAAAGTTAATGGACCAGATTGTTTATAGGGGTATCTTGTACCCATAAAGTTTGATATCAACTAAAATTTTGCTTGTATTTACGATACAACTCATATATAGCCCAAGTGAGAGATTGTTGGATATTATTATTATCCCTATTAGGTGGGTTTATTTGTAAGTTTCACATGCAAATACAATCTGAGCCCTTAAAGTGATCTAACTTATGTTTATTGGGTTTCGGATTATTGGATGCGGGTTCAATGTATAGAACCCTTTAGACCAATCTGTTATTATCTATGAGCTGATAATAGATTGATTTCTATATAAAGGGGAGGTCCCCAAGGGTTTAGGGATTATCTTGACCTAATTTCTTGTTCCCCATTGACAAGAAACTTTACGGCGCCGTCAACCCTAAGCCCCTTGGAAGATTCTCCTTCTTTCCGCTGCATTTTCTTCCACAGGGATCAAGCCGAAGACGCCACGACAAAGACGATGGCTAATCAATCAAGTTCTTTGTCTTTCGGTTTATGCCTTTTATTTATGTTATGTCATGATTCGATGAAACAATAGATCTATGTTTATATATATATATTATGTTTTCTCTTCGAGTTCTTATTTGGTTTTCTAGAATTCATCCGGTTAGGAGAAAACATAATGTTCTATCAATCATCATATCCCTTTATCATTCAATCCCTTTATCATTGGAGGATCAAGCAAAATGTTAGCTTCATTACCTCTTATGGAGCTTTTTGTTTTCTGGTTATGCTTTTCGGTCTCTGATGTGTGTATTTCATATAGAATTTTTATCGTAGTTTGATGCATGTTTTATCCTATTTTATATGTGTATGTTTCATGTTATCATTTCTTTATACTTCATTTTGATACTTTTATATTTCGGAGAACTGCTCTCGTGTATTTCTTTTGATAGATTGCGAAAAGGAGCAAAAATGGAGATTGAAGACCAACATCTGAAGTCCCCGTGCCAGTCGACATGAGTCGTGTCCCTCCGCCAAACCGAACATGGGCGCTTGTGCTGGCCGGCACAACCCGTGGCCAGCCTTCAGAAGCAATCACCGTGCTTGTGCCTGTCGGTAGGGCCCCTGTCGAGAATCCACTACTTGACTATAAAAGCTAAACTTCAGATCTAGGTGAGGGATCTTGATGTGGGTGTCTTACATCCATCTGATGTATTTCTAGATTCTATAGAGCGGCAATAGCTAACAATACTCTAATTGAAGTTATTCTCAACATCGGAGAATTCATTTCAAAGTAATCAAGGTGTTCTCATTGTCGATAACCTCTAATTACCAATCTGGACTTGTACTTATCAATTATACCATCTTATTTCATTTTCTTCTTGAATATCTACTTGCAAATTTAGTGGTTTACTTCTCTATGAATGATCTGCAAGTTTTCAAGTACTATTTTGCAAGATAAAGTCTATCTCAAGTACAATTATCTCTTTCTAGTGAGGTTTATCAGAAGAGTTCGTTGTTTCTGAATAACTTTGAGGCTCACTTTCCAATTTGAAAGTGATAAAATTCATTCCATAAGATTTTTCCATCAAAGCTCTCTTATTTCGTCTGAGCTCAACCTCAACTGGTTTGTCGTCATCTTCTTCCTGTGTTTCATATGTTCGTTTTGAGAAGCTAGCTTCCTCTCGAGTCTTATACGGAAACGCATGCTCAAAGAATGAGATATTTCTCGATTTTATTATCGAGTTTTTATGTATATCCAGAATTTTTGACTTATACACAAAAATTCAATACACACTGCTGTTATGTGCATATTCAATAAATATGCAATCAATAATTTTTGACCCTATCTTAATCCTTTTCAGATTAGGCACCAAAACATTGGTAAGACACTAACACATTCACAAATATTTATAAGACAGTTGTCTTCCATTCCATAACTCATAAGGGCTCTTATCTATTTTCTTGCGGGGCATTTTATTTAAAAGATAATGATGAAACCCAAGTAATTTAAATATCTTCACAATGATATGATATTGTCCACTTTTGGCCTAAACTCTCATGGTTTTGGTCTTAAGCTCTACCCAAAAGGTCTCATGCCAATGGATATTTCTTAATCTATTCTATTTCTAATCAATGTGGAACTTTGATTATAGACAATTCTACCCTCAAATGAAGGACCACCATTATCCTCATGGTCCAACCCTTTTTGCAAGCATTCAATCACTCTTGGCTTACTCTGAGCCTCCCTACTCCGAGCTTTTGGACCTCCCTGCGAGCATCCGATCACCTTTTGACTTGCTTCAGGCCTCTCCGCGAGTATCTGGTCACATTTTGACCTCCTCTAAGCCTCCCTACGAGCATCCGACCTGCTCTGGGCCTCTAGGCCTCCATGTGAGCATCCATATCTGGCCACTTTTGACCTACTTCGGGTTACCCCATAAGCATCCAGTCACTCTTGACTTGCTCTGAGTCTCCCCTCAACTTCGTTCAGGGACCCTTTACATGATACCTTGTCTGGAACATGACTTTGACACCATTTGTTGAAAACTAAATGATTTGTATATCTATAGAATGATATAATATTATCTACTTTGAGTTTAAGTCTTCATGGTTTTGGTCTTGGGCTCTATCCAAAAGGTCTAATGTCAATGGAAATAACTTACATCCTTTTAAACCCATGATCTTTTTCATTTCTAACTAATGTGGGACTTTGATTATATCCCAATAGACAATTAACAGTTATGAACTCTGATAGTTCAAAGCTTAAAAGAAAAGCATTCATCAGAGTTTGATTCTTTCACTCAGCAACTCCATTTTACTGAAGAGTATAAGGAGCTGTTATTTCGTGTCTTATCGCATGTTCAGCACACAACTTAGCATACAATGATACATATTTGGCGTACAATGATACATATTCATCGTCTCGATCACTTCGAACCACCTTAATCTTCTTATTAAGTTGGTTTTTAACCTCATTCTTTTAGAAAACGAATTTCTCTATATAGTTTCATCCTTACTTTTGAGAAGATACACATAACAGTATTTTATGTTATCATCCACAAAAGTAATGAAATACTTATTCCCACCGGGTGTCGATGTACCTTTTAGGTCGCTCACGTCAGTGTGAATTAGGTTGAGTGGTTCATTACTTCTTTCAATATGTTGAAAGGATGACTTTATCTTTTTCGCTTCAACAAAAATCTCACACTTGTGTTTCGGGTTAAGGTGGAATGTAGGTATGGTTTATATGCTTATTAATCAATACAACACATCATAGTTAAAATGTCCTAGTCTACTATGCCACAAACATGAAGACTCAAGCATATAAATGAAAAAGCTTTCAACATATTTATCTGAGGCTTATTCACTATTACATTGAGCTTGAATAGGCATCAGATACATAGCCCTTTTCCACAAACATTCCTTTCCTGGACAATATAACTCTATCTGAATACAAAAAAAATGCAAAAGTCATGCTTGCTTAACGGTGATCCGGACACTAGATTCTTCTAAATCTCCGAAATATACAACATATTGTTTAGAGTGAGGTACTTGCTTGAGGATATCTTCAACACCACTTTTCCTTGACCCTTGATGTCTGAGATTGTCGAGTTCTCCATGAATAACTTGTCTCTATTAATTTCTTCGAAGTTGTGGAGTAGCTCTTTATTGCAACATACATGTCTGGTGGCACCAATATTGATCCACCATTACCGCGGGTTTGATCCCGCTAGGTTCATCTCAACTACCACGACACAGAGATCATCCATTTTTGGTCCCTCATTCAATTAGCCTCCTACTTCTTCTTCGGCTTTCTGCACTATGAAGATTTGTGACCAACTCAATCACAGTTAAAGCACTTCCCAGAGAATTGTTTCTTGCTTATGTCTCCCTTGGGTCTCATCTTAGAAGACTTGGTATTCTTCCATTTTGAGTTTTGACCGTACTCGACCATCTTGGCTTTTATAGTAGCCTGATATAACAACTTTCTTTCTAAACTCTTATTGTCTTCTTCGATGCAACGTCTAATAATGAGTTCCTCCATATTCATCTCCTTCCACTTGTGCTTCAGATAGTTCTTGAAGTCCTTTCAGTCGGAAGACAGCTTCTTAATGATTACTGCCACCTGGAAGGTCTTACTCAGAATTATACCTTCTGAATGGATCTCATGTAGGATTATCTGAAGCTCCTAGACTTGACAGATCACCATCTTGGAGTGAACCATCTTGTAGTACAGGAATCGACCCACGATGAACTTTTTGGCCCCCGCATCCTCCGTCTTGTACTTCTTATCCAGGGACTCCCATAGCTCCTTAGTCGTTCTCTTTGTGTTGTATATAACATATAATGAGTAGGCAAGGTAGTTGAGGATGTAGTTTTGGCATAGGAACTCATAATGAGTCTAAGCCTCCACTATACTAATGTTCTAGACATCATCATCCTCAGCATGCTTGATAGAGTCCTTGGTTAAAAACCAAGTAAGATTAAGTATGATTAAGTAGAAGAACATCTTTTGCAACCACCTCTTAAAGTTTAACCCAGTGAGTTTCTCTTATTTTCCCTATAGTTGATTGAAATATTTCCATTTAAATGATGAGTTTATTGCACATCAGCACTTTCCGTGATCATATCAACAGAATAGAATCTATTTCAAGATTGTTGGATAATCTGTCAGAGATATTTGGGTTGAATTGAAATTATACAAATAAAAGTCCAATTTATCGGTCGAGATGACCTGAGCAAATAATCTCAGGCAGCCAACAGGGGATGATTTTGCCAAGCTTTCGGTGGTCAAAATGTCATTACTAATCTAAGTCGAGATGTCACATAATTGCCTGATCAACGACTTGTCCGAGTCGCCAACTACCAACCCTCCAGACTCCCAAATCCGAGTGTCGAGTCCCCACCATGAGTGTAGACTCTCGGTTCCGAATGCTACTAAGTTGGGATGAGTGTTGCTGAGTCGATGCCGAGCGGATCTCCAGGTGGGGATCCACCCTCCATGATAACTCGTAGATTCATCCTCCATGATAATTACTTTAATCATGAAAAAAATACAATCATAAAATGTGAATTCAATTGCAAGAAATATCAAATAAAATGGTAACTTGGATGCTCACAGTAAGACAAAAACCCAAAAACCAATAAGACTACTAAATTCAAAACGTAGCTATTCTTACCTATTGCTCATAGCAAGATTCATCCACAATACAGAAATATCAAATTAATCCCAATGGAATACATAGCAAATGTGCCAAAGAATCATCCACAAATTTCTAAACCAATAAGAAGTATCCTACTTAATGCTCACAGCCAAGGAAAACCTCTAAATTAATATTTAACTTCCAAAACTGCATTCCATCTCCAACACAGAGCAACCCAAATGAAAAACATTCTTGACAAGGTACATCAAAAGATTCCAAGTACACAAAATAAACAACCCAAAATAGAGCATAACTGATCCAAGCCATATCAAAAATTCAACTAGATTAAAGGGAAAATCTAAGGTAGACAAAAAAAATCGAGGATGAGATCTACTTGACTTTGGCGGTCCACAACAAAAACTAGCCGTGACTCGTAGCAACAAAAACAAGGGATAAACAAACTGGGAAAAAAAAATCAACGGTGCCGTACCACTGTAATGACGACGACAGAGGAGTTGGAGTCGACGGAGGTGATAGAGATGGGAGGGATCTTGAGCTGTAATCTTTGACCGTCGAAGCTGCAGTGATGACGCAAATGAACTTGCGGAGCAGGAGTCAACAAAGTTGGGGCTGCTGTCATCGCCGAAGGGTGGGGGAAGAAAAGACTTTTTGGATCGTGCAGCTTCTTTCGTTAGTTGAACTCACGCATTTTGCATGCGCCATTTTATCGTTTAACGTGTGGAATAGGCAGGACTGGGAAAAAACAGGACAGGATCCTATCTGTTTTTGCTTTCCGTTCTGCTTTTGATAGCGTGGAGCTGACGGATGAGCCCACATGGATCGTCGACCGTATTGAAAGCACCACCAATTTTGTCCATGGGTTAAAAAACTAAAGCACCTACCTCTCACTAATTCTTCTGAAAAACATCCTACTGAATCGGCGTTGTCATTGGATCGGGATGGCATCTGTCGCCCTCTGTCCCGTCCTTTTCAGCCCTGTGGAGAAATCATCCATCTCTACAAGTCCTGTGCGGTAATCATCCGTGTCGGCGGCGTCTCTATCTCATTTGTTAACGTCCGTACGACATTCGTAACCATTTAATACTTTTAATAATATAACATCTATCACTTCATCAAAAAGTATAGGACTCACATGTCACATACACATACACATTAACATCTTCATTCTCTCACTTTCGTTTAACATTCAACTCTCATTATTTATGAGTCTACATGTCACATACACATTATCTCACATATACATTCTCTCACACATTACCAAGAATTGTAAAATCTTACTGCCTCTCGATGAGTAGGCTTGGCCTTGGAGCTGTACATGCCCGGCCTGTTGGATCTTGGATGGCTATAGAAGGGGGGGTGAATGTAGCCAGACACTCAAATCGCTCCCTCTTCTTTGAACTTTCTTTCTGTGATCAGATTAGTAGCAGCGGAAACAAAATGCAACAGAAAGAATAAAACAGAGCAAGGAATCAAACCAACGCTAACACAGCGATATACAAGGTTCGGGGATAACTTGCCCTTACTCCTTGGCGTGCCCGTAAGATGGGCGATCCCTTGATCGTCGGCCGATCAAGCCCCGGTGAACCCGGATAAGATAGAGCCTCCTTCTCGGTGGAGCAACCTCTCCACAATCGCCTCAGTAGATGAATACAAGATAAGCACACGAGACACACGAGAAAGAAAGCTCACACAGATCTCACAAGGATGTAGTAGAACACTTAAGCACAAAGCAACAGAGAGCATGAACACATCCCAGCCAAACTTCCCAAGTTTTCTGTCTTGTTCTCTTCTCCTCTGCTTCCAGCTTCGTCTCTTAAGCTCCTGCTCAACGTCGCCAGCACCATCAGCACCACTGACTCACACCCTGACCCACTTGTAACGCCTCACAATTCCCATTTTTAGTTCTTAGAGTCCTTAGAATTATTAAAAATGGTTTAGAAATATTCTAGATATTTTTAGGGATTTTTAGAATATTTTTATGGAATTTTCCGAGTCCGTTTAGTATATTTAAAAAAAGAAAAACGTTTAAGGACAGCAGGGGGTTCGAACCCGCGACCACCGCAAGAGCAAGCACGCGCGCGACCAACTGGGCTGGTTGGTTTTGTTGAAATTAACTAGGCGAAATAATAGATAAGGTATAATTAGGTAAATTCGCCCCATAAGTATAAATAGATAATTAAAGAGAGAAATTTTATTTTCTCTCAACCTAAACCCTTTCTCTCCCTCGCCCAGCACCTTGCGCCGACTCCTTTCCCCTCTCCTCTCTTGGGCGACACCACATCAAGCCTTAGAGGGCCGGCCAAGGCTCTCCTCCGAGAGATCTTCCAATATTCGAAATCCCCACGACGAGAGGAACGCGTGAGCGCGAAGAAATCTCCGAGACTTCGAGTTTCTCCGGAACCTCCGATGCCGTTCTTGGTTGTAAGTCCAAGATATCAAGGTAAGTACTGCTCACCTGCAGTAAGAGGCGGTTTTTCCGCAAGAATTTCCCTTAAAAATTTTTAAAAGAGATATTTCCTTTTTGTTTAAGTTTTTGCATGTAATCTTAGTTCATTATATGCTTGTATAAGTTTGATTAAGCACCCTATGTGAGATTAGGGGCTAAGAAAGTTATGAGAAAAGAAAAGAGAAGATAAAGATAAGAAAAGAAAAGGCCAAGGCCTTAAGAAATCCCCAAAAGTCAAGACTTAGGGATTTTAGCACGCAAGGTGCTCGAGAAAATGCCAAGGCATTTACAGATAAGAAAGAAAAGAAAGAAAAGCTATTTTATTTTCTAAGGCCAGTACCCGGCGTCCAAGGGCGTCGTTAAAGAAATCCAGGTGTCCAATTCCAAGGTCTTGGCCCTGGTAGACCAAGGTCTGCTCTATTAGGATTGGTGGCTCGCTACCCCAACCTTTTAGGGAACGCGCATGAGATGGTACTTACGTCTTCAGTGGATCCAAGTGATTATTATTTTCAAGTATATGCTTTAGCAAAGTTTCTAAAGTTTAAAGAGTTTTCAAAAAGTTAAAGAATAGCTAAAGTTTCAAGTTGAGCCAAGAAAAGTAAATTGAGATTTATTAATGCTTGAGTATGCATGTTTTGAGTTATACATGTTCTTAGTTTTCTTTCAAGCATATAAGTATCTCATATGATTTTCATATTGTTCAAGAAGCATGTTTGCACATTTCGAGATTTTGTGAGCTAGATAGTACTTACTAAGCTTTTTGCTTACTAGTTGCATTTCCTCTTACTGCAGATAAAGGTAAAGGCAAGCAATTCTGAAGGAAGGCGACGAGGCGGTGCTGAGTAAAGTGTGTGTGGTGGCTGATTTTGGAGAGATCCTTGAGACGAGACAATTTAGTTATTTGAATTACAATGTTTTAGTTTATTCAAATTTCAAGTTCTTGCTTTATGGAGTTTAGCGAACATTTAAGCTTTGGATAGTTTTACATGCTCAATTTCTTAGAGTAAAGATTCTATGTCATTTCATTTAGCATACATATCCTTATGATTGCATTGGATGAGTAGAAGTGTGAGTAGTTTGAAATATTGATACTTTGTTAGAGAAATAGATGTCTGTGCCAAGATAGTATTAATTTTCCCTTTGAATCTAGTTTTCATTGCTTAAGTATGTTTAGAAAAGTTGCTTTCTCATTTGATAATGCCTTAGGGATGTTTCAGAATTTTGTGTGATGAGTTTCAATGGTTAGAAGTTAAGTTTGGTACAAACTCTAGCTTAAAGTCTATGTAGATTTTTCATAACTTGCTAAATTCCGCAAAAGTCCTAATTTCAAGTTTATGGATTCGTTTTGATGGGCTAAATTGTTTAGAAAACTGGTATAGAGTATAGAAATGGTGTCATGATTTTATATGGCTCGAAAGTATAGGTTTGGTGGAGTTTTGAAACAAGGCTTCGAATCTGAAAAATAGGTTTCAGACTTATCAGTCGACTGGTACAGTATCAGTCGACTGATACCCGTAAGCTGAGTTGGGCGAGGCAAGTTTCAATAAGTATTTTCTTACGAATTTTTGAGAAAGAAAGTGTAACATGGTATCATGCATGACTATTTAAGTTAGAATATCATTCTTAGATAGATTAAAAAGAAAAAAAAAGATTTCCGCATTTTTAGTCGTGCATTAGAGTCGAGAAGTAGACAAAAGTAACGATCCGTCTAAGGCAGAGAAGGCGGGTCTCTACACCACTGACCTCTCTGAGCACTCAGTCCACTGGACACTCCTCCAGCTGAGCCTCCGTCAGTTGCCAGCCGCGCCTTCGTCAGTTACCATTTGCGTCAGACGCCGTTGAGACCTGAAAACACAATAGATCCAAACCTGCTCCATGGAAAGTCATCCATTGACCCTCCTTGAGTGTTTGAATCACCTGCTATCACCTGCACACTCCAACAGAGGCTTAGCAAATCGATATCAAATGAAATCAGCAAGTAGCAGAGAATCGGCAGTGAAAACAGACGCGATCAGAAACTTCTAACAGCGTATTTGAATTAAAGTGATCGGTCACCGAACCGATTAGGACTATCCCAGACCGATCAGGCTCCAACCTGATCGGTCCCCCATTGAGAAACTTGGGATCGCAAGCTCATATGATCGGTCACCCTGACCGATCACCAGATCGGTCACCAAACCGATCCGGAAACCAGCTTGCCACAATCCCGCCAGGAATTCACTGGCTGATCGGTCACCAGACCGATTAGGCTGATCCCAGACCGATCAAGCTCCAACCTGATCAGTCAGGGTGAGAAACCTCGCGACAGTTGATCGTTCAGCTTGTTCGGTCACAGTTTCTCCCTGATCGGTCACCAGACCAATCAGGAGCCGATCAGTAGGTTTGCCAAAGTTACTGGAAGCTCCCTGATCAGTCACTAGATTGATCCAAGAGGGAACTTCGTGTCAACTTCTCTGATCGATCACCAAACCGATCCGGGCAAGGCCAAACCCACTCTTAGTCGAGAGAACCAGCCTCCGGCCCATCTCCGACTCGTGCTTGATCCCTCGGACCAAGACTCCATGCCCAGCTTCACTCACTGGGACTTTAACCTAGCTTCTCAAGCTAGGACCTGGCTTCACTTACCAGGATTTCAGTCACCCGGCTTCACTCACCGAGACCCGGCTTCACTCACCGGGATTTCAACCTAGCTTCACTCACTAGAATTTCAATTACCTGGCTTCACTCACCAGGACCCGGCTTCACTCACCGGAATTTCAACCTAGCTTCACTCACTAGGACCCGGCTTCACTCACCGGGATTTCCATCACCTGGCTTCACTCACCAGGACCCGGCTTCACTCACCAAGATTTCCATCACTTGGCTTCACTCACCAGGACCCGGCTTCACTCACCGGGATTTCCATCGCCTGGCTTCACTCACCAAGACCCGGCTTCACTCACCGGGATTTCCATCACCTAGCCCTCAAAGCTAGGACTTTTTCCCACCTAACCCTCCAAGTTAGGACTTTTCACCTAGCCCTCCAAGTTGGGACTTTTCACCTAACCCTCCAAGTTAGGACTTTTCACCTAGCCCTCCAAGCTAAGACTTTTCACCCAACCTTCCAAGCTAGGATTTCGTGCCCAGTCCGTGACTAGGACTTAATCCCCATGCGTTTAACCAGACTTAAATCAAAACTTAAATCGGTGTCAACACCAAAACAACAATCAGTGTTAGACTGCATCAACAATCTCCCCCTTTTTGTTGTTTGACACCCCGATTTAAGTTTAGGCATTGATGATCCATTGAAGGCAGTTCAATTATCGTAAGGGAATCAAAATCCTCCCCCTACAATAACCCTAAACTTAATTAACCATTTTCTCCCCCTTGTCAAACATCGAAAAGGGTATGGTTATTAAGTTTAAACATACCTCCCCCTCAAACACGGGTCTCCCCCCAAAACACAAAATAATCAAAGGATAATTTTTGAATTGCATATGAAAACATATACAGAATAATATCATGGTCAAACATGTATATGTTTCATATGACAAGTAAGTCAAAGGATGATTTTGGAATTGCATATGAGAGGCATATACCATAAATGTATCATGGCAACAATGTATATGCATCATCCGGCAATAAGTGTGAATTGCACATGAAAACATATACAAAAATATATCATGGTCAAACATGTATATGTTTCATATGACAAGTAAGGAATGCAGCTGTATCGGACACATAATCTTGAGTGGTCTCCGTGACTAATCAGGTTCGTTGATTACTTGATACAGAAATATTTCTTATTAGTCTGGGGAGCGATTAAATTTCAGAAAAATTCCTGAAACTCTGATACATTCCTGATCAGACTGCATTAACAATTTGCATTCCACAATAGGGGTGTAGACTCTATTAATATTCGACATTTCAGAAACATTTCTGAAACACGACATCAAGAACAAGAGTCATGGCTCAACATACCCTTTCTTATGAATTTGAACATTCCAACATAGGTTTGTATCAAATCGGCATTTTAATACTTGATGTTTCAGAAAAATTTCTGAGGATCAAGAGTCTCAAAAGTTCCTTAGAAATGAATTTATATTCACTTAATACCAGGTTTGTACCAATGAATGATCAAGTATGTTCATGTTCTTGGAATAATCAGGTGTGTATCAGATTTGTTTGTATCAAAATGATCAGGTAATCTGATATGAAATGAGATCGGACTAAGGAGTAGTCTGATACCTCTGATTAGTGTTGATCTGATCGGTCACCGGACCGATCAGAAGGACCTCTGATCGGTCACCAGATTGATCAGGGTGAGTCCTGATCGGTCAGTGGACCGATCAGATCTGATACAAAAAGTTGTTTGTTTCAGAAACTTGTTTGTTCCGATCAGATTTCACAAACAAACTTTCAGAAACCCTTATATGAGTCAGAACCACTTTTGATTCGACTCTCAGCTACTTCTAAACCCTAATTCAATTAGAGTTAATCCATTTGTTCCTAGAAAGGGTTTCCCTTACCCAAAATATATTTCTCTACAAGGAAAAACATTAAAGGGAATGTTCAATTTTGTTCAAACATTTATCAATTCCATAATCCTAATTCCCCATTCCATTGATAATACAACTTTAGGGTAAAGCAAATAAATACAAGTTTGAAAACATGATCCAGAAAAACATGGTGAAACTGAATATGATGACCTAGATGTTGGGGATGTATACATATACATATACTAAGTCCTAGAACCTTGATTTTGTTTGATACAAAGAAAGCCCAAAGTCATACATCATAGTGAATTTGAAACCCATGTCATTTGTTTGATGATGCCTTGTGAGGTTTTATGATGATCATCACAAACTATGTATTCCTCAAAAATTTGCATGCAATACATTAATGTTACTAACACATACAGTAAATCATGGCATATTTGATCTTGTTCACCAACCAAAATACCTTAAGCAACACCTAAGCCTAAACCTTAAGCTCATGTTCTTTGTTTGGTGATGTCTTATTAGTACAAACTATGTGTTAATCCTTGTTCTTTAGCATGCATTCATACAATAAAATCATGGCATACTTAATCATGTTCACCAAACACAGCCTCTTAAGCTTGAACCATAAAATTCAATAATAAAATTGATCATCTTAAGCAATCCATGGTATAAGCAAGTTATGTATCAATCTAAATCGTTCATGCATTATATATAATTTTTCCAAAACTTGTAGATTTATTTTCAAGCATGGATATACTATTATTCGTTGCATGAAAATTTTCCTTATTGCCCAAATGAGATTTCATAAATGATAAATTGCTACAAGAAAACCAATTAATCTAAGCAATTCTTGACAAGAGCAAATTATGTGTGAATCTAAAACCTTCATGCAATGTATGAAAACAATTTCCAAGGCTTGTTGACTCATTTTGAAACTAGTGTAACCTTAGCCTTGGGTTGGGAGCACCACTTATCAACAACCTATGTTGATAGATGCTCCCCCTCAATTTATGCTTATACAATTCTAAATATTGAGGTTTTAGGTACCCAAATTTTGGGACCTAATGAATCTACAATGAATGACTTTGGCACACATGCCTTAGTCAATTTCTTTTTGACTTTTGAACCTTAGAATCATTTGATGATTTAAAATGAGTTCTTGACATTAGAGATATGACACTAGGTTCTTTAGGTTGGTAACCCTAACCAACCTTGTTGTACATCACCCTTTATGAGTTGAGTATCATATCTAATATTTTAGAGCTTGTTGAAAACTTCTCAAGAACATTCTTGAGATTTTCAACTTCGCTCTTTAAGTCCTTATTGTCATTCTCAAGGGTCTTAACATGCAAGTCATCAATTACCTCATCCTTGGAGGTTTTTAAATGTTTTACTTCCAATTTCAATGACTTAACCTTATTCTTTGATTTCTTTAACAATTTGGTTAAACATGCGATAGCTCTATAGCACTTATCTAACTCAGGAGTGATTACCTCTTCATCATCCGAGGATGATGAAGGCGCGGTTGAGGAGCTACTTGATTCATCATCACTTTCCTCCTTTGACTCCTCTAGTGCCATGAAAGCAAAGTGATGGGTGTGCTTCTCCTCCTTTCCTGCCACAAAAGCAACCCCTTTCTCCTTTGGGATTGTGTTAGAAATCTCATGTAGTTCCATCTCACAAAACAAATCTTCTAATTTTACAAAAGATAGATCCTTGGAGACCTTGTAGGCATCCACCATGGATGACCACAATGTATTCCTAGGAAAGGCTTTGAGTACATACCTCACTAGGTCTCTATTTTCTACCTTTTCATTTATGGAGTGGAGACTATTCAACACTTCTTTAAACCGTCCATGGAGTTCACTTACCTTTTCATTTTCTCCCATGGTGAGGTTTTGGAGTTGACTGTGAAGGAGGTCCTTCTTGGCTATTCGGGTGTCTTAAGTTCCTTTGTGGAGCTCAATGATTTTGTTCCAAAGATCTTTAGCACTTGTAAAAGGACCCACCTTGATCAACTCCTCCTTGGTCAACCCGCATTGCAAAGTGACCACCGCTTTGGCATTTGCTTCACTCTTTCTTATTTGCTCAGCCGACCAACTTGAGAAGTCGAGATATTTTCCTTCAACATCTCTTGGAGGGATGAAACCTTCTTTGACCGAGAACCATATGCTCATGTTTGTCTTCAAATAAAACTCCATCTTCGATTTCCAATATTGAAAATTGGTGTCGTCTAAGAGTGGAGGTCGGTTTGTGCTCATTCCTTCTCTTCCAACCATCTTGTTGATAACTCTCGGATGTTAAGCTGCTTGTACAGAGCCCCAAGCTCTGATCCACTTGTTGGATCTTGGATGGCTATAGAGGGGGGTGAATGTAGCCAGACACTCAAATTGCTCCCTCTTCTTTGAACTTTCTTTTTGTGATCAGATTAGTAGCAGCGGAAACAAAATGCAACAGAAAGAATAAAACAGAGCAAGGAATCAAACCAACGCTAACACAACGATATACAAGGTTCGGGGATAACTTGGCCCTACTTCTTGGCGTGCCCGTAAGGTGGGCGATCCCTTGATCGTCGGCAGATCAAGCCGCAGTGAACCCGGATAAGATAGAGCCTCCTTCTCGGTGGAGCAACCTCTCCACAATCGCCTCAGTAGATGAATACAAGATAAGCACACGAGACACACGAGAAGGAAAGCTCACACAGATCTCACAAGGATGTAGTAGAACGCTTAAGCATAAAGCAACAGAGAGCACGAATACAGCCCAGCCAAACTTCCCAAGTTTTCTATCTTGTTCTCTTCTCCTCTACTTCTAGCTTCGTCTCATAAGCTCCTGCTCAACATCGCCAGCTCCATCAGCACCACTGACTCACACCTTGACCCACTGACCTCTCTGAGCACTCAGTCCACTGGACACTCCTCCAGCTGAGTAGCCGTCAGTTGTCAGTCGCGCCTTCGTCAGTTGCCAGTTGCGCCAGACGCCGTTGAGACCTGAAAACACAATAGATCCAAACATGCTCCATGGAAAGTCCTCCATTGACCCTCCTTGAGTGTTTGAATCACCTGCTATCACCTGCACACTCCAACAGAGGCTTAGCAAATCGATATCAAATGAAATCAGCAAGTAGTAGAGAATCGGCAGTGAAAACAGACGCGATCAGAAACTTCTGACAGCGTATTTAAATTAAAGTGATCGGTCACCGGACCGATCAGGACTATCCTAGACCGATCAGGCTCCAACCTGATCGGTCCCCCATTGAGAAACTTGGGATTGCAAGCTCATATGATCGGTCACCCTGACCGGTCACCAGATCGGTCACCAAACTGATCCGGAAACCAGCTTGCCACAATCACGCCAGGAATTCACTGGCTGATTGGTCACCAGACCGATCAGGCTGATCCCAGACCTCGTGACAGTTGATCGTTCAGCTTGATCGGTCACGGTTTCTCCCTGATCGGTCACCAAACCGATCAGGAGCCGATCAGTAGGTTTACCAAAGTTACTGGAAGCTCCCTGATCGGTCACCAAACCGATCAGACATCACTGGATCGGTCACCAGACCGATCCAAGAGGGAACTTCGTGCCAACTTCCCTGATCGGTCACCAGACCGATTCGGGCAAGGCCAAACCCACTCTTAGTCAAGAGAACCAGCCTCCGGCCCATCTCCGACTCGTGCTTGATCCCTCGGACCAAGACTCCATGCCCAGCTTCACTCACTGGGACTTTAACCTAGCTACCCAAGCTAGGACCTGGCTTCACTCACCAGGATTTCAATCACCCCGCTTCACTCACCGGGACCCGGCTTCACTCACCGGGATTTCAACCTAGCTTCACTCACTAGGATTACAATTACCTAGCTTCACTCACCGGGACTCAGCTTCACTCACCGGGATTTCAACCTAGCTTCACTCACTAGGACCTGGCTTCACTCACCGGGATTTCCATCACCTAGCTTCACTCACCAGGACTCGGCTTCACTCACCGGGATTTCCATCACCTGGCTTCACTCACCAGGATTTCCATCACCTGGCTTCCAAGCTAGGACTTTTTCCCACCTATCCCTCCAAGTTAGGACTTTTCACCTATCCCTCCAAGTTGAGGCTTTTCACCTAACCCTCCAAGTTAGGACTTTTCACCTAGCCCTCCAAGCTAGGACTTTTCACCCAACCTTCCAAGCTAGGATTTCGTGCCCAGTCCGCGACTAGGACTTAATCCCCATGCATTTAACCAGACTTAAATCAAAACTTAAATCGGTGTCAACACCAAAACAACAATCAGGGTTAGACTGCATCAACACGACCAAGAGCAGCAAAACCCTACTGCCTCTCGGTGAGTAGGCTTGGCCTCGGAGCTGTACATGCTCAGCCAAGAGCAGCAAAACCCCACTGCCTCTCGGTGAGTAGGCTTAGCCTCGGAGCTGTACATGCTCGACCAAGAGCTGTAAAACCTTACTACCTCCACGGTGAGTAAGCTTGGCCTCGATGCTGTACATGCCTGGCCAAGAGCTGTAAAACCCTACTACCTCTCGGTGAGTAGGCTTGGCCTCGGTGCTACACATGCCCAGCCAAGAGCTGTAAAATCCTACTGCCTCCCGGTGAGTAGGCTTGGCCTCGAAGATGTACATGTCCGGCCAAGAGCTACAAAATCCTACTGTCTCTTACTGAGTAGGCTTGGCCTCAGAGCTATACATGTCCGGCCAAGAGCTGTAAAACCCACCCTACTGCCTCTCGGTGAGTAGGCTTGGCCTCGGAGCTGTACATGCCCGGCCAAGGGCTGTAAAACCCTACTGTCTCTCGGTGAGTAGGCTTGGCCTCGGTGCTGCACATGCCCAGCCAAGAGCTGTAAAACTCTGCTGCCTCTCGGTGAGTAGGCTTGGCCTCAGAGCTATACATGCCCGGCCAAGAGCTGTAAAACCCTACTTCCTCTCGGTGAGTAGGCTTGGCCTCGGTGCTGCACATGTCCGATCAAGAGCTATAAAATCCTACTGCCTCTTGGTGAGTAGGCTTGGTCTCAGAGCTGTACATGTCCGGCCAAGAGCGGTAAAACCTTACTACCTCCGCGGTGGGTAGGCTTGGCCTCGGAGCTGTATATGCCCGGCCAAGAGCTGTAAAACCCTACTACCTCCGCGTTATGTAGGCTTGGCCTCGGTGCTGCACATGCCCGGCCAAGAGCTATAAAATCCTACTGCCTCTCGGTGAGTAGGCTTGGGCTCGGATTTATACATGCCCGGCCAAGAGCGGTAAAACCCTACTACCTCCGAGGTGAGTAGGCTTGGCCTCGGTGCTGTACATGCTCGACCAAGAGCTACAAAACCCTACTGCCTCTCGGCGAGTAGGCTTGACTTAGGAGCTGTACATGCCCGACCAAGGGCTGCAAAACCTTACTGCCTCTCAGTGAGTAGGCTAGGCCTAGGTGCTGCGCAGACCCGGCCAGAAACTAATCATTCTAGAGGGTGCAATAAGTTACTAAAAACATAAAAAGTCTATTAATGTTGGCAGCCAGAGCTGAAACGATTACTATGGGAGAGAATTTGAAAAAGAAGAAAATGCAGCGGGCAAGAAGTGGCCGGGGAGCTCGTGCCCCAAGTTAGAAAGGGTTCTATAGATTCTGCTCTTCAGGAGGAAGGTCGTCCCAGACCCGTTGGACAGTGATAGCACTCAAGTCTGAGCCTGGTTTCAGTAGTTGATATTTCTCCAACTGGCAGATAGTGCCATGGAAGCACTGTTTGAGGCCCTTCAATGCCTGCATGACTACAACATCGGCGTACTCTTCTGATTGCAGGAACTTAGCCTTGAACCCCGCCTCGGCCCTAGATAGTTGGGTTGTGTGCTCACTCTGCTGCTGTTGTAGCTTGGCCTCAGCCTCCCCCTTGGCGGTCTTCAACGTCGCCACCTCATGGAGCAGACAATCCTGAGCCTCCTGCATTTCTTGGAGCTTCTTGGTAGCAGCTGAAGCTTGAGCCTTGGCCTGGGTAACCTTCTCCTAAAGGTCGTAGGCATAAGAGGATGATAGCTCTAGGTCGTACTCGTCCATAGTCAGCAGACGTTCTCGTGCCTCGTGCCAAGCGTCCAAGGCTTTCTTTGAAAACTCCAGGAGTTGGATTTGATTAGACAACTCTGTCGTTTGAGCCTGGAGCTGCTCACACTCCTGGGATAGTTTCTGCCGGTTCTCGGCCAGGGCTTGGCTCTTCTCGGACCCGAGGCATTCCCGGACTTGATAGTCATGTATAGGATCTTCATATGATAACAGAGCATTGAGATAGTGCTCGATCTTCACCCAGAGCGCTTGGCTAACCTCCAACTGCAGGAGGCCGGCCTCGCGGGCCCGACCCGCCTCTGCCTCGGCTATCGCTACTCGCTGAAGGAGGTCTTCCGTGCCCCCCCCCAGCACAACAGACGACTCGTAGCGGCACAATTAGAGGCAACTTGCCATAAAGAACAGAGGTAGTCAATGCAAGACGACTAAATAGAGAGGAAGAACTCAAATGTAATTACCGTTAGTAGAAACTGATGTAACATGCCCAGATATTGGGTTGATCTAGATGACCGCCCCCGTTGAACGGGTGGCGGAAGGATTTTCTCAGCGGGGGGTCTTGTCTGGCAAGGGACATCTCTCGGGTTAGGGACGTTCTCGTTTGAACTGGAGGACATCTGCTGACCATCCAAGGGGACTCCCTATATTCGGATAGATTGGGAGCCCTTGGGAGCCATCTTTTTCAGGACAGGGACCTTCCGATGAGCACTGGGGGCGTCCTTCGACACCTCCTTACCACGTGGCATGACAAGAAGGTCGGTCCGGGGGATTGTGTCGGGAGTAGTAGCGGCCGCCACTGTAGGCATGGAGGGTTCTTTGAAGGATCGTTTATGGTGTGCTAGAGGGGGTGAATAGCACTTTTTCTCGGATTTTGTCTCTACAAAATTGTTAGTGCAGCGGAAACAATAATATGCAAAGTAAATAAGAAATAACAATGCTAACAATACCAGATTTACTTGATATCCACCCCGGTCGGGTGACTAATCCAAGAATCCTTCGGTAGATCAACCCCCGGATAACCTCCGTCTAGATCTGGCGCTCCTTGTGGGTGGAGAAACCTCGCCATAACACTTTGGAAGCCCTCTGATCACAAAAGACTACTAACTCACTTTACCCAAGCGAGTTTTGTCAAGAAAGATAGTAGGAAACGAGCCCCTTTAAATAGGGCTCGAATCTGAAAACAGCCGCTACCAGTCGACTGCCCCTGGGGCAGTCGACTGGTCCCACTCAGATCCGACCGTTACAGCACAACGTTCGAATCTGCCAGCCTGTTTCAGCCTATACCAGTCCACTGCCCCTGGGCCAGTCGACTGGTACACACCTAAGCCTAGGGTTTTACTCACAAGTACAAATCTCTCCGCACTCAACCCCTCTCGGCTTAGCCCCTGAGTACACACACTCATACTCAGACCCTTACAACTCAGTTGACTCTTCACCAGCAGTCTTGACTGTTGCCTTCACGCCCTCTTCATCTTTGGCCCTCATCCCTCGGATGCGCACGCAAGCCTCCAGCTTGCCTTCATGCCACCCTTCACGTACGCCTCGAAGTTCGCGCCCCTCGGCTCATCATCTCTGCTATCCAACAGTCCCTCAGATGCGCACGCAAACCTCCAGCTTGCCTCCATGTCATCCTTCACCTGAAGACATCAACCAAGTCCACGTGTACCTGTGCACCTGCACATTCATGTACCCATATGAGAACAACACAAACCCTAACTTAGCCATATTGCCCACACATCAAAATATCATGATCCTCCAGATCATCTCAGGGCCGATTGCCCCAACAATCTCCCTCTTTTTGATGTGTGGCAATATGTTAAGTTAGGTAAACATATAGCAATAATAATAGCACAAAACAATTGAAATTCAAGCATATCACACAAGCGGCAACTTCTCCCTTAACCTATGCTTTCTCCCAAACCTCAATTCTTATTGCTAATCCCAAGTTAAGTTTTTCCAACTTAACCCTAGAGTCGCAACCAAGCCTAAGTTAAATTTAGAGTCAATGCCTAACTGAACACCCAAGTTCTCCCCCTTTGACACCATCAAAAGATTGCCCCAAGCAACCCTACTCTAGGTGCCAAATATAACTTAATCCTATTTCTGAAAAACCCTTCAGAAATCACACAAACCCATTCTGTCCACACGACCAGTCGACTGCCCCCAGGGCAGTCGACTGATATGACAGATTTCAAAATTTTAGCCGAAATTCAGAAACTAATAACAAATTCTAGAAAATCTGGAAAAATGTGAAACATTGCAAGCATAGTTGTTAAGGTATTCCCTAACTCAGAAAAATTTGGTTCATGAAAAACATCAACCGTGCTTGACTTTTGGTAGAAACTCTAAAGTTCTCAAATTATGTAAACTTTGTATCACTCTAGAGTTCTAATCATGGTATTCTATAGTTTGCACTCTCTATCAATTCCCATTGACATTTAAAATGAGTCCTAACTCCCCCTTTTCCAAATAAATGTATTCATTTTGACAAAAACTCCCTCATGTCTTAATGATCATCTCCTCTAAACATGGTATCCTCTTGATTTTCAACCAAACCATATTAGATAGCAATCATTATAAAATTTCAAACATATCATGAATACATATACAATGATCATAAAAGAGTCATCCATTAACACTTAGAGATATTTAAGCAATATTTAAAGCATCATTGAGCATGATAAAAATACAAAAACCAAATAGAAACTAATGAAATAAGTCACAAGCCATAAATTTACACAATGAAGTAATCCATAGATGGTTCATGCATCAAACATAGGCATAGCCATGACATATGACCTAAAATAATGTCTAGGGCCCAAAACATAAAGCCCGGAAAACATCCAAATACAGACATCAGAATATAAAGCGTTTGAGAGGTATAAGAAAACATCAAGACAAAACACTCTCAATACTGGAATCACTCTCAACAGCTGCATCCACTGGTCAGAAGTACATGTGATCATCACCACCAGAGGGAGGAGGAGGAGGAGGAGGAGGAGGAGTCTGATAGGCGAGATGCCACTGCTGCATCATCTCGTACATCTCATCTTGACAACTTGTCATCCTATCAACTTTTGCTTCAAGCCTCTGCTCCGTCTGCTGGCATCCGTGAATGTCCTCACGGATGACGTGAAAATCCTCCCGGAGCCCATGAACATCTGCCTGGAGCTGGGTAATCTCTGCTCGGGTGACCAGCTCGGCGGGCTCCTCATCTATATCAGCGGCCTCTGGGCGCTCCCTCCAAGCAAATGCCCCTGTCTAAACTCAATCCCTGCCAAGGATAATTGACGGGTGCCAATTTGATCATACTTCTTGGACAGGTGTTTGACCTGACCACTGGTGACACGAATGCCAAATCGTAGCTGGAAGAACTCAGTCAACATGTGGCAAAAGGGCATATAAATTTTCCCATTGACACTCTAGGAAAAATGACAAATGGAGGCAAACACATGCAATGACACATCTATGTCCAATCGTCTCTCAAGAGCATACATCATCACTAAGTGAGGCAGTCGAATCCTTGCTCTCCCCTTAGTGACAATGGGTAGAATACACTCTACAACAATCTTATACAGAACATGGCTAAATGGACGCATGGGCTTTGCATCAAAGGTATGCTCAGATTCATGTCTATGTCTTCTAAAATAGTGTAGATGAATCTGATCAATGGTAATGTTTTCAAACTCAAGCGGCTCAATGACATTTGGAAAATAGGTGTTGACATTGTTCGACGCCCGACACTCTAAGAAACTGGCTAAAATCATGGGTGTGAAAGGAATGGCAACGCCGACTACTCTTGATTCATAAATATTATTGTCTAAATCAATACAAGTTAAATTTGCATAGAACTCCTTGCATAGATCAGTGTTAATGTCATGTTGGCAATAAACCAATTGTTATATGCCAAAATGTGTCACCATCTCAATAATTTGTGGCGCTTTATCCTCAAAATAGGATTTGTTAAGATACCGACAAGGCAACACAACAAACTCATTCTTCTCGAACCTCTTCTTGCACTCCCGGCTCCAAAATATTGACTCCTCTGGAGCTTGGGGACCTGGTCGGGATGAACCTTCACCCCTAGACCCCTTAGACACAACCCTAATATACCAAACACATGCATGCATACCAAAGGTGTTGGTGCAGGAAGCACCAGATCGAACCTTGTTTTGATATTGGCAAAGGATTCAAAGTTAAGGGTTGTTTGGTATCTAACAATGCTGCTTGAGAGTGCAGGAAACAAAGTCCTAGCGAAGGGCTGCTAGGCACCTGACGATGGGCTGTCAGGAAACAAAGTCCTATCGAAGGGCTGCTAGGCACCTGACGATGGGCTGTCAGGAAACCAAGTCCTGGCGAAGGGTTGCTGGGCGAAAACCAAGTCCTAGCGAAGGGATGCTAGGCACCTGACGATGGGCTGTCAGGAACTCAAGACCTAGCGAAGGGCTGCTAGGTGAAAACCAAGTCCTGGCGAAGGGCTGCTAGGCGAAAACCAAGACCTGGCGAAGGGCTGCCGGGCAAAAGTCCAACTGGAGGATCCGGTTGGCACCAGGTAAACTCTCCCGAGAGGAGTAGGTGAGGACACGTTCCCCTAGAGGGAACATTAGGCGTCGGTTCGACCTAGGGCTCCATTTTGGAGATCCAAAGTCAGAACCAAGACAGCTAAGGCTGTTTTAACTAACTTATTATTTGCTGTTTTGGACTAACCCTGGATGCAGGACCGAAGGACTGTGTTTCTGCAGCTCAGAGAGCCTCAAAGGAGTGAGGCCGTAGCTGAGCAGGGCGCCCCGGATGTGTCGGGCGCCCCAGAGTCAACCCAAAGTCAGCAGAGAGGTAAACGCCCCGACAGCAGCGCAATTGGGGGCGCCCCGCGTGTGTCGGGCGCCCCGCATGTCGGGCGCCCCGCGTGTCTCGGGCGCCCACTGTGCCACGCCACTGAAGGCTGCTGCAGCTCACTCTCACGAAGCCCTGAAGATGACGCTTTGACCGGTCAACCGGGCGCCCCGCGCGCGTCGAGCGCCCCGGTCAAAGCTGATCCCGAAGATGAAGAGATCAGCCTTGACCAGAGGGCTCGCCGGATCAAGAGCCACGTGGGGGGCGCCCCGAGCATGTCGGGCGCCCCATGCCCTATATAAAGAGGGCCTCGACCCTATTCTTGAACAACCAATTCCTTCGACAATTCTACGCTCTTCTGCTTCCACGACACGCTCCAGAAAGCTGCCAACTCAAGCCGACGACGTCCTGCTGCTCCAGAACTTCAATCTTCACCGGACGTCGGTAACAAGAGTTGTATTTAAGTTTACGAGAATATTTTTATTATTATTTGTGTGTAAACTTTTGCGAACTTATAGAATTGCCCGCAGAAAACGGTCAACGACCGTGGGCCTTGGAGTAGGAGTCGACCCAGGCTCCGAACCAAGTAAACCGGCTGTGTTTGCGTTGTTGTGTTCTCTTTTATTTCCGCTGCGCACCCGCTCTTTTTAAATCCGAACGAATTGCGACATTCACCCCCCCTCTCTCGCATTTCTCGATCCAACAAGTGGTATCAGAGCGGGGTAGTTCAAACTTGGTGCAACCACCAGTTTGAAAGTTTTTTCGGATTTACGAATTTTTTTTTAATTTTATTTCTTTTCTTTTTGTTAATCAATGCAACTCAATCTCGTTCGCTTTTTATTTTATATAAATAATATCTGTAGGTGGATTTAAAATATCCTTACGCCTTTTTCAATTTTGAATTTTCATCTTTTCACCATAAGTCTGAATTAATAAAACGAACAATTCTTAAAAATTTGTCATAAATTTTTTTATTATTTTAATATTATTTCTCGAAATTCATGCCACTTTAATTCGAGCAATCTTTTAACTCTTATTTTTCACCATTAATCAGAATATTCATTTCCCAAAAATTTTGTCTCAAATTTTTTTTATTATTATTATTATTCTGCCTCGAAATTCGTGCAATTTTTTTTTGGGCAAATTTTTTTTTTCTTCTTCTCCCACACTACTAATCCAAGACCAAGTCTTAGTACATTCTGTTAGTTCTTTTGTGTGCAAGAGGTTATTTTATGGCCAACCAAGAGTGGAACAGTGCCTGTCCACCGCTATTCTCCGGCGAGAACTTCAGCTTTTGGAGAAGACAAATGGAGTCCCTTCTGAAGACCCATATGGACATATGGATGATCATTCAAACAGGGTTCCACCTCCATACAGAAGATGAACTATCAATTGCATGGGACAAACTGGATGAACCAACCCTCAACCAAATTGAGACTGATGCAAGAGCAACTGCAATTCTTCAATGCGGTCTAACCAACGAACAACTCAAGCTAGTCGGTTCATTTGGATGTGCTAGAGAAATGTGGGAGAAATTGATCAATCTTCATCAAGAAATCTCAGATGAAGAAGAACATCAGGTAAGTTATCTCGCACTCTCGGTCCAAGCACAGATAGCCGAGTCAGAGTCTGAACCTGAACCCAGAGTCGAAATCGAACCAGCAGAATCAGACAACGAACTGACTGAGATGGTAACCAATTTCAAATTCTTTTTGAAATTAGAATTAAATAATCAAGCTGATACTGCAATGGTCGAGGAAGGTATAGCTTTTGCAGGGAAAACTCTAAGAGAACCACCAAAGAAGGAGCTTCAACAAGTATCCGAGTCCGACTCAGACACGGAACCAGAAGATGAATCTAGATCCGAGACAGCAACAATTAAGGGGGAGATTCCCAATAAGGAATCAAAAGGTAAAATTACAAATTTAAATTTTAAAAATCATATAATTTGTTACATATGCAGGGAGAGAGGGCACTACCAAACTAAGTGTCCTACTCGTAAGATTCAAACGATACCACCGACGGCAACAAAGAAACGAGCTCCAAAAGCACGAAAGAACAAGAGTCGCATCCAATGCTTCAAGTGTCAGGAGGTTGGGCATTACAAAGAGGAATGCACAGATAAACGTTACAAAGATCCAGGGCAACCAACCAAAATGGGTAACTGTAATTTACATCCAAATCAACTCTTTACCTTGAATACTGATAGTTTAATTAATCTCCCTTGGTCAAATTTAGATATGGATGCATGCTTAGATAACTTAATGAAATCATGTATATTAGCAAAGTCAAAATTCAAAATGTTAAGACAAGAAAATGAGACTTTGAAAATTAAAATTGATATACAAGAAAAACTGATTAATAATTTTGCAAACTTAGAAAATCCAGAAATTTCTCCTCACTATGACATTATCTGAAGTTTTGTTTTGGCTATTCATAGGACTAGATAGCTTAAGGACTTACCAATTACTTGAAATTTGAAAACATAGTATTGGGAGGAGGTGAGATGATAGTACGTTGGGGAAACCAACTCTAATAAGATCAAGTCTACTTGGTCTCTTTAGACTGGTGAAACCAGCCGAAGCTACCGATCCAAGACCCAAGCTAGTTAGACCAGAAAATGACCTAATTTAATTTGAAAATGAAATTTCATTAAAAGGCTTTGTCAAGGAAAGGGTGGATGATCCCATAAGGCTACGGCCAAAGAAGGCCTAGTGCCTCGCCAAGACCTGGAAGCCAATTTCTGAAATTCAAATTCAAATTATCTTTTGTCAAATTCGAATCTAACACAAATTTCAAATAATTATAGATTCTAATCTGTGTTTAAAATTTCTGCTTTCTAAACTTATTTTTTTATCAAATCTGTTTTCAAAATTAAATAACTTTTTTCAAAATAAATGAAAATTCCTTTTCAAAATTAATTTTTACCTTCAAACCTGTCTCACAAAGAACTTTTAAGGTTAACTGTTTGAAAATCCTAGACTGGGTGAGACATCTAGGACCTAAATGCATAACTCACTACTCTTTCAAATAAAATATACTTTCAAAAGTTATTCAAAGTTATTTCTTGTTTTCAAATTAATTCACTGTACTCTACTTTTTTTTTACATCTTTTATTTCATGTCAAATATCACAATAAATAAAGTCTAGGACTTGATTGGGTCAATTATTGGTCAAACCTAGTCAACATAGTCAAACATGGATAATACTGAAGTCCCCTAGGACATTAGATTGAGTTAAATAGTAAAGGGGAGTGGTTTATTCTTTTTAATTTTCTTTCAAAATATCTTTGAAAAATCATTATCATTTCAAAATGTTTTTCGAAAAAGGGGCTTATGTTTGAAAATTATCTTCATTTCAAGTTGAATTTCCTAAAATTATATTACCGTACTGATATTCAAAACTATTCTTTTGATTTTAATAAACCCTAAAGACACAGAGAAAGATCCACTTCATGATCCATAAGGACTCCTGGGATGTGTCAAATTTAGGGGGAGTTTGAGTCAAAAGAAAAATTTCTGAAATGTGTTTATTAATTTTTTTTGGTTATTAGACAATTCTTATAATTTAAATCAAACCTTAAGACTCAGAGGAAGATCGCTTGTAGTCAACAAGCTTCCTAGGACTGGGTCAAGTTTAGGGGGAGATCAAATTAAAAGAATTGTTGAAAATTTTTCAAAATATATGTTTTCATGCACTGCAAGTTTAAAATCCTTTTGAAAACATAAATAATTTTTCGTTCAAAATATTATTATTATTGTGGCCTATGAAATTGCTTTTGAAATAATATTTACTTGGGTTGGCGAATTTCCAGGACACTTAGGAAAATATCCTTGTAGTCAACAAGGTTTTCTAGGATTGTGTCAGACTGGAAAATAAACCAAGTCAAGCAAAATATTGTGTCTTCAAAAGGTCATACATTTTTCAAAATGTACTAGCATATACTTTCAAAGTACTATCATTTTTTTTGGAGATAGTATTTACTTGAATTGGAGAACTTTTCCAGGACACTTAGGGAAATGTCCTTGTAATCAACAAGGTTTCCTAGGATTGTGTCAGACTGGAAAAGAAACCTAGTCAAGTAAAATATTTTTCTAAAAGTACTTATGTGTTTCAAATCATAATTTATTTCAAAAGTACTTATGTCTTCAAAAATGCATAATATCTTTCAAAAAGTACTGCTATTTTTCAAAATATAATGTTTCCAAAAATACAAATATTTTTCAAGGCAAAAGTGTTCTAAGTGCATGAAGCTTTTAAAGATTTGCCTACAAATACATTTTTTAAAATGGATTTAATCTAGAAATTTAAGTTTTTTTTTATGCCTTCAAGTATCTTTTTGCTTTCAAAATTCATAGGCTCTGATACACAAACATTCTCCTTATCACTTCCTTCAAAATATTTTTCTTAATTGAACTTAAAAATGGTCAAAGGAGAAGAATTTAACATTAAGGGGGAGAGATAGGAAAGAAAAGAGGGAATCAAATTTGAATTTCAAAAACATCCGAAGTACTTAATTTTTTCAAAATCAATTTAAGTACTTGATTTTTTACTTAATTTTTTTAAAATACAACTTAAGTACTTAACATTTTTTTTCCAATTACTTAACTATTTCTTTCAAAAATTATTTCTAAGTCTTTCTCAAAAATTATTTCTAAGTACTTAACAATTCCTTTCAAAAATTTATTTCAAGTATTTAAATGAGTTTAGTACTTAACTATTTTTAAACCAAGTACCTGACACTTAATTTTTCAAACTTCTCAAAAGTACTTGCTTTATACTTGAAAATTATCTAAGTGTAAAAAGTTTTGAAAATATTTTTACTCTGTTTTTGAAATACTTTGTCAAAAACATGAAGCACTTAGAAAAACTCATAAATCCCTGTTAGATACCTTGTTCACCCATGCCTGTTTTTGATATATGTCAAAGGGGGAGGAAAGGTCAAAGTTAAGAGTTGTAAATACAAGTATTCAGGGTTTTAGGGGGAGTATGAAAAATAAATATTTTTTTTCAACTCTACATTTATTCTATTCATAAATTGTTATACTTCATTGCTTAACCTTTTGTGCTTAAACTGTTATAAGTTTTTCCTTAACTTTGAATTGTGTTGCCATAATCAAAAAGGGGGAGATTGTTGGTGCAGGAAGCACCAGATCGAACCTTGTTTTGATATTGGCAAAGGATTCAAAGTTAAGGGTTGTTTGGTATCTAACAATGCTGCTTGAGAGTGCAGGAAACAAAGTCCTAGCGAAGGGCTGCTAGGCACCTGACGATGGGCTGTCAGGAAACAAAGTCCTATCGAAGGGCTGCTAGGCACCTGACGATGGGCTGTCAGGAAACCAAGTCCTGGCGAAGGGTTGCTGGGCGAAAACCAAGTCCTAGCGAAGGGATGCTAGGCACCTGACGATGGGCTGTCAGGAACTCAAGACCTAGCGAAGGGCTGCTAGGCGAAAACCAAGTCCTGGCGAAGGGCTGCTAGGCGAAAACCAAGACCTGGCGAAGGGCTGCCGGGCAAAAGTCCAACTGGAGGATCCGGTTGGCACCAGGTAAACTCTCCCGAGAGGAGTAGGTGAGGACGCGTTCCCCTAGAGGGAACATTAGGCGTCGGTTCGACCTAGGGCTCCATTTTGGAGATCCAAAGTCAGAACCAAGACAGCTAAGGCTGTTTTAACTAACTTATTATTTGCTGTTTTGGACTAACCCTGGATGCAGGACCGAAGGACTGTGTTTCTGCAGCTCAGAGAGCCTCAAAGGAGTGAGGCCGTAGCTGAGCAGGGCGCCCCGGATGTGTCGGGCGCCCCAGAGTCAACCCAAAGTCAGCAGAGAGGTAAACGCCCCGACAGCAGCGCAATTGGGGGCGCCCCGCGTGTGTCGGGCGCCCCGCATGTCGGGCGCCCCGCGTGTCTCGGGCGCCCACTGTGCCACGCCACTGAAGGCTGCTGCAGCTCACTCTCACGAAGCCCTGAAGATGACGCTTTGACCGGTCAACCGGGCGCCCCGCGCGCGTCGAGAGCCCCGGTCAAAGCTGATCCCGAAGATGAAGAGATCAGCCTTGACCAGAGGGCTCGCCGGATCAAGAGCCACGTGGGGGGCGCCCCGAGCATGTCGGGCGCCCCCTGCCCTATATAAAGAGGGCCTCGACCCTATTCTTGAACAACCAATTCCTTCGACAATTCTACGCTCTTCTGCTTCCACGACACGCTCCAGAAAGCTGCCAACTCAAGCCGACGACGTCCTGCTGCTCCAGAACTTCAATCTTCACCGGACGTCGGTAACAAGAGTTGTATTTAAGTTTACGAGAATATTTTTATTATTATTTGTGTGTAAACTTTTGCGAACTTATAGAATTGCCCGCAGAAAACGGTCAACGACCGTGGGCCTTGGAGTAGGAGTCGACCCAGGCTCCGAACCAAGTAAATCGGCTGTGTTTGCGTTGTTGTGTTCTCTTTTATTTCCGCTGCGCACCCGCTCTTTTTAAATCCGAACGAATTGCGACATTCACCCCCCCCCCCCTCTCTCGCATTTCTCGATCCAACAAAAGGGACCCCCCAAAAGAGAAAATATCAAAGAAAACATACACAAAACATTATATTAGTATCAATGCAAAGTCTAAATGGAGAAATGAACCTTAAATCATCATACCTCTTGACTGCTCTTTTCATGTTTATCGGTTTTGAGAGAATGGCTTGAGAAAAGAGGTTTTCCACCAACCCTAGAAGTAGATCGGAGTTAGAGGAGGCCTTAGGGACTGATTTTAGGGCTTGAAACGGACTTAGGACGCAAGGGGAGTTGAGAGGAAGAGAAAATCGCCGGGAATAAGCAGCCAAAACCCTAGATTTGGCTTTCCAAGCGCGCCCTTTCCTTTTATAAAACCCGCGAACTAGTCGACTGCCCCTGGGTCAATCGACTGGGCCAGAGTGTAATTACATTCTGTGGGTTTTGCCAGTCGACTGGCTGGAAGCCAGTCGACTAGTGTCTGATGTTCTGAATTTCAGTTTTTCAGTCCGAATTTCAGAAATGCCTAACTAATTCCACAAATTCTCAAAAATTCTGAAATCTTATGGGGATATTTGTGGATCCTATATTTACTTGGGAAAAAATATAATTTCAGTCAAAGTCATCCCAAATCCCACGATTGGTACAAATTTTGAATTTCTCTAGAATGTATCATGAAACCCTTTCCCAAAAATTCTAATTCGGACCTCACCTCGATGCTTTCCCCCATACTTATTCATAATCAATCCTTAGCATCGAGTTATATGGTATTTAGGCATTAAAATCGATTTTTCTCAATCAAAACCCCAATTTCACCTTTTTCCCTATAATTTTCCTTTTAGTGTGCCAATTCTCTAGGATTAAGACTAACCTTAGCCTTTTAAACCTCTGGGCACACTCTATGGTTCTTTTCAATCCCCTAGAAGGAAACCACCTGAGATCCATTGACCATGGAACCCATTTTGACTTCCAGAACTCTCTCTTGAGCTCTTAGCCCTAGTTACTTCCTTAGGTAACTCTCCTACAAAGGCAAGACCACATCGGTGCTCCTCCGGTGTTTCTTTACCTTCCATTATCACTCTCTTAACCTTGTAGACCATTTTCTTGGTCAATTTCTTTTCTTTTCCCTCAAATGACTTTTCTTTGCCATTTTTGACTTTTACTCTACCATAGTTGTAAGGCATCCTTGAATATGATACCTTATTGACATTAGCCCTCCTAGAATGGTATCCTAAACCCGGCCTACCATTTCTAAGAGCTTGATCATTTTGTATCCCTCTTGGTTCCTTGGATCCCCTAATGAGTCTATTCAGGTTCTTCTCCGATTTATCAAGTTTGGCTTTTAGAACTTGATTCTCCTTTTCCAAACTCCTAACCTTAGGATCATTAGACCTAACTCGATCATTCCTAGGTCTACCTATTTTTCTAAGCATATTTCTTCCTTTCTTAGAGCTTATGCCTTGGTCCTTATTCTTAGAGTTCCTAGATTTATCATGAAACATAGAATTGTTGGTATTTTCGCATACAAGATTGCTTCTACTCTTATCATGATATTTAAAACCAAAAACACGCATGGGCACACAATTATTACCAATTCTATCATTTATACAAACATTTTGAGCATTCATGAAAGATCTTGAAGCATGAGTAGAATTAGGGGGTACCTTCCTTACCCTTGGCGCTCCCCCTTGATGAGTGCTCCTCTTTCTTTCTTCTTTCTCCCATTTCCTAAAGTGCTCCATCTTCTTGAGCTCTTTACTTCTTGGACACTTTGTATGATAATGCCCGAGCTCCCCGCATGTGAAACACCGAATCCTCTTTCTTTTGTTTTGAACTTCCTCATTCCTACAACCCATATTAGATTTAAATTGAATGGATTTTGGCTTAGGAATTACCTCCTTTTTACCTAGTGGATACTTGTCCTTGTAGTGCCCCTTTTTATTACAACCAAAGCATATAATATGCTCTCTTGACTTAGCTTTGATGGAGGTGGAAGTCGTCTCTTGCCCTTGTGAGGATGAGGGTCTCTCCTCCCCCTCAACACTTGAAGTTGTCATTTCTTCTTCTTCTTTGAATGGAATCGGTGCTTCTTCACTTACTTCTTCCACTTTTCTTGACAATTCAACTTCTTTTTCATCTTCTTTAATACTTGAGTCGATTTCCTCAAACTCTTCCACTCTTTGAGTTGATGTAGGGTTCTTATGAATTTCTTCTAACTTTTTCCACAATTTGCATGCATTTGAATATTTCCCTATATCACTCAAAATATGGTTAGGCAACATATTAATCAAAATATTTATTACCTTCTCATTGGCCCTAGCTTGTTCTTGTTGTTCACTTGTCCAATATCTAGGGCGAAGCTTTTTGCCGTGCTTGTCCTTGGGGATTTCGAATGGGTCTTCAATAGTCATTCTACACTCCCAATCCATCCCGAGCCACATCTTCATTCTATCTCTCCAATAATCAAAATTTTCATGCTCGTATGATGGTGGTGAGTTGATATCGTCACCCAATTTGTCTTCCATGACCCCTTTTCCTCTAGCGAGTGCTCCCTCGGCGGTCAGTCTGATCAAGAGAGGTCCTTTGCTCTGATACCAACTGAAGGATCGTTTATGGTGTGCTAGAGGGGGTGAATAGCACTTTTTCTCGGATTTTGTCTCTACAGAATTGTTAGCGCAACGGAAACAATAATATGCAAAGTAAATAAGAAATAACAATGCTAACAATACCAGATTTACTTGGTATCCACCCCGGTTGGGTGACTAATCCAAGAATCCTTCGGTGGATTAACCCCCGGATAACTTCCGGCTAGATCTGGCGCTCCTTGTCGGTGGAGAAACCTCGCCACAACACTTTGGAAGCCCTCTGATCACAAAAGACTACTAACTCACTTTACCCAAACGAGTTTCGTCAAGAAAGATAGTAGGAAACAAGCCCCTTTAAATAGGGCTCGAATCTGAAAACAGCCGCTACCAGTCGACTGCCTCTGGGGCAGTCGACTGGTCCCACTCAGATCCGACCGTTACAGCACAACGTTCGAATCTGCCAGCCTGTTTCAGCCTATACCAGTCGACTGCCCCTGGGCCAGTCGACTGGTACACACCTAAGCCTAGGGTTTTACTCACGAGTATAAATCTCTCCGCACTCAACCCCTCTCGGCTTAGCCCCTGAGTACACACACTCATACTCAAACCCTTACAACTCAGTTGACTCTTCACCAGCAGTCTTGACTGTTGCCTTTACGCCCTCTTCATATTTGGCCCTCATCCCTCGGATGCGCACGCAAGCCTCCAGCTTGCCTCCATGCCACCCTTTACGTACGCCTCGAAGTCTGCGTCCCTCGACTCATCATCTCTGCTATCCAACGGTCCCTCAGATGCGCACGCAAACCTCCAGCTTGCCTCCATGCCATCCTTCACCTGAAGACGTCAACTAAGTCCACGTGTACCTGTGCACCGGCACACTCATGTACCCATATGAGAACAACACAAACTCTAACTTAGCCATATTGCCCACACATCAAAATATCATGATCCTCCAGATCATCTCAGGGCCGATTGCCCCAACATTCTTCACGAACCTTGGGAGACCGGGGATCCGCATCCTTACTGGCAAGGGAATGTAGAAACTTTGAAGATAGGCCTTTCCTCAACCTCTTCAGCGGGCGATCCTTGTGGATTGTCTGTTTCTGCCGTTTCTTCTTAATAACGGGGTCTCTGAGGGTGCCACAAAGGAAGGGGAGCAACTTCTTCCTCAGTCACCTGGTGGGAGAGACAGTCGAACCCACGTCAGGGCCCATTGGAAGCTCTGACACTCCAATATCTTGGGGAGACTCCAGGGCTTCCTTATCTTCGGAGGGCCCCGACACTTCCTGGTAGCCCGCAACAGAAGCGCTCACAGGGGCGGTAGAGGCTGAACCAGGAACCAACGCCTATTCGTTGCCTGGTCCCACTTCAGGAGTTGGTTCATCACTAGAGAAAACATGATGTCTGTAAAATAAAGACAAAACGACATCAGTCAATATTAACCAGGAAACGTACCAGGCAAAAAAGTAACTTACAAAGATTAGAGCTAAGGCGCGTGACTCTTGGGCTAAGCTCAACCCGATAAAGGAGCTCCTCGCATTGCATCAGTTGGAGCCCGTGGAACTCCATCCCAGCTAGGATACCCCTAGCCCTCTGATATCCCTCGTCCTGCTGGAAATCGCCGAGATCGGGGACCGGGGGTAAACTGGCTGCCCAGTGGATAGGACTAAATGGACGCTCAGGAAGCTGGATATAGAAGAACATTCCTTCCACCCCTTGTGGGAGGAAGGAAGACCCCCCAAGAACCTATGGCCGGAACGAGCGGTAAAGTTAAATGCCCTCGGGACCCGACAGGAACAAAGAAGTAATGGAAGAAACGGGGGGTCAAGGGAATGTTGAAAAGTTTAAAGACTGCAACAGCTCCGCCCCATCTGGGCAAAGGCATTCGGAGCCATCTGTTGTAGAGGAATACCAAAGTATTTACCCACATTCATGTAAAAGGGCGGGATAGGGAAGCGAAACCCTAATTCTACCTGCCTTAGGAAGAAAATATAAAAATCCTTACTAGTTGTTATAGGTAGATGACTTGGGGCAGGAATTCTCACCTCCTAGTCTTTTGGGATACTATACTTCTGGCGGGCGGCCTGGAGGGATTCCAATCTAACACGGGAAGAGATGGTATCGTACCATTCCGTATGGAATCCTAACTCTTTCAGGGAGAGCTCGTCGTCGCCTAGGGTTTTCTTTTTCTTCTCCATTGGACTCATGGAAATTGGGGAGGAAAAAACAGAAGAAGACTTACCCTTGCAAAAGGGGCGCAGCGGCAAGAAGAATAACCAGAGAAGGAAGACACCTGAAGATAGATAGGGCAAGGAGATGGCAGGGCGCCGATTGCACCCGCTTTTATAGGGAGAAGTCTCGCCACTATAAGCAATGAGGGAGCGACACGTCAATGGCGCTGATTGGTCCTCTCGAGGGGTCGCTAGCTCTTATTGTTGTCGCTTCGTATGACCCGCGGCGAACATTGGTAAGAGTTCACCGCACCAAGGGGGAGGGACCACGTGGCGAGGTTACATTAGTTAGACGACTGAGTTGACATTGTAAGACCCCAGGTATTTATAAGGGGCCTGAGATAGCCATCAGAGCACCGCCGCATAATTTGTGAAAATGCGGGATATATTCAAACAACCACACAGAGGCCTGGGTGGCATAGGCTATATCTTAGGGCCCCAAGGGCCACTAATGAAATAGTAAAAAAGGAAGAGATCACCTAGACTCAGTTTCTTTATCACAACACTAGTCCGATCAGTCAGCCACACTTCATTCGATCAGACTTAAAGGGAGGGACTTGTGATGGGGTTGAATAGCTCGTGGCAGGCACGGGAGATGAAGAAGCTACGTGACACGACACGACGAGTCTGAGCTACTCTTCTTCCAGAGCCCCCGGACTCCCCTCGGGATACATACCCTGGAAGAGCAAGTCGAGAAACCCCCTCATGGGATCACCCCGGGAAGTCGGGACCCAAGACTACCTCGGGGGAGCAGACCGCCCGTAGGTCACCCAGGCCAGAAGACCCTGAGGTCACCTCGGGGAAGTGGAGCTCAAGCCACCTTCGACCTCGCATAACGAACCCCTATTTGCGACTCCATGGATAAGGATCGTCAATAATTATGGGAGGGTCATGACCCGTAATCCACGACCATTATCACCCTCATCCTTACAACGGACCAGGTTTAATGACTACGATGGCCGTTACAAAGGCGATCCTGTAACCGAAGATGGGGGAACCTGGTGAAGAGCGTGGAGATACGTACGACCGCTGTCGCAAATATAAAAGATACTCCAACCCCTCCGGTAAGGGGGGTTAAGCATTCTCTACAACCCATACTTTCTTTTCGGTCTTACACATTTTTCCATCGAGGTACTGACTTGAGCGTCAGAGTGGGCTCCGTCGGACAACCTCCGGCGTGTTCCCCTAACGCTCGTGTTGATCTCACAGGGCGTAGAGTTCCTCCCCTCCTGTCAGCTTCAATGTGGGTAGAACCTCGGTGACTAGTCATCGTCGTCGACTCCTTCCGGAACAATCATTAATAAAAAACAATGAAAATATTATAAAATATATATTTAAAATAAATAATTTATATGATCCATGAATACCATTTGACGTACATCTGAAGTTTCAAGTTTCATATCACTTTCAAACAAATTGAACTTGATCTCATTACGATTAACAACATTCAAAATAAAAATATATTTGAAAAACTTACTCTCTTTTGAGGATTATTTTTAGAATGCTTAATTTTCATTTAAAATTATTGATTTTGATAGTCGTTCAAGTGATTTTTGGAGTACTTTTGGGATACTTTCTGATTGATAGCTATTTTTTAAGAAAAAAAATTATTTTTATAAATTTATTAATAGTTTTAAGTTTTGTTTGTAAAGTTATTAATACATTCTATTAGAATGTTAAAAATAATTTTAAATTTTAAATAATTTTATAATTTTAATAGATAATATCGAAAGTTTATTATATTTTAAATGGTTATGATTTAAAAAATAATTAAATTTGATAGGATAAATAATTATTATTTTTAGATTTCTTTATATATATATATATATATATATATATATATATAAAAGAAAAGGAAAAAAAATATAGTCATTAAAAAATATCTCATATTGATCTATATAATCTTTTTTCATTATTAAATTTTATAAAAAAAAAGGACCATCTACTAACACTACAAAAATAACAAGAACTAGCGACGGGCAAAATCCGTCGCTATTCCGTCGCTAAACACTGATAGCGACGAATTTTCCACCGTCGGCTGAGAACCCGTCGCAGAGCATGAGTAGCGACGGCTATTATATGATCGCCGTCGCTATATTAGCGACCGATAATTAACCCCGTCGCAAACACCCCAAAAGAAGGTCGACGTGGTTTGGAAAATGGGAGCGACGGATGGTCAATTATCCGTCGCAAGATTTATGGGGTAGTGACAGATTACGTCAATGTCCGTCGCTAATATATCGTAATAGCGACAGATACGGTCAAACCCCGTCGCTATTTGACTGTTTTAGCGACGGAAAAGTCAAATATCCGTCGCAAAATAGAGACAGAATTTAAAAAAATCCGTCGCTAATACTGGAAAATTTTCGCAGCAACTAGCTGTTTCTTGACCTTCCCTGTTATACATCAATACCATATAAAAATATGAAACATAATTCTATATTTCAACAATCCAACAATCACAATTACAATCCAAACATTACACTTACAATCCAAACATTCACAATTACAATCCCAGACATTCAAAACAATCCGAATATTCACAATTACAATCTAAACATTCATAACAATCGAAACATTCAGAACATTTGTTTCGAATTCAATCCAATCCAAACAATTATTTACAAAAGTATACATTCAATCCACTATTCATTCCAAAGTTTAATTTCTAAACTTTTACAATCGAAACTTTGAAACAAGACTAAAATTTTACAAATGATGTATCCAAATGTAACAGAGTAAATCATACGTATCCATATGATGTAAATGATTAAACATATGATGTATCCAAATGTAACAGAGTAACCATACGTATCCATATGATGTATGAAAACTTATACAATTTTCAACCAACTAAATGTATATATCAAAAGAAAATAAACATATATCAAAAATGAAAGGTTCGTAGAGAATCATTACGTACATGAATATCAGAGTCAATACTGGATGGAAAGGAAAAATATTCCTGCATAATAGAAGATAAAAACATTAGAAAGAAATCTAATACAGAAATAAATCTAAATTGATAACAATAAGAAATAACAAATGATAAGATAACTCGATCTAATAGAAGAAAAATAACAAATAGAAGATAACTCTAATAATATTAAATAAGTAAATGAAAACTACTAATTACGAAAGAATAAAGGAATAATATCGAATATTTATACCTTTCAAGCAAGAAATCTGAACTCAACTCTGATAATGTAGAATCTGTAAACATAAATGTAGTAATAAGAAAACAAGTTATTATGGATATAATAACTTAATACATTGTTACTGAAAAAAATTAGGGGGAAAAATGACTCTTACCACTATAATATCTCTACTCCTCTGTGTAATGCTCAGGATCCTGTGTATCCTGAGACTCAAAACGATGGGCGGGAGCGGGAGCGGCTGACATCTGTGTATCGGGAGCGTCAATACGAGGGGCGGGAATGGCTGGCATCTGTGTCATCGGCGATAAGGTAGCTGCAAAAGCTTGCATATGACGTAATATATTATCAGTATTTGCCTGGCGAGCCCGCAAATCTCTCAACTCAGCATCCCTCGCAGCGTCCCTCTGAGCCCACTCTGCATTCCTCTGAGCCCACTCTGCACTTGTCTTAGCCCATTCTGCGTCCCTCCCGGCACACGTCGACTCTATCGACGTGAGTCGAGTCCGCAGGGCTTCATTTTCCTCCCGCAACTGTCGAACCTCACTAGAGGTAGAGGAGGAGGATGGTGGACGACCCCTAACCCCTGGAGCTCTCATCTGATCATATGTAACCTTTGCCTGAGAGCCCAGGCCGTAGCAGGCGGTCTTCCTCTTCCCACCGACGACATCAAAGTAAATCCGATTCACATCGTCGGTGGAAAGAGGCTGTGCATCGTCCCCCTCTGCAGCAGGCTGAGACGCCTGTGCCTCAGAAACTCTAGTGGTCATTGCTTCCTGTGAAATAAAAAATTTAATTAGTCTATATAAAATGTCAAAACAAATAAAATATAATTAATACACTTACATTGATTGCTAGGGAGCGACGATCGACAAAAGACCCATCTTTTTTCTTGTGGGTCTTGCTGAATAACTCCCAACTAGTGGGAGGTCTCTGTAGCTCAGCAGCCTGTAAAAACAAAATAAAAAGTACTAAATGCCTTTAATATATCCACAAAAACATACTAATTTAATAACCAAAATAAAAAGTACTTACCAAATCACTGGCATGCTGGACAATGGAACGGGATCCAGCAGTGTGCTTCGTCGATCCCGTGTTGGGCCTCGCAACCTCTGAATTGCGATTGCCTCGAGCAATCGCAGCATTCTCTTTCCAGTGCGGGCCATCCCAGACAGCTCGCCATGCTGCCCAAATCAGCTCAGGGACCTCTGTAGGCCTTTCAGCCTTCTTTCTCCATTTATAGAGCATGTCCCTGTACAATTTGGAGCAGTAGGCATTCCAAGTCTTCTTGAATTGCTCCTCCGCACCCTCCTCCCAGGTGTACCTTTTCTGTAAAAAAAATTTTATATGGTTAGTATGAAAAAAAGTTATAATATCAAATTAAATATACATGTAAAATACTTACTAAAAACTCTCCATAATAGAATGATTTCAAATCATTCTCAATATGACCCCATGTAGTCGCAGGTGACAGTCTTTCTTTAAATTTTTTAGATATATAAGATGACACCTGATGCCCATCAGGTGAGAAACTGTAGGAAAAAATGAAATATATTAGCAAATTATGTCAGAAAATATATACAAAGAATAGGTATACCTGTCACCGACGACTGTAAGTATAATCCGCTGATCACGGGGTGCAGCCATGGTACCTGATTAGACACAAAGTTTAGGCAGATAAGCAGAATAGGTAAAACATTCAAATGAGACATATTAGAGACAAATGGAAACATGCACTAATGAAGAATGTTAAATATAAGCAGAATGATCTAAATAAAGCTAGCAAATGGATAATCAAGCATCGTATAAACTTGTTCAATACAAGCAACATGATCTAAATTAACAACTCATCTTAATACAAACTCTGATTAGTTAATATTGTTCAATACATCTAACTCATCCTAATCTGATGGAACTAAATTAACATGCAAGTTTTCATCGCTTGAATCCGTTGATACATTGACCTCCTAACTGCTAAATATTTCACCACATCAATTTCCTCGTCAGAGACATTCTCATCTATAAGTAATTGAGATATTGATTGTATTTCTGAATCAACTGAGTTGATTATAACTTCTTCATTTTGATAAGCATCGGAGTTTTGGATAGTGATTGTATTTGGCATTTCAATTGTTGACCTAGGCTTCGTTTGACATACAGCAAGCCATTCACTAGAGCGTCTTCTCTTAGTTGGGTACTCCAAATAAAATACTTGACCAGCTTGCACCGCAAAAATGAAAGGTTCGAACTTGTTGAATCTTTTGCTTGAATTAACCTCGACTAAATTGTATAACCGATGTTTCCTTGTGCCCGTCCTTGGTGTTGGATCATACCAAGAACACCTGAATAGTACACATCTTTTGAAAGGCAACGCTGGGTATTCAACTTCGATAATTTCCTCTAGCTTGCCATAATAGTCAAATTCATTATCATTATTGTTTGTTGATCCTTTGACACTGATGCCAGAATTATACGTTAGCATCCCTGAATCACGTTGGCTCACATGAAATCTGTAGCCATTCACGTAATAACCCGAGTAGACTGTCACAGTACGAAGAGGTCCAAATGCGAGATTTTTAATTCTGTCGTCTTCTACATTTGAAATTCTGTCATCGTTGACCTATAATAGTGGTGGGTGATCAAATTAGATTAATAAGTAATCAAGAATTGTTAAAAAAAAAAAGTATATTAACTCACTTATATATATTTGAAACCAAAAAGCAAATTCTTCTTCTATCTTTTGATCTACCTCATTTGCACATATCGATGGATTTTGAATGTACAACTGTTCTTGGTATAACCTGACATATAAGTTCATTTGATATCGTACTAGAAATTTGATTATATCATTTGATATTAATTTCATTACAACAAGAGATAATACCTTAGGTATGGTTTGACATCTTCACAGTTTAAGAGGATATATGTCCTGGCGGCATGATATTCTCTGTCATTTAACCGTCTAGATAGAGTTGAACTCATTGCTCTTCCAGGATACTTGAAGATAGAAAGAATGTCTGGGTCAACTGATGGAATGTCATCTTGATTGCGTGAACACTTTCGATGTCTGATTTTCACATTTTCAGCAAAGTAATAGGAGCAAAATGAACTTGCTTCTTCAACCAGATATGCATTACATATTGATCCTTCAACTCTTGCTTTGTTACGCACATTATTCTTTAATTTTCTAAGAAACCTTTCAAAGGGATACATCCATCTGTATTGTACAGGACCACCAACCTGTGCCTCGCTAGGTAAATGAATAGGCAAATGCTCCATTGAATCAAAAAAGCTTGGTGGAAATATTCGCTCAAGCTTACATAGTATTAAAGGAATCTCTGTCTGAAGGCGTAACATATCTGCTGCCGTAACAACTCTGGAAGTCAGATTTTTGAAAAAAAGGCTTAATTCTGTAAGTGCTTGCCAAACATTATTTGGAAGTAATTCTTGGAAAGCTATTGGAATTAATCTTTGCATAAACACATGACAATCATGACTCTTCATTCCAACCATTTTAGATCTATTGGTATCCACACAACGAGACATATTAGAGGCATATCCATCTGGAAATTTTATGTTTTTCAACCAAGAACATAATGCTTGCTTACTTTCTTTGTCCAATGTATAACAAGCCTTGGGATATTTACCAGTAGTTTCATTCTGATGCAACTCAGGCCTGCTAACTAATTGTTTCAATTCTTCACGAGATTTTGTTGTATCTTTTGTTTTCCCATGCACATTTAAGACAGTATTAATGATGTTATCAAAGAAATTTTTCTCAATATGCATCACATCCAAATTATGACGAATGAGTAAATATTTCCAATATGGAAGCTCCCAAAAAATACTTCTTTTCCTCCAACCACATTTGTTGACTCTAACAATATACTTGTTGATATCATCTGATCCATCCTGATATACTGGTAGAAATCCATAACTATCAATTTCATTTAACACTTCTTCGCCTGACATCCCAAATGGAGGTAGCTTCCTAACTACTTCGTTCCTTTTGAAATATTTCTTATTTCTTCTGAACGGATGATCAAGAGGTAAAAATTTCCGATGATTATCAAACCATGAAATCTTGCCACTGCATGGCAAAGAAAATGCATCTGACTGACTCATACAATGTGGACATGCTAACTTTCCAGCTGTGCTCCATCCTGATAACATTGAGTAAGCAGGAAAATCACTAATAGTCCATAACAATGCTGCATGCATTAAAAAGTTTGACTTTGTAGCAATGTCATATGTCTCTGAACCTATATTCCATAAATAATTCAGCTCAGCTATCAAAGGTTGCAAAAAAACATCTATATGCCCTTTTGGATTTTGAGGACCTGGAATTAAAACAGTAAGAAACATAAATTCATCTTTCATGCACATCCATGGTGGTAAGTTGTATGGTGTTAAGATAACAGGCCACGATGAATATTGTTGTCCATAACTTCCAAATGGCTGAAATCCATCTGCAGAAAGTCCAAGTCTGACATTGCGTGGTTCCATAGCAAAGGAAGAAAATGTTGAATCTAACTGTTTCCATGCAGGGGAATTACAAGGATGACACATAATATCTCCATCATGTCTATGGTTTTGATGCCAAATCATATGACTCGCTGTTGCTGCTAATGCATACAAACGTTGAAGTCTAGCAGTCAAAGGAAAATAATACATTACTTTGTAAGGAATATTTTTTTCTTCTTCTGATTTACCATGCGAACACCATGCTTGTAACGGGGATGGTTGCAGATTTTGCATTCCATCAATTCACTATCTTGGTTCCAAAAGATCATGCAATTATTGACACAACAATGTATCTTCTCAACTGGCAAACCCAAGTCTCTGATTAGTTTTTTAGTGTTGTAGAAACTATCAGTCATGCAATTATCAGTTGGAAGCAACTCTGACATAAGTTGACATATGTCATCATAACATCGTTCTGAGAAATGATGTTCTGCCTTCATATTCAATAATCTTGCAGTAGCAGATAATTGAGAATGACCAGAAGGAATACCTTCCCATAATTCTCTTTCACTAGCCTTTAACATGTCATACATTTTCTGAACATCAGAAGTAGGTACTTGTTCTACATTTGATTGATCAAAAGCATTCATTGCATCGTAAACCATTGATTGCATTGCATCAGCAGGGTTATATGATGTTTCTGGTCCAATTGAGTTCGATGATGAAGCAACGGAAGGTCCACCAAATTCATATACATACGGCTCTCCATGACAATACCAGTTGTAATAATCTGGAACAAACTCATACCTGGCGATATGAGTTTTTACTGTATCTTCATCACGGAAAGCTGTATTTCTACATTTGCGTTGATTACATGGACACTTCAACTCTGTGTCATTCAAACACTCAGGATGACACTTTGCAAAGTTAACAAATTCTTCCACTCCAGCAAAAAATTCGTCACGGATAAATCCATTATCTAACCTATTATACATCCATGCCTTGTTCGGATACATTGTATCTGAATTCAGATAAGACAATTTAATCAAACAACACATATTAAAATGTGATATTAATGGCATACTAAAAAAATAAATCTTATTAATCAAACATGATATAATTTGATTTATCTAAAACTAATCAAACAAGATCTAATTAATAGAACAAGTAATCTACTTAATCAAACAATTAATCATCTTAATAATCAAATTAATCAAACAATTAAACTAATCTTAATTAAACTAATTAATTAAATTATTCTAATTAATTATACTAATCTAATTAATTAAACCATAGTTAGATTAAATTGATTAGATTAATCTACTTAATTAATCTAATTAATTAATCTAATTAATTAGTTTAATTAATTAAACTAATTAATTAATTACCCTAAATTAATTAATTAACCCCCCCCCCCCCGCGCGGCCGCAGCAGCCGCCGCCCGGCCGCAGAAGCCGCCCGGCCGCACTGGGCCGCGACCGGCAGCAGGCGGCGCGAGACAGCGGGAGGACGCGCGCCGCCGCCGGAGGCCGCGCGCCGCCGCCGGAGGCCGCGCGCCGCCGCCGGAGGCCGCGCGCGGCCGCGGGAGGCCGCGCGCGGCCGTGCCAAGGAGCTGATGTTGGCCGGAGAAGACGACGGCGGCGCGTGATCACAATAAAACGAGAATATACGGCAAATGGAGCTTAACTCGCTACCTGGGATCGGAGGAGGGTTCGCCGGAGGAGAATCGCTCGTCGCTTCGGTCGCTAGGGTTCGCGTGGCTGCGAGGGGAAGTCGGCGTCGCCTTTTTTTAAGAAATTTTGCGACGGACTAACTTGTCCGTCGCAACTTAGCGACGTATTTGACCTATCCGTCGCTGAATTAGGGGTTTGACTCGTCGCCTAACAATAGCGACGGATTATTTTAAATTATCCATCGCTATAGCGACGGACTTTGACCATGTCCGTCGCTATAATCTAGAGTTTGACTTGCCGCCAAACTTCAGCGACGGATACTATATATCCGTCGCCATTTGCGACGGACATCAATAAATGTCCGTCGCAATACCTTGTTATTTTTGTAGTGTAAACTTATATATATAGATATAGATTTTTATAAAATAAAAGGAAAATAAAATAAAGACATTAAAAAATTATCTTATATTAATCTTTTCTTTTTTTCCTATATTAAATATATATTAACATTTTTATTTATTAAATTAATACATTGTATCAAAATTTTTTAAATATTTTTATTTATTAAATTTAAAAAAAAGGATCATGTCCTAATCTTATATATATAAATTAATACATTTTATCAAAATTTTAAAAATAATTTTATTATGTATGAAATTTGGGATACTTTTATTATTAGGGTTTCTATTTATGGAAATATTATTTAGGCGGAAAATTTAGTAATTATTGCTTTTAGAAAAATTTTCTATTTTTATAAATATATGGATTATACAATATTATTTTATCAAAATATTTTTTTATTAATTAACTTAAAATCATTTCAAGTTAATTAAAATCATTTGAACGTAATAAATAACATTACAACTATAATAATAATAAAATAATTTTAATTAATTTACAATAATAATTATCATTATAATATACTTTTTTTTTTAATTTTCGCTCTAATTCATTTTTTTCTTTCCGTCCTCTTATTTGTTTGGGCGGCTCGAAATGTCCGTAGCTTTAATCTTAAAATAATATGATAGCCTAGTCACCATGCAATAAATTTATATTATCTAATTATTAAATAGATTAATTAATAATATTATTTTATAATAATATTTCATCGATTATTAAAATAAATTTTAAAAAATTATGTATTCAAAATAGTTAACATTCTTAAATTAATTATTTTATCATAAAATAAAATCATCTATCTAATTAAAATTAAAATTTTAAATATTTGATTAATCATGCCCAATCAATGAAGTATCTGGCCATTCTATCATTATCCCGATGCAAAATTTATAACCCCTCGATGACACATACATGCACTCCAATAATATTTAGACTTCTGTTCTCTGACAAATGCATTTGACTGTTTATTTATTTATTATAATCTAAGTATTTGAATTTTATCGGATTAACTTTGAAAATAAAAAAGTTTTTTCTTACTTGACGCTGTCCACCTTTTGTCACTAGATAACTCACACAGTTGGACCTAGCCGCCACAGCCAAACCCGACATCCGCCGACTTGTCTCTGTCACCACAACCGCAAAAACAACGTGTTGATACTGCCTTACCTCAGGTCGACCCTGCTGGATACAACGACTTAGCTCTAACGGCTTCGGGCGAAGCCAACCTGAGTCCCAGGTGGGGGTTGGACAACCCTCCTCTTCCCTTTGTAGCCCCCGAGCATACCAGGGCTGAGCCGTCTTATCTCCTGGAAGAGGAAACCCTTTTTCCCTTGGGTCCCGCCAAACCTGCCTTGGCTTGACCTTGTGGGGTCCTCTAGCTACAAGGTCGTAGGATGAAGAGGCGGCGGCAGGGGTATGGACATGTGAGCCCTGGCTGAGGAGCTTGGGGCTGCTAGCGCCGACCATATGTTGTGATTGTTGGTCTTCTGCCCCGCCACCCTGAGCTATTCCAGGACCACCGAGAGTTGAGGGCCTAGGTGCGGGGTTTGTCCGCCCGATCATCTATCAGCTAGGGCACTGTCAGCAGCCTACGGGTGGAGGTGGCTTGACTAAAGTCCCTCTTCATGATCCTTCTTCGAGCCTAGCTGAGATTTAGCATTTGAGGAAGGCTCTAGCTAAAAACAAGATCTAGGTCGTCAACACCAAATACGTCATCAATCAGTGCTTGAATACAATCGATACCTTCACAACACAGGTGACGTCCTTGGAAGGAGAGGGGAGGGAGCAGATGGAGAAGGTTCACTGCTTGGAGGCGGAGCAGGAAGCTTGAAGGCGGGTCTCCTCAGAGGTGGCCAAGGAAGCAACCAAAGCTAAGTTGGCCTCCTGTCGGGGCAGTTTCATCTTTTAGAGGTGGAGCTGAACGTGACCCGGGATGATAATGAGTTCCTCCATTCGACCACGAAGCGTCGGTTTCTGGAGCTGATCGTGCTACGAAACAAGTTGGAGGCGACCCAAGCTGAGCTAGAATGTGAACTGCGCTTCGCTCGAGCTACCACTCGGAGGGCCAAGGAGAGTGCCACCGCTCATACGCTTGAGCTAGAGTGCCTCCATGAAGAAGTGAATACGGCACAAGTGGAGCTGGCTACCCTGCATCTCACCGTCCCTGAGCTCCAATCCAGCTTGAGGACGCAGTAGGGGCTCCTGGAGTGCAGGGAGGCTCAGCTGCGGGAGCACCAGGCAGGGGAAGCCACTCGCTGGGAAGCGCAGAAGATGGCTTTCTATGCCTCCAAGGAGTTCTACACCCTGGTGGGGACACGACTTCTCCGAACAGTAGAACATGGCGTGCCTAGCACCCTCCAACAGCTGGCCAAGGCTCGGTACCATCTGGCCGACCAACACAAGCCTCAGATCTCCTCCCAGATCACTGACAATCTCCCCTAATAAGGACGTGGCGGACCTATGAGGCGTAGCACGCCTATTCCTTGCTTTTGTGTTTTTTTTTGTTTTGGTATTTTCCCTATACGCCGAGACACGGTGAAAAGAATGGAAAGGTTCAAGGAATGCATTTTACTTGTTTCATGGGTCACTCAAAATTCAGCACGGGGGTGGCACCAGCCTTGGGTTTGTAACGCCCCAAAATTCGCATTTTTAGTTCTTAAAGCCCTTAGAATTATTTAGAAATGGTTTAGAAATATTCTAGATATTTTTAGGAATTTTTAGAGTATTTTTATGGAATTTTTCGAGTCCGTTTGGTATTTTTGGAAAAAGAAAAAGAAAAAGGAAAAAGGAAAAAGTGGAAAACCCAATTAAGTGCAGCGGATGGATCGAACCCGCGACCACCGCGAGACCACACAAGCGCGCAACCGGCTGGGCTGGGGGTATCAAGCAGAACAAGGGACGGAGAGAAGGTTATTTAAGGAATTGTTAGTTTAATCTGCCTTAAGTATAAATAGATAGTTAAAGAGAGAAATTTTATTTCTCTCCTCTCCAAACCCTCACGCCGACCACCTCTCCTCTTGGGCGACGCCGACCACCATCAAGGCCAAGGAGGGCCGGCCAAGACTCTTCTCCAAGAGATAATCCTATATTCGGGATCCCCGCGACGAGAGGAACGCGTAGACGTGAAGAATTCTCTGAGATCTCAAGTTTCTTCCGAGCTCTAGACGTCAATCTTGGTTGTAAGTCCAAGATATCAATGTAAGTACTGCTCACCTGCAGTAAGAGGCGGTTTTTCCGCGAGAATTTCCTTTAAAAGTTTTTAGAAGAGATATTTCCTTTTTGTTTGAGTTTTTGCATGTGATATTAGTTCATTATATGCTTATATATGTTGATTAATACCCTATGTGAGTTTAGGGTCCAAGAAAAGCTATGAGAAAAGAAAAGAGAAGATAAAGATAAGAAAAGAAAAGGCCAAGGCCTTAAGAAATCCCCAAAAGTCAAGACTTAGGGATTTTAGCACGCAAGGTGCTCCAGAAAATGCCAAGGCATTTACAGATAAGAAAGAAAAGAAAGAAAAGCTATTTTATTTTATAAGGCCAGTACCCGGCGTCCAAGGGCGTCGTTAAAGAAATCCAGGTGTCCAATTCCAAGGTCTTGGCCCTGGTAGACCAAGGTCTGCTCTATTAGGATTGGTGGCTCGCTACCCCAACCTTTTAGGGAACGCGCATATCAGATGGTACTTACGTCTTCAGTGGATCCAAGTGATTATTATATTCAAGTATATGCTTTAGCAAAGTTTTCTAAAGTTTCAGAAAGTTTTCAAAAGTTAAAGAATAGCTAAAGTTTCAAGTTGAGCCAAGAAAAGTAAATTGAGATTATTTATTGCTTGAGTATGCATGTTTTGAGCTATACATGTTCTTAGTTTTCTTTCAAGCATATTAGTATCTCATATGATGTTCAGTTTGATCTAGAAGCATGTTTGCACATTTCGAGTTTTTGTGAGCTAGATAGTACTTACTAAGCTTTTCGCTTATAGATGCATTTCCTCTTATTGCAGATAAAGGTAAAGGCAAGCAATTCTGAAGGAAGACGACGAGGCGGTGCTGAGTAGAGTGTGTGTGGTGGCTGATTATGGAGAGATCTTTGGCGCAAGACAATTTAGTTATTAATTCATAATGTTATAGTTCATTTGAATTTCATGTTCTTGCTTTATGGAGTTTAGCGAATATTTAAGTTATGGATAGTTTTATATGCTCAATTCCTTAGAGTAAAGATTCCATGTCATTTCTTTTAGTCTATATATTTTTATGATTGCATTGGATGAGTAGAAATATGAGTAGATGGAAGTATTGATACTATGTTAGAAAAATAGATGCATGTGCCAAGATAGTATCAATTTCTTCTTTGAATTAAGTTTCATTGCTTAAATTTGCTTAGAAAGGTTGCAACCACATTTCATAATGCTTTAGCAAGGTTATAGAACATGCATTTGGTGCTATGAATGTATAGAAGTCAAGATTGGTACAAACTTTAGTGTTAAAATTCATATAACTTGAATAGTTTAATTTCTTCCGCAAAAGTCCTAATTTCAAGTTTAGGGATTCGTTTTGATTGGCTAAACTCATTTGAAAACTGTCATAGAGTGTAGAAATGGTGTCATGATTCCATATGGCTCGAAATTATGGGTTTGATGGAGCTGTGAAGCAACTGCCGAAAGCTGAACTTTCAGCTCACAGGTGTACCAGTCGACTGGTACAGTATCAGTCGACTGGTACCCGAGAGTTAAGTTGGGTGAGGCGAGCTTCAAGGCTTATCATCTCGCGAGCTTTTGAGATAGAAGGATGATACGTCATTATGTATGATTGCTTGAATTAGAATATAATTGTTAGATGAATTTATAAGTTTAAAAAAAAAAAAGATTTCCGCATTTTTCTTTAAACATGTATCAAGTAAGTTGAGAAGTAGAGAAAAGTAACGATCCGTCTAAGGTAGGAGAAGGCGGGTCGCTACAGGGTTCTTGATGCTTGACATAGATTGTCTTAGGATCTCGATCCCGCCTATGTCCCAGGTCGGGGTAGTTTGGGCCCTAAACAGGACGCAAGTGATACGGCCAGAGAACGACCCACGGAGGGTGAGATAGACGCCAAAGCTCGAGGATCTCGACCTCACTTATGTCCAAGGGCGAAGGAGTTTGGTATCTGAAAAGGACACAGGTGATATGGCTAAAGCTCGACCCGCAGAGGGTGAGATACACCATAGCCTGATGATCTCGACCCCGCCTATGTCCGAGGTCAGGGGAGTTTGGGCCCTGAAAAGGACGCAGCGACCCGCGGAGGATGAGATATACACCGCAGCCCAAGGATCACGACACCGCCTATGTTCAAGGTCGGGAGAGTTTAGGCCCTAAAAAGGACACAAGTGATACAGCCAGAGCTCGACCCGCAGAGGGTAAGATATGCACCACAGTCTGAGGATCTCAACCCCGCCTATGTCCGAGGCTGGGGGATTTTGAGCTCTGAAAAGGATGCAGGTGATATGACTAGAGCTTAACCCGCGAAGGGTGAGATACGCAGCAACCCGAGGATCTGGACATCACCTATATCCAAGGTCGGGGGAGTTTGGGCCTTGAAAAAGACACAGGCAATATGGCCAAAGCTCGACCTACGGAGGGTGAGATAGACGTCGCAGCTCGAGGATCTCGACCCCGCCTATGTCTGAGGCCCGGGGTGGGGGGGGGGGGGGGGGGAGGGGTTTGGGCGCTGAAAAAGACATAGGCGATATGGCCAGAGCTTGACTCACGAAGAGTAAGACGTTGTAGCCCGAGGATCTCGACCCCGCCTATGTCCGAGGCCGGGGGAGTTTGGATCATGAAAAAGACGCAAGCGATACGATCAGAGCTGAACCTGCAGAGGGTGAGATAGACGCCGCAACCCGAGGATCTCGACCCCACCTATGTCCGAGGCCGTGGGAGTTTGGGGCCTGAAAAGGAAGCAGGCGATACTGCCAAAGCTCGACCTGCAAAGGGTGAGATATACACTACAACCCAAGGATCTTGACCCCGCCTATGTCCGAGGCTAAGGGAGTTTGGGTCCTCAAAAGGACGTAGGTGACACGGCCAAAACTCGACCCGCGGAGGGTGAGATACGCCACAGCCCGAGGATCTTGACTCCGCCTATGTTCAAGGTTGAGGGAGTTTGGACCCTGAAAAGGACGCAGGCAATACGGCCAGAGCTCGACCTGTGGAGGGTGAGACAGATGTTGTAGCCCGAGGATCTCGACCTCGCCTATGTCCGAGTTAGGGGAGTTTAGGCTCTGAAAAAGACACATGCAATAGGGCTAGAGCTCAGCCCGCGGAGAGTGAGATAGACGCCACAACCCCAGGATCTCGACCTCACCTATGTCTGAGGCCGAGAGAGTTTGGACCCTGAAAACGACGCAGGCGATACGACCAGAGCTCGACCCTCAGAGGGTAAGATATGCCACATCCCAAGGATCTCAACCTCGCCTATGTCTGAGGTTGAGGGAGTTCGGGCCCTGAAAAGGATGCAAGTGATACGACCAGAGCCCGACTCGTAGAGGGTGAGATAGACGTTGTAGCCCAAGGATCTCGACTTAGCTTCTTATGATAGGCTAACCTGGTTTCATTTCATTAAGAAAGCAGTACAGTAATTTGAATGGAAAGAAAAAACAACAATGACAAGGGAGATCAGGAGTGGGACCGTGAGAGGGTCATGACGAGCTAGGAGCTGTAGGGCTTGAGGTCATGTGCATTCCATAGACGGTTCAACCTCATTCCTTTGTCAACTTCTTCATGGAAAGGTCCCTACCATCGAGGTTCCAATTTGCCAACTTCTCCGACTGGTTTGAGTTTCTTCTAGATCAAGTCTTCTGTCTAGAAGTTATCGAAGGTGATGAGCTAGGCGGCAACCTTCTCTTGGGCCTCCATCAAGAGGTCCAGGTCCACTAGGCATAGTTGGTCATTCCGGTCTCCATAGGCTGCTCATTGTAGAGATTCATCCCCGACCTTCACGGGGACCACGACTTCCCCTCTGTAAACTATGTGGGAAGGGGTCATCTATGTGCTCTTCCGAGGGCTCATCCAATAATTGTAGGATCGATTTCGTACGCTAGAGGGGGGTGAATAGCGTTTCTTCGATTCTTTTCACCTTCGTTGTTAGTTGCACAGCGAAAATACAAATAAAATAAAACTAACAACAATAAACAACGCTAACAAACCAGATTTACTTGGTATCCACCCCGGACGGGTGACTAATCCAAGAAACCGTCGGTGGATCACTCCCCGGATAACCTCCGGCTAGTCCCTGTCTCTCCTTGGGGTGGAGAAACCTCGCCACAGCACTTCGACAATATCCGACCACACCAGGCTACTAACAAGCTTTGACCAAGCAAGTTTCTCCAAGAAAAGAAAGCATGAAACGAGTCCCTTTAAATAGGGCTCGAATCTAAAACAGCTGCTACCAGTCGACTGCCCTGGTCCCACTCAGATTCGATCGTTACCGTACAACGTTCGAATATGATAGCTGTTCTAGTCGACACCAGTCGACTGCTCCCAGGGCAGTCGACTGGTCAGAACCTAAGTCTAGGGTTACACTCCTCGAGTACATTTCACTCCACACTCGAACCCTCCCGACTTAGTTCCCGAGTACAACGACTCACACTAGGACCCTCACAACCTGGTCGACTCTTCACCAACAGCCTCGACTGTTGCCTTCACGCCCTCTTCATCTTCGGCCCTCGTCCCTCGGATGCACACGCAAGTCTCCAGCTTGCCTCCATGCCACCCTTCACGTACGCCTCGAAGTCCGCGTCCCTCGGCTCATCGTCCCTGCTATCCACGGTCCCTCGGATACGCACACACGCCTCCAGCTTGCCTCCATGCCATCCTTCACCTGAAGACATCAACTAAGTCCATGTGTACCTATACACCTGCACACTCATGTACATATATTAGTCCAACAATAAATCCTAACTTAACCGTATTGACCAACACACATCAAAACCCCATGATCCTCCAGATCATCTTAGGGTCGATTGCCTCAACAATCTCCCCCTTTTTCATGTGTGGCAATATGTTAAGTTAGGTAAACATAACAACAATAGCAATAACACTAGCAATAGCAATTGAAAAACAAAGCATAACAAACAAGAGGCAACATCCCCCTTAACCTATGCTTTCTCCCATTTTTCAATTATCATTGCGAACCCCAAGTTAAGTTCTACCCAACTTAACTTCACAAGCACAACACCACGTTGAGTTATGCCCAACTCAACACCAACTTAACACTTATCATACAATTTTCATAAACCAACCACAGTCAAGTTTCAACCCAAACCTAACTTAACACCCAAGTTCTCCCCTTTTGACACTATCAAAAAGATTGCCCCAAGCAATCCTACCCTTGGTGCCAAATAGAACTTACCAGATTTCTGAAAAACCCCTCAGAAATCACCAAATTGCAATCTATCCAAACTACCAGTCGACTGCCCCCTAGGGCAGTCGACTGATACGCTAACTTCTGATTTTCCAGCCGAAATTCAGAAATGCGTAGAAAATTTCATAAAATCTGAAAAAATGTGAAATTATGCAAACACGTTTGTTAGAGTATACCCTACCCTAGAAAAATATATTTTCATGAAAAACAACAAATGTGCTTGACTTTTGGTACAAACCTAAAATTCCTCAAAAGTTTGCATTTTTGTATCAATTTTAACATCCCTTCACACTTCTATGTGTTTGCCAACCTTGTTCATTCACATTCCACACATAGAATGGTCCTTCATTCTTCCCTTCTTCATATGTATTCTCAATATGACACAAACCTCCCCCTAATTTACTCTTAACCCTAGGGACACATGAACTTATCAAGTGTCCTTAGATTTCATGAAAAAAAAACTTTATCTCAAATGATTATCATTAAATTATGAGATGAAAATTGATATAAGGAATATGAATACAACCCAAGACTCTTAATTCAACCACACATTCTATCATTCAATAGCTATCAATAAATTGCAAATAATATATGCAAAGTCAAATCTGAATAGGGCTGCTGAAATTGTTGACACGGCTGCTGGTGAAGAGATGAATAAGCATTTGAAAACATTTTGAATCTGCAATCCTGTCACAAAACAAGTAAAATAGAAGCAGCAGTATATAAAAGATAAAGCAATCAAAAATAGAATCAAAAGATATAATTATCAAGCACCACTACATTCCCCGACAACGGCGCCAAATTTGATAAGGCTTGCGTGTCGTACCGCAAGTATCAAATACAATTTAATTATCGAACTCCTCTACACTAATGTAGCATAGAGTAACTCGAGTCGTCTCCGAACAAATGTAGTTAGTACATGATAAATCTCAGGATCGTATATTATTGCTTTTGGATTTTTGATATCAAACTGGGGTTTGGATTGAGTGTTATGGCTACAAAATGAAAGACAATGCAGGTAATAAATCTAACCTCACTAAACTGTACTTGCAAGAGAATTAAAAGAAACACAAGGTAAAGCATTTAGGGAACTGAGCATAAATGAAACCTAACCTAATTGCATCAAACTAAAAGACAACTATAAGAGAACATAAAGCAATCAAACTAATGAAACATTGCAAGAATCTACGATAAGAAAAATTCAAACTAGAATCCAACTAATGAAAGAGACAATTAAGCAAACACATGGTGAGCATGTATCAAGATAATATGAGTGTATGCCATTCTAAAACATAGAAGATCCAACTTGATACAAGCATCAACATCCAAATTCGAAAATCAACAAGCAACACAAAACACTCAAATTATTGAAACTAATCAGATAATCTGAACCCAATCTGATGAAGAATTTCTGTGAAGGATCTGCCGAAGAAAAGCTGTGAAGGAATGTGGCTGCCGGATCTAATCTGATAAAAAGCTGTGAAGAAATTGCTGTAATCAAATTTCTGAAATGAATGCTGTGAAGAAATGGATCTCTGCCAGCTACTGGATCTGATGAAGAAGAAGTTGCTGTGAAGGAAAAACTGTTGGGAATTGAAGTTGTGCTGTAATGAAATTGCTGTGAAGATGAATGCTGCGAAGGAACCCCTTTTGAGCAGTGAAGATGAGGCTGCGGAGGAAGATCGACTAGGGTCGGAACCCCTGGCCCTAGATCGTGCGACCGGTGGCTGTGAAGGAGCGGAAGAAATCTGCTGCTAACTGATCTAATCTGATGAAGAAAACTGCTGGAAATGGAAGGAAAAAACTGCTGGAATTGAAGCCTTGTGAAGAAGAAACTGCGAAGAAATGGATTCAAAGCTGTGAAAGAAATATAAAACTGCTGGGAAGTAATTAAGCTACTGCCAGAAATCTGTGAAGAACTGATGGCGTGCGGTGGAGTCGACTAGGGCTCGGAACCCCTGGGCCCTAGCTTGTGGTGGAGAGGAGAGTGGATGGAGAAGATCTGATCGAGTCGGGAACCCCTCGTCTGCGATCGATCGAAGCTCCGATCGGCGGCGATGAAATGGGAGGCGATCGTCGGTGGAGGTGGATGGAGTGAGACGGGAACCCCTCGTCTCCCCTAGCTCTTTGCGTGATGCCCTCCTTTTGTCCCTGGCTGCTGATAACAAGCATTTTGACGGATAAATTTTGTGTCATTAGTGGGGAAATTTAGGGTCTGGGGTATATTTGTTTATGAAATGATGCATAATTATTAATAGTATGTATTTTCATTGGTTAATAAATTTTCTTGCATTTTCACACTCATATTTCATTCTATTGAATTTTTGGACAACTTGTGTATCATCGGATCAAAAGGGGCACATCCAGGGCGAAGATGATCATTCTGTTGGAGCCTGATTGGTCACCAGACCAATCAGGGAGACTCCTGATTGGTCACCAGACCAATCAGGGAAGGCCTGATTGGTCCATCGACCGATTAGGAGCAGATGGCACAAAAGAACTCAGAATTTTAGCTACTGATCACATCCTGATTGGTCCCCAGACCGATCAGGGAGGTTCCTGATCGGTCACCAGACCGATCAGGAAGCATCCAGACCGATCCAGAGCCATTCAGTCCGATCAGTAGCTGTCCAGATGCGATCGGATGCACGGGTCATCACAACCTCCCACTTGAATCTGGCAACGATGATTGATGGAGCTTCCTTACAAATGATCTCAGCCACTCATCAGAGGAAATGAAGGGTGGAAAGGAGAAGTAGAAAAGGGGAGTTAGGGCAGCCAAAGAGTGGGATCGCAACTTTCTTCCACCCGACGCCCTCTTCTCCATCGATCGCCACCAAGGGCCGGCGGTTCCTCCATCCACCTCACAGCAGCCGGCCGGCCATTTCCACTCCACCAACGCACCATCTTCTTCCTCAAGCCTTGGACGCAAGTCACCGCATCTTAGCCATGCTTCCTTTCGGCAGCCCTCCATCAGATTTGGTTGTTGAATTTATGTAGTGGGATGTTTTTATTGATTGTTGAATGCTTGTAATCCATTTCTGTCATTTATGTTTAAGTTGCTTGCGTTTTATTCAATTTTGATTCATGCTTGTTACTTGTTCGATGAATTGTCCCTTCCATTAGATAGATTTAAATTTTACATTTTCTTTAGCTTAGACTCTTTTAAAATGTGTTAGCTTGATTGCTTTATGATTCCTTATGGTTATGTCTTTCGATTTGATGCAATTATGTTAGGTTTCATTGATGCCCTTTTTCTTGAATGCTTCTTTTATATTGCTTTCCATTTTCTGCAATTGTAGTTAGGTTAGATTAGATCTCCTTTACTTGTATTGTCTTTCATTAATTAGGATTAGATTTCATACTTGCTTTGCTATTCCGGTTATTAGTCTTAGCAACTCAAATCCAAACCTCAGTTAATATCCAAAAATCCAAAAGCAATAATTTGGAATCCTACGATTATTAACCTATCATTACATTCCTTGAGAGAGACGACTCGAGTTACTCTATACTGCATTAGTTTAGAGGAGTTCGATACTTTAATTGTATTTGAAACCTTAACACGACTAAAGCGGTTATCAAATTTGGCGCCGTTGCCGGGGAGTGTAGTGGTGTTTGATAATTTTAGGATTTGATTCTATTCTTATTTGTTTTATCCTTTTGTATACTAGTGTTGTCATTTTGTTTGTTTTGTGACAGGACTATAGGTTCAAAATGTCTTCAAATGAACAGTTAGAGATCAAATTTTTGATGGAGTTAAAATGTATGTTTAAGCAAGCTTATTCATCTACTTACCAGCAGCCGTGTCAACAATTTCAGCAGCAGAACCAGGATTTTCAGCAGTACTATTCAGATTTTCAACAACCAGATTATCAATTTCAGCAAGGGCAGCCAAAATTTCAGCCTTTTCAAGAATTTCAGCAGCCCTATTCAGATTTTCAGCAAAGCCAACATTTTAATCAGCCACAACAGCAGTTTCAGCAGAGTTTCCAAGATTTCCAACAACCATTCAATTATGATCAGCAAAGATGGCCACATTCACAGCAAGTTTATCAGCCACCCTTCCAGAATTTTCAACCTTTCAACCAACACTTTCAGCAAGCAGATCAGCAATTCCAGAGTCACATTCTTCAGCAACCTCCACCAAGTTGTCAAACTGATTTTCAACAACCTCAACAGTCAGATAGGTATAACTCATTTTCTAATTCCTACGATTCTAATTGGGGGGATCAATTATATTTCAGGTATGAGGATACACAAAGTCAATTTACTGAGCCATATCCAGCACATCAGAACCTACAGACATTCCAGGATGATCCTATGTCTTCATGGTCACATCCGGTTCAGCAACAAGAACCGGAGTTTCCACCCACTTTGGATCCCTTTATCACTCAGCTTAGTTCCCAGATTTGTGCTCAGATTCAGCAGCAACTTGAGAGGGATTTTCAGCAATTTAGCGCTCCATTTCAGCAGTATCAGGAAGACTATAGACAGAATCAGAGTAGGACTGATGCTTCCAATCAGAACATAGAGCGACAAATTGGACAGATATCATCCACCTTTAGTCAGAGGTAGACTGTAGGGACCAGGATCAATGTCCAGAGAGGATATTCTAGTTCAGATGAGGTAGAGGAGGTATTAGCTACAGAGACAACTAAATTGGAAGTTGAATCTGATCCATTCCCAGTTGCAGATGATTCTACAGGTGTAGGGGATTGCACTGAGCCCCAGGGACCACCCATACCTACTGGGCAGCCATTATCTATAGAGGCAGTGGAGGAAATTGATGGAAAAGCTTGTGACAGCCTTGAATTCAAATCTGAAGCTCTACAGGACCCTTCTCATCTTTTATTTTGTGATGATATAGTTTTTGTTGGTCCTAATTGTTCTAATATGGTTGTTGCAGATATTGTTGTTGAAGCATGTGTTGGAAATGATTCTACAGGTGTAGGGGATTGCACTGAGCCCCAGGGACCACCAACATTGATTGATATATTAGAAGATTGTGAGGATAAGTCTGAAAGTGTAGGGACTTGCATGGTGGAAGCAAGAACCCAAGAATCACCTCATCTCGTTGTATATCCATCAGAACCTGAACCTGAGGAGGAGCCTATGCATGACCAGGAGGAGGTTATGGATACATCTAATCTTGTAGAACCTCCAGGTATTTTTCAGCAAGACCAGGTAAGTGTTTCTCCTAATTGTTGTGAAAAATGTATGGATGTACCCAGTGTTGACTTTGTTGGCTGTGGTGAAATTTTTGATACATTTATTGGCTGTGATGCATGTCCTGATACATTCCTTGTAGAGGATAATTTTGCAGAAAAACTCATGGAGGTACCTAAAGTTGATTTCATTGGAGGTGATGCATTTATTGATACACCTTATCTAGAGAATGATTATGAAAGATTCATAGAGGTACCCAAAGTTGATTTTATTGGTTGTGACGCATATTTTGATTCTTTTCATATAGAGGTGGTATATATTTCACTCTTTTCTTACCCTGCATGCGTGCGGGAGATATTTTCTCTACATGGTTTTGCAGGATCCCGTAGGCTTCTAGAATGGGTACTGAAACTTAATAGCCTACAACCTCCCGGAAGGACTTCTAAGGAGCATGCAGTGGGAGGGGTCGAGTTCACTTTGACTTTTAATCATTTACCCCAAGAATGGATTCTAAACCTTAATCGTCTTCGACCACCGGAACACACTTATGTGAAGTCGAAGTGTGGGGGAGCAGTGCACTATGACATAGATCACGTGAGGAATGCTCTCTCGACTACCCAAACTCCACCACCACCGGGATGGATGTTACTCCTTAACCGACTTCAGCCGCCAGGAATAAAGGGGAGTTTGTTCCTTTGCTTTTTCCTTTTTTGTACATACATTTTGATTTTCTCGCAATTGGCTTTATTAGTATAAGTAGCACTTCTCTTAAGTTTTACCTATGCATTGGAGGAATCATGAAGTGAGAAAATTATTTAGATCATTGAGTCATGGATATCATGCCTTAGTTAGTTCTCAACTTGCATATAGTTATTGGTTGGTGGAAGATTCTAATATTGGATTGAGCATGATTGATATTATTCCTAGAGAGGACCACTTGTTGCCTACCATAGATCAATTTATGTGTGATGAACATTCATGCTTTGGAACTTTAGAACTTGCTCATTTCCTCTTTGGAATCATAGGGGCATATGATACATGGCATGATAGAGCTATTCATCATGATCCTTTGTTATTCTTCTTTTCATTTGCACCATTATCTTCCTCTATTGCTATTTCTGCTCTATTCTTTCCCTCTAAGTTGGTGAAGAACTTGATGAATTAGCTTCTTGAGTGGACAAAATCTTAGGTGTGGGGGAAAAGAAGTTGATCTTGGATCCAATTGATATGAAGATTGCACAAAGTTCTAGCGGATTTGATTTGGATCTAGAATGAGGAAGTTGAAGGCTTCAAAGCTAAAGACAAGGAGTCTCCAAGAACTATGTGGTATTTCTACTACATTCGAAAAAAAAGAAAAAAAAAAAAAAAATGGCCCGACCATGAGAAAAGAAGAAAAGAAAAAAAACTAAAAAAAAAGGAAAAAAACAGCAAAACAGAAAAGAAAAAAAAGAGAAGAAATGAAATAAAAGAGAATGGGTGTAGTTCAAGTTCTTGGAGTTACTCTTTGATATTGTAAGCAGCTGGAAGTTGGAAACTCTGAAGTTTTAAAGCTTCCCTGAAGACCATGAGAAAAGCCCGACCACTAAAGCTCAAAACTTCACAAGTTTGGAATTTGAATGGCCGCAAGAAACTCTTGGAAAAGCTACTGAAGTGGTTGGTTTTCTAAAGTGAAATGTTAAACAAGTAGCCAAGTGAATTTAAAAGTGAGTAGTGATGAGAAGGAGAAGAAATCAAGGAAATGACAGTTTCAGAATCTGCGAATTCATCCTGATCAGACTCTGATCGGTCTCCAGACCGATCAGGATCATACCAGTCCGGTCTCTGGACCGATCAGAGACAATCCAGTATGTTCAGAGTCAAGCCTGTTCGATCACCAGTCCGATCAGTCTTTGGCTGACCGGTCTACGGACCGATCAAACGAAGCTGGCACAGAATGGAGCAGCACATTTAGTGTAGTTGTTCATCAGTCCGCTCAGATAGAATCAATCCAACCAGAGGTGTTTGCTTAAATGGGGCGATAAGATGAGTTCACATGCAAGCTAACTAATTCATCAAGTTCTATCATCTAATGCTTTCTTTTGCCTGCTCCACTAAATTCTTCACTTAGTAGTAGGAACTTTCTTCTTGGTGATTTCATCTTCTCTATTAATAAGCTCTATTTATTGTATGTGTCACATGCATTCTTTTGATGAAAATTAGGGGGTGAGCAAGCTTATGATAGTGAAGAAGCATGATGTTTCTTGAGTGGAACTCCACTATTTATTGAGTTTCAAGAGTTAGGGATAGTCCTATGAGAGTTTCATGCTTGATCTATTGACTTGGATGAATTCACCATTACCAATTGGCTAGTGTGAGATTGGAATTGATGTGGACTTGGTTCCAAAAGGCTTGATGATCTTGAATAATTACCACTATGTGATTTCCTCCATGCTAGGTAAACTTGCTTGAGTCAATAAACTTGGTTTTCTTTTTGCTCGAGACGTGCAAAGAGTAGGTGTGGGGGTGTGATAACAAGCATTTTGACGGATAAATTTTGTGCCATTAGTGGGGAAATTTAGGGTTCTGGGGTGTATTTGTTTATGAAATGATGCATAATTATTAATAGGATGTATTTTCATTGGTTAATAAATTTTCTTGCATTTTCACACTCATATTTCATTCTATTGAATTTTTGGACAGCTTGTGTATCATCGGATCAAAAGGGGCACATCCGGGGCGAAGATGATCATTCTGTTGGAGCCTGATTGGTCACCAGACCAATCAGGGAAGGCCTGATCGGTCCATCGACCGATCAGGAGCAGATGGCACAAAAGAACTCAGAATTTTAGCTACTGATCACATCCTGATCGGTCCCCAGACCGATCAGGGAGGTTCCTGATCGGTCACCAGACCGATCAGGGAGCATCCAGACCGATCCAGAGCCATTCAGTCCGATCAGTAGCTGTCCAGATGCGATCGGATGCGCAGGTCATCACAACCTCCCACTTGAATCTGGCAACGATGATTGATGGAGCTTCCTTACAAATGATCTCAGCCACTCATCAGAGGAAATGAAGGGTGGAAAGGAGTAGAAAAGGGGAGTTAGGGCAGCCAAAGAAGGGGATCGCAACTTTCTTCCACCCGACGCCCTCTTCTCCATCGATCGCCACCAAGGGCCGGCGGTTCCTCCATCCACCTCACAGCCGCCGGCCGGCCATTTCCACTCCACCAACGCACCATCTTCTTCCTCAAGCTTTGGACGCAAGTCGCCGCATCTTAGCCATGCTTCCTTTCGGCAGCCCTCCATCAGATTTGGTTGTTGAATTTATGTAGTGGGATGTTTTTATTGATTGTTGAATGCTTGTAATCCATTTCTGTCATTTATGTTTAAGTTGCTTGCGTTTTATTCAATTTTGATTCATGCTTGTTACTTGTTCGATGAATTGTCCCTTCCATTAGATAGATTTCAATTTTACATTTTCTTTAGCTTAGACTCTTTTAAGATGTGTTAGCTTGATTGCTTTATGATTCCTTATGGTTATGTCTTTCGATTTGATGCAATTATGTTAGGTTTCATTGATGCCCTTTTTCTTGAATGCTTCTTTTATATTGCTTTCCATTTTCTGCAATTGTAGTTAGGTTAGATTAGATCTCCTTTACTTGTATTGTCTTTCATTAATTAGGATTAGATTTCATACTTGCTTTGCTATTTCGGTTATTAGTCTTAGCAACTCAAATCCAAACCCCAGTTAATATCCAAAAATCCAAAAGCAATAATTTGGAATCCTACGATTATTAACCTATCATTACATTCCTTGAGAGAGACGACTCGAGTTACTCTATACTGCATTAGTTTAGAGGAGTTCGATACTTTAATTGTATTTGAAACCGTAACATGACTAAAGCGGTTATCAGCTGCGCGTGGTTCGGTCGGCCAAGCCAGCTTCAGCGGTTCGATTCACCTAGCTTGGGTTCAGTCCAGTAGCTCACAGCTCAGCTTGAGTTCAGCCAGCCTTTGGTTCAGCCTTGAGTTCGGTCCAGTCAGTTTGGTTCAGCTCAGCTGTTTGGTTCGGTCCAGCCTCAGCTCAGCAATTGGATTCACTCAACCTCAGCCCAACAATTGGATTCAGCCAAGCCAGTTGAGTTAGATCCAGCCAATTGAGTTCAGCCATATGATGATGGAAGCAACGGACGGCTGAGATCAATCTGACTTCATCCAACGGTCGGATCTCTTCAGATCTGAACCAAACTCCACAGATCCCAATCAATGGTCCTGATCTACCTGTCCCCAGCTCGGATTAACCAGATCAGTGGTGGATGGTCCATATCTTCCCTTTTCTTGAATGGATGGTCTAGAACATCTTGAGCTTGATCCAACGGTCAGATTACATCTGATTTGGCTGAAATTTTCAGATCTTGATCTATGGTCATGATTGATTCTATTTTGAACTCGGATTGACCAGAAGTTGACCGATGGCTCAGATCTAGCCGTTCTCTGGAATGGACGACTCCTATTAATCCAATGCTTGATCCCTTTGATCTGGATCCAATCCTGACTCAAGTCTGACCCAATCTGATCTAGGTCCATGATCATTTGAAGCCTACAAAATGATATTCAAATTTAGTGCCAAAAAAATATCCCAAATATACAAAGATTTGAATTAAAAGCCAAAATAGAGGAAATACATGAAACCTAATACAATTGCAAACTTAAGCATATAAAATGTGGATCAAACATGGATTTTAGAGCCTAAAATAATCAATAAAATGTTGGTTATCAACTCCCCCACACTTAATTCTTGCACGTCTCGGGCAAGTAAATAAAACTCAAAGAAAACAAAATATCTCCCAAACATTACATCCCCTATCAATACTTTAAGAAATAATAAAAAAAGGTTACTTAAAATCATCAAGTCTCAAGAATCCATGTATTTATGGTTCCAAATCTCACATAAGTCAAAAGCATGGTAATTTCATCAACTTGAATAAACTAAACATGACAAAAACCTCCCAAGATGGATATATGCACTGATGCTCACAAAAATAACAAATATAAAAGTGGAGTTCTCTCAAAGTATTCATGATATTGTACTACCATATGCTTGCTTATCTTCTACTTCTCCACTACTATAACATAAGTACACAAATCAATAAGACTTTCTAAGGAGTAATGATGAAACCATGTGCTAACAAGAAAACAAGAAGGGTAGATAACAAAGGAGATTACAAAGAATATGGGAGCATTGGGGTAATTGACATGATGTATACAATAAAACAATAGGCCAAAATAAAAACTCAATCAAACCTCCAACACTCAAAATTCTCCTTGCACAATCTCAATACAATACACAACAATCACTTACAACATCTCTAAAATGCATGTATGTATTAACAACTTAACTCTTGAGTTTCTCTTAATAAAAATATCAAATGAGTATACATCAAAAATTCTTTTATAGAAATATTTCTTCTTGTTCATCACTAACAAAAATCCCGAATGCTTGAGAATTTTCTTATTTTTCATTCTTTTCTTTTCACTTTTTTTTCTTTTTTTTCTTTTTTTTTCACAGAAAGATTTTTTTTCATCTTTTTTTTTTACATAGAGAGATTATTTTTTCAACAAGCATCCGTTCATACACACTTGTCTCCCCCCCCCACACTTAAAACTTGCACGTCTCGGGCAATATAATAAAGCATGATAACATCTAAAACTCACAATAATAGAGGTTGATAATAGACAAATAAAAATGTAACTCATCATGTAATCACCCCATGCTCTCATTGCATGCTCAAGGGAAGAATAAGCTAATAAAGATATGGCAGTGTGAATGTAATGACAATGAAAAGATCTGACAAAAGAAAGACAATGAAACAAGAAAGCAATAGGTGAAATGCTCAGTAGTAACAATAACAAAGGAGAGGAAAAACTAAGAGTTCAACAAGAAAGGTTGCCTCCATCATATTCATGTAAGCTTATGCTATTGTAATTTCAAAAAGAATCAAAGCAAGTTCTAGAGTGTCAAGTATCGTAAATACTATCACACATAAGAGGATTAAGGATAGGCATGGCAATATCCTCACTAGGTGAACAATAAAATGTCATGCTTAATCCAACAAGATAGAGTCCATCACCACAACAAATGACTAAATGCAATTAATGTCCCCAAGCATACCAAGGAAACCAAAACTCAATAGTCAGACTTAACCATCTTTTATGATTCTCAAAGCATAATAAAGGAACATGTAGGGAGATACAACTAGAAGTCAAACAAGGTTTATTCAAGATCAAACAAAATGCAGAATGAAGAAGCAAAACATGAATGCAAAGTATAAAAGCAAACAAACATGCGAGTATAAACATAAAGAAAAATAAGAAAAGAAAAGGAACAAACTCCCCTTTAAGTAGGGTAGAGAGCACGTAGCATCCATTTTGGGAGAACTATCCTCATGTGATCAACCTCGTAGTGCATGGATTTCTCCCTTGACAATTTAACACAAGCATCTTTCGGGGGTCGGAGACGATTAAGGTTCAGAATCCATTCTTAGGGTAGATAATTAAAAATCAAAGTGAACTCGACCCCTCCCACTACATGTCCCCTAGAAGTCCTTCCGGGAGGTTGTAGGCTATTAAGTTTCAATACCCATTCTAGAAGCCTACGGGATCCTGCAAAACCATGTAGAGAGAATACCTCCCGCACGCATGCAGGGTAAGAAAAGAGTGAAATGTGAACAACCTCTACATAAAATGACTCAAAATATGTGTCACATCCAATGAAATCAATTTTCGGTACCTCAATGAATTTATCACAATTATTTTCTACAAAAGATGCATCAAGCAATGCATTACAACCAATGAAATCAATTTTAGGTACCTCCATAAGTTTTTCACACTCAACTTCAGCATAAGATATAGCAAGAGATTCATCACAATAAACAACATCAGTTTCAGGCCCTTCTAAAAAATTTCTGTAATCCATATCTACAAAAGATGTATCAAGTAATTCACCACATTCAACAAAATCAATTTTAGGTGCCTCTACGAATTTTTCACAATCAGCATTTACATGAGATGTATCACAACATGCTTCACATTCCACAAGTTCAACACTAGGTACCTCTATGAATTTTTCACAATCAAATTCTACAAAAGATGTATCCATAACTGTATCACAAACAATAAAATTAGTTTGAGGTACCTCCATTGATTTTTCCAAAGACATAAGAGAAATACTTACCTGATCGTGCTGAAGAATACCTGGAGGTTCTACAAGAGTAGATGTAACTGTGGTTCCCTCCTGGTCAAGTACATGCTCCACTTCAGGTTCAGGTTCTGGTGGACACTCAACTGAAACAGGTGATTCTTGGGTTCTTGCTTCCACCATGCAAGTCCCTACACTTTCATTCTGATCCTCTGACTCTTCTGATGTATCAGTCAATGTTGGTGGTCCCTGGGGCTCAGTGCAATCCCCTACACCTGTGGATTCATCTGCAACGCATGCTTCATCAATAATATCTGCAACAATAATATTAGAAAAATTAGGACCATCAATAACACTATCATCACAAAATAAAAGATGAGAAGGGTCCTGTGGAGTTTCATAATTGAATTTAAAACTATCACAAGCTCTGCTATCAATCTCCTCCAATGCCTCTAAACCAGTAGGAATGGGTGATTCTTGGAGCTCAGTGCAATCCCCTACACTCTCAATCATATCCTCTGGATCTCCGGATACATCAACCAATGATGGTGGTCCCTGGGGCTCAGTGCAATCCCCTACTACTATGTCAAGTGAAACATCATCAGCAATACACTCTGCCTCAACAACTTCATCTGACATGCTAGGAGGATCCGCTCCATGCCCCTCAGAATTAAAAGTGGCCTGAGAAGGTAATTGTCCTGATCCTTGGGCTAGCCTTTGATTCATTTGATTAACCAATTGTCCCATTTGCCTTTCGAGGTTTTGAAGCCTTTGTTGCCTTTGTATGATTTGTTGCATGACCTCCTCAACTCTTTATTCAAAATCTCCTTGATTAGGCTGTGAATTCTGAAAATCAAGTTGTTTAGGCTGAGCAAACGGTCGAATGGGCTGATTAAATTGCTGAAAATCGGGTTGATAGCAAGGATGATGTTGCTGGAAATTATTGTTCTGAAAATTCTGAAGTTGGGGCTGAAATTGTTGATTGAATTGCTGAAATGCTTGAGGTTGAAAATTCTGAGTGTCTTGCTGACAATTCTGACCTTGAAACTGGAAATCTTGATTTGAAAACTGTGAATAATGAAAACCTTGCTGTGAGGGTTGAAATTACTTGCTGGCCTTGATAAAAACCTTGCTGACCATAATTGAATGGTTGTTGGAAATCTTGGAAATTCTGCTGAAACTGTTGAATTGGTGGCTGATTAAATGGTTGCTGAAAATTTTGTTCAGACTGCTGAAATAGTTGAAAATTTTGTTGAAAATTTGGATTGCACCCTTGTTGAAAATTCTGAAATTGTGGTTGAAACTGCTGTGGTGGCTGATTGAAAGTTTAGTACTGCTACAAATCTGAATAGGGCTGCTAAAATTGTTGACACGGCTGCTGGTGAGGAGATGAATAAGCATTTGAAAACATTTTGAATCTGCAATCCTGTCACAAAACAAGTAAAATAGCAGCAGCCGTATATAAAAGATAAAGCAATCAAAAATAGAATCAAAAGATATAATTATCAAGCACCACTACATCCCCGGCAACGGCGCCAAATTTGATAAGGCTCGCGTGTCGTACCACGAGTATCAAATACAATTTAATTATCGAACTCCTCTACACTAATGTAGCATAGAATAACTCGAGTGGTCTCCCAACGAATGTAGTTAGTACATGATAAATATCAGGATCGTATGTTATTGCTTTTGGATTTTTGATATCAAACTGGGATTTGGATTGAGTGTTATGGCTACGAAATGAAAGACAATGCAGGTAATAAATCTAACCTCACTAAACTGTACTTGCAAGAGAATTAAAAGAAACACAAGGTAAAGCATTTAGGGAACTGAGCATAAATGAAACCTAACCTAATTGCATCAAACTAAAAGACAACTATAAGAGAACATAAAGCAATCAAACTAATGAAACATTGCAAGAATCTACGATAAGAAAAATTCAAACTAGAATCCAACTAATGAAAGAGACAATTAAGCAAACACATGGTGAGCATGTATCAAGATAATATGAGTGTATGCCATTCTAAAACATAGAAGATCCAACTTGATACAAGCATCAACATTCAAATTCGAAAATCAACAAGCAACACAAAACACTCAAATTATTGAAACTAATCAGATAATCTGAACCCAATCTGATGAAGAATTTCTATGAAGGATCTGCCGAAGAAAAGCTGTGAAGGAATGTGGCTGCCGGATCTAATCTGATAAAAAGCTGTGAAGAAATTGCTGTAATCAAATTTCTGAAATGAATGCTGTGAAGAAATGTATCTCTGCCGGCTACTGGATCTGATGAAGAAGAAGTTGCTGTGAAGGAAAAACTGCTGGGAATTGAAGCTGTGCTGTAATGAAATTGCTGTGAAGATGAATGCTGCGAAGGAACCCCTTTCAAGCAGTGAAGATGAGGCTGCGGAGGAAGATCGACTAGGGTCGGAACCCCTGGCCCTAGATCGTGCGACCGGCGGCTGTGACGGAGCGGAAGAAATCTGCTGCTAACTGATCTAATCTGATGAAGAAAAACTGCTGGAAATGGAAGGAAAAACTGCTGGAATTGAAGCCTTGTGAAGAAGAAACTGCGAAGAAATGGATTCAAAGCTGTGAAAGAAATATAAAACTGCTGGGAAGTAATTAAGCTACTGCCGGAAATCTGTGAAGAACTGATGGCGTGCGGTGGAGTCGACTAGGGCTCGGAACCCCTGGGCCCTAGCTTGTGGTGGAGTGGAGAGTGGATGGAGAAGATCTGATCGAGTCGGGAACCCCTCGTCTGCGATCGATCGAAGCTCCGGTCGACGGCGATGAAATGGGAGGCGATCGTCGGTGGAGGTGGATGGAGTGAGACGGGAACCCCTCGTCTCCCCTAGCTCTTTGCGTGATGCCCTCCTTTTGTCCCTGGCTGCGCGTGGTTCGGTCGGCCAAGCCAGCTTCAGCGGTTCGATTCACCTAGCTTGGGTTCAGTCCAGTAGCTCACAGCTCAGCTTGAGTTCAGCCAGCCTTTGGTTCAGCCTTGAGTTCGGTCCAGTCAGTTTGGTTCAGCTTAGCGGTTTGGTTCGGTCCAGCCTCAGCTCAGCAATTGGATTCACTCAACCTCAGCCCAACAATTAGATTCAACCAAGCCAGTTGAGTTAGATCCAGCCAATTGAGTTCAGCCATATGATGATGAAAGCAACGGACGGCTGAGATCAATCTGACTTCATCCAACGGTCGGATCTCTTCAAATCTGAACCAAACTCCACAGATCCCAATCAATGGTCCTGATCTACCTGTCCCCAGCTCGGATTAACCAGATCAGTGGTGGATGGTCCATATCTTCCCTTTTCTTGAATGGATGGTCTAGAACATCTTGAGCTTGATCCAACGGTCATATTACTTCTGATTTGGCTGAAATTTTCACATCTTGATCTATGGTTATGATTGATTCTATCTTGAACTCGGATTGACCAGAAGTTGATCGATGGCTCAGATCTAGCCGTTCTCTAGAATGGACGGCTCCTATTAATCCGATGCTTGATCCATTTGATCTAGATCCAATCCTGACTCAAGTCTGACCCAATTTGATCTAGGTCCATGATCATTTGAAGCCTAAAAAATGATATTCAAATTTAGTGCCAAAAAAATATCTCAAATATACAAAGATTTGAATTAAAAGCCAAAATAGAGGAAATACATGAAACCTAATACAATTGCAAACTTAAGCATATAAAATGTGGATCAAACATGGATTTTAGAGCCTAAAATAATCAATAAAATGATGGTTGTCACCTACACTCTAAAAACTTAGCCAAAACCATGGCTGAAAAAGGGATGGAAACGCCGGCTACCCTTGACGCATACAGGTTATTTTCAGAGTCAACGCAAGTGAGGTTTGCATAAAACTCTTTGCATAGGTTGATATTAATGTCATGTTAACAATACACTAGTTGTTCTATTCCAAAGTGGGTGACCATCTCGGTGATTTGGGGTGACTTTTCTTGAAAGTAGGCCTTATTCAAATACCTACAATTCATCGGGACAAATTCATTTTCCTCAAATCTTTTCTCACATTCTAATGACCTAAACCTAGACTCTCTCGATTGTCCCTGACCTTGGTGAGATGAACCCTCACCCCTTGGCCTCTTAGAAACAACCCTAATATGCCACATACATGCATGCACACCAAGACACCCCCCCCAAAGGAAAAATAACAATGAACACGTGCATAAATTATCACATTAGTTCCAAAACATAGTTTAAGTGAACAAAATCAATTGGAAACACCATTATCTCTTTGTTAATCGCTTCATGATGATAATGAGGAGAGATCAACTTGAAGAGGTGAGTTTTCACTAACCCTAGGAGTAGATTCGAGGTAGAGGAAGGCTTAGGAAGGGATTTTAGGGCTCGGGGAGGGCTTAGAATGAGAGAGGGGCTCGGGAGAAGAAGAAATCGCTGGGGTGGCACGCCAAAACCCTAGGTTTTGGCTGCCCCACCCCACCCTTTTTCTTTTATAGAACCCGCGGACCAGTCGACTGCCCTCAAGGGTAGCCGACTGGTAAAGTTCACAAAAGGTTTTTCCAGTCGGGATCAGTCGACTGCCCCTGGGGCAGTCGACTGATAAAACATACAGAAGGTTCTGTGTTATGGACCAGTCGACTGGCTCTGAGTCAGTCAACTGATACCTGAAATCCTAGTTTTTCAGTCTACTTTCAGCAATGCATAACTAATTCCACAAACCTCCAAAAAATCTAAAATTTTGTGGAGAGATTTGTGGATCCTAAGTCTACTTGGGAAAAATATGATTTCAAATAAATTCACTCCAGATCCCAAGATTGGTACAAATTTCAAACCTATCCAAATTGAGTCATTTAAACTCAACTAGAAGTTCTAATTTGGACCTCTTCCTGATGCTTCCTCTCATACTTATTCATAATACACTAATACCATCAAGTTATATGGTATTTTCACATTAAAACCAATTTCTTCCAATTATAATACCATTTTCAATCTTTTTCTCCATAATTCTCTCTTTAGTGTGTCAATTCCCTAGTATTAAGGCTATCCTTAGCCTTTTGAACCCCTTTAGCACACTTCATAGCCCATCTAGTCTCCTAAAAGAAAATCACCTGAGATCCATTGACTATGGATCCCTTCTTGGCTTCTAGATCTCTCCCTTGAGCTCCTAGCCCTAGTTACCTCCCTAGGTAACTCATCTATAAATGCAAGACCACACCGGTACTCTTCCGGTGCTTCTTGACCTTCGACTACTACTCTCTTCACCCAATAGACCTTTTTTTTGGTCAATTCCTTTTCTTTTCCTTTAAATGGATTTTCTTTGTCATTTTTGATCTTTTCTCTAACATAGTTATAGGGCACCCTTGAATATACCATTTTACTAGCATTTGCCTTCTTAGGGTGGTATCCTAAACCCGACCTACCATTCCTAAGAGGTTGATCTTTTTGCATCATGTTTGCCCCCTTGGACCCTCTAATGACTCTATCTAGGTTTTTCTCTAACTTATCAAGTTTTGCTCTCAAAACTTGATTTTCCTTTTCTAACTTCCTAACCTTAGAATCATTATGCCTATTTTGTTCATTCCTAGGTCTTCCCATTTTTCTAGGCATATGCCTCCCTTTCTTAGGGTTTATGCCTTGGTCCTTAGTCCTAGCATTCCTAGATTTGTCATGAAACATAGAATTTTTGATGTTTTGGCACGCAATAGTGTTCTTGGTTCTATCATGATATTTAAAGCCAAAATTACATCTAGGCAAGCAATCATTTACATTTCTAGTATTCATGGAAGAATTTGAAGCATAAGTGGAGTTAGGGATTACCTCTCTTACCCTTGGGGCTCCCCCTTGATGTGTGATCCTCTTCCTTTCTTCTTTCTCTTATTTCCTAAGGTGCTCCATCTTCTTGAGCTCTCCTTTCCTTGGACATTTTGTATGGTAATGCCCTAGCTCCCCGCATGTGAAGCATCGAATTCTCCTTCTTTTGTTTTGAGCTTCCTTATTCCTACAACCCATATTAGATTTAAATTGAATGGACCCGAGTTTAGGAATTACCTCTTTTTTACCTAGTGGGCACTTATCCTTGTAATGCCCCTTTTTGTTGCACTCAAAGCATATGATATGCTCTTTTGATTTTGCCTTGGTGGAGGTTGGAGCTTTCTATTGCTCTTGTGTGGATGAGGGTCTCTCCTCCCCCTCAACCCTTGATGTTGATACTTCTTCTTCTTCTTCGGATGAGGTGGATGCTTTTTCACTTAATTCCTCCACTTCACTTGAAGTTGATAATTTTTTTTCTCTTTGGTCTTCTTGGATACTTGAACTTGTTTCTTCGGGCTCCTCCACTAGTTGAGCTTGTGTAGGGGTCTTATGAACTTCTTCCAATTTATTTCATAACTCATATGCATTTGAATATATCCCTAAACTAATCAAAATATAGTTAGGCAAAATGTTAACCAAAATATTGATTACCTTCTCATTTGCCCTTGCTTGTTCTTGTTGCTCCTTGGTCCAATACCTAGGTCGGAGCTTCTTTCCATGCTTGTCCTTAGGGGTTTCAAATGGTTCTTCTAACACCATTACACACTCTCAATCCATGCCGAGCCACATCTTCATTCTAGCTCTCCAATACGCAAAGTCTTCATGCTCATATGGTGGTGGTGAGTTGATATCGTCCCCTAGCTTATCCTCTATCATCATCCTCTAGCTTAGCTTTGCTCCCTTGGCAGTTATTCCAATCAAGAGTGGTCCTAGCTCTGAAACCAATTGTAAGATCGATTCCGTATGCTAGAGGGGGGTGAATAGCGTTTCTTCGATTCTTTTCACCTACGTTGTTAGTTGCACAGCGGAAATACAAACAAAATAAAACTAACAACAATAAACAACGCTAACAAACCAGATTTACTTGGTATCCACCCCGGATGGGTGACTAATCCAAGAATCCGTCAGTGGATCACTCCCCAGATAACCTCCGGTTAGTCCTTGTCGCTCCTTGTGGGTGGAGAAACCTCGCCACAGCACTTCGACAATATCCGACCACACCAGGCTACTAACAAGCTTTGACTAAGCAAGTTTCGCCAAGAAAAGAAAGCATAAAACGAGCCCCTTTAAATAGGGCTCGAATCTGAAACAGCCGCTACCAGTCGACTGCCCCAGGGGCAGTCGACTGGTCCCACTCAGATTCGACCGTTGCCGTACAACGTTCGAATTTGACAGTTGTTCCAGTCGACACCAGTCGACTGCTCCTAGGGTAGTCGACTGGTCCGAACCTAAGTCTAGGGTTACACTCCCCGAGTACATTTCACTCCGCACTCGAACCCTCCCGACTTAGTTCCCGAGTACAACGACTCACACCAGGACCCTCACAACCTGGTCGACTCTTCACCAGCAGCCTCAACTGTTGCCTTCACGCCCTCTTCATCTTTGACCCCCGTCCCTCGGATGCGCACGCAAGCCTCCAGCTTGCCTCCATGCCACCCTTCACATACGCCTCGAAGTCCGCGTCCCTCGGCTCATCGTCCCTGCTATCCATGATTACTCGGATACACACGTAAGCCTCTAGCTTTCCTCCATACCATCCTTCACCTGAAGACATCAACCAAGTCCATGTGTACCTGTACACCTGCACACTCATGTACACATATTAGTTCAACAATAAATCCTAACTTAACTATATTGACCAACACACATCAAAACCCCATGATCCTCCAGATCATCTTAGGGTCGATTGCCTCAACAATAATCCCATAGGATGCTCGGGAGTTCCTCCATTCAACTGCCTTGGACATGGTCTAATTTAACTTTGAGTTCTGAGACAATTTTCCTATTCACTACCTTGACCTGCCCATTGCTCTTGGGGTATGCGACAGAGGTGAAGGTTGTTGAAAATCAGAAGCCCGGAGAGGGGGGAGGGTGAATAGCTCGTCACCCAAAACGCTTGTTCTTCCTATAAGGTTAGTAGTGTAGCAGAAATATAAACTAAACAATAAAGAATAAACGCTAACACAAAACATTTACGTGGCTCAGAGATTGCTTGCTCCTACTCCACGGCGTATCCTTGAGATGGACGACCTCTCAATCCATCGGTGGATTAGTCCCTAATGATCTCTGGCTAAACTTTCTCCTTCTTGGTAGAGAACAACCTCTCACAAAGATCTCGCTTTCCTTTACGAGATTGAGCTTAGGGTTACGAGGAAGAGATTGAGCGTTGGAGCTTTGGGCACTTGATCAAAAAGGTTTTCAATTGAAAATCTCACCATTCTCAAGCCTCAAAGCTTTCTCTTAAGTAGAGGAAAGAGTTGTTGACAAAACAACTCAGACCTGTTACCAATCGACTGGTCTAGACCACAGTTGACTGATCCTCTCCGTTGGACACAGCTAACGGCTAGTTTTTTTCAAAGCATCAGTCGACTGGTACCAACCCCAGTCAACTAATCTTTTTGTGAGTTTCACCCAATGCTGCCTGTTGACTGATTCCTCCTCCAGTCGACTACCCAGTTTTCAAACTCACTCTCAGCCTCTCCGGAGTCTATCCTTCGCGTATGCCTTGAAGTCCATTTCCCCAACTTGCCCTTTGAAGTTCTCTTCCTTTAGCTTTCGACCCTCGGATGCATACAAGTCCGCTTCTTATCTTCATGTCATCTTTCGCGTATGCCTTTGAAGTCGACTACCCAGTTTTCAAACTCACTCTCAGCCTCTCCGGAGTCACTACAAAAAAACACCCATATAGGAGTGGTTTTTTTGACTTTCAAGAGCGGTTATCAACCACTCCTACACTTTTACCAACGGTTTGAAAACCGCTCCTCTTATTGCCGTCCCTATATCTTATAGTAGCGGTTTTCTTAACCGTTGGTAAAACTTATAAAACTGCTCCTATTTTTACTTTTTAGGTACGGTTTGAAACCGGTCTTACGCATTATATATATAACAACGGTTTCAAACCGCTTCTGTAGTTATAAATTTAGGAGTGGTTCAAACCGCTACAAAACCCTTTAGGTGTTAGAATGGTTTTAAACTGCTTCTATACATCATGGATATAAGAGCGATTTCAAAATGTTATTAATACTAGAAATTAAGGATCGATTTTAAACCGCTCCTAAAGATGGGAATAGGAGCACATCAAAATGTTATTAAAGCTTTAAATTTAGGAGTTGTTCAAACCATGATATTTAATATTTCAATCCACCAAATCAATATATAACATTATTAAACAATTATCCTCCAAAACAATAATAAGAGTACGCCAAATGCTAATATAAAATAACAGTCATAATGTTCCAAATTCAATAGATACTAAAAGAACTAACATCAGACAAATACTTTTTTTTTCAAAATTCTATCTAATCTTTATCTAGCTCTGATACTGGAGGAGATCTATGACCACTTTCACGTGCATTTGATGGAGAACTTCTATGTTGCCGCATAATATCTGCCAAGATAGTTGCCATCTGAAAAATAAATTTAATTTAATATATCATACTTCCATATAAGTATTTTTGAATATTAATATTCAATATGTGACCACCTGTGTAGGTAATAATTCAGGCTCACGAGATCCCCCGACAATTCCAGATATCATACTTTGAATCACATTGATAAAATTTTGAATATGTTGTTCATGCATTTGCCTCATCCGCTCCATTTCTGCCTGTCTCTGTGCTTCCGTATTTTTCATTTTTTCTTCCATTTCTCGCAACTTATCATTAACATCAGAAGTAGGAAGATTATCTTGTCTCAAAATTATTCTTCGATTACACTGCTTTGGAAAAACTTGGTTAGGTAATACACCAGCTCCTAAACATCGAACACGACCAGAATGCCCGGACCCAAATACCTCCCTGAATAAAAATATATAATTAATATTGTATAATATTTAGTAATCTTAATAAAAATGAAATTCTAAATGGATACCGAAATGCATCTTCGTGTACTTCTGTTATTTGCGTTCCCTTGGGCTTGTCTCGGAGATGACGTTGCACAACTCTATTTAATTCATCCTAATACAAAAATTGTGTCCATAAAATAAATAGCATATTGAAAAGTTATTTCAAAAAGTTAAAACAATTATTACCTCAACTCTTATTGCTTCATCATCAACAAGAGCACCTCCTTTTTTTTTTACTTTATCAATCGAGATGAAATAGTTCGATGCAAGTTGGCTTTCTACCATTTTCCTGAATCTAAGTACAAAAAAAAATCATTTTAGATTGAATATGCAAATAATAATAGCTCGAATACATACAAATTGATATTAACATAACAAATTGATCAAATAAATACAAACAAATTTGTCTTCCAATGAGGGAATATTTGTTCGTCCTTGTGCATGAATCCCTCGTTTTTTACTCCCATTTTCTCGATTTATTTTTGATGTCCTCTAAAACAAAAAAAAATTGCAACAAATATATGCACACCAATATATAAAAATTAATCAATACAAGAACTACATTACAATAATTATAGTCCATTGAAATAGGATTAGTCGTACTATTGATTATGATATATTCCATAATAGAATATATAATGAACATAGATGCTACAAAAAAAAATCAATGAATTAAAGAGAGCAAACACGCATGGTAAGCCATATGAACAATTCACAAATACAAACCAAATATAAATTCCTAACCGGACCATCAAAAACAACATACCCTTATAGCTAAGATCCCACACAAAGCAACCACGCTGAACAACCTATCCAATTCCTTCAAACTTCCTCCACCTATCACAGCCACAAATCATGTAGAAGTAAACAAAACCCAAACAATATGGCATATACACCACCCTGAAGTCACGACATCAAAAATCAATCCAACCTAATAACAAACACCCTTGTAACACCTCAAAGATCAAGAACGGATCCAAACTCTGCCCATTCCAATCTATCAACCCACGACAGAAGAACACACCACAACCAAAACCAAAAATCGATCCACACATAAAACCACCCAAGAATTGATACCAAACAGAGCAACCCTTAACTGGATCGCGCCGGTGTTGCTCCCCTCATCGAGAATCCAGAGCAACCAGCACTAGGGCACGACTACGAGAAGGACACAGCGATGCCTCGTGTACATGGCCGACGCAAGTGCGAGAGGAGCCGCTGTGAGGGAAGAAGAACAGAGACTCCAGACAAAAACTGACTTCGATTCAAGCAGGCTGGATCAAAACCACATGATCATGGGCGCTCTAACCTAGCCGGCGGCTGCAGCATCACTGTCTCAGGGAGGTGGGCGATGATCGGAGAATAGGAGCGGTAATGGGATGGTGGCGTGCTCTCCCTATAAGCCGGCGGCGATCGGCGAGAGTGGCGGCATCGTGCGTCGGTGATCCGAAAGGGAGGGACAGGAAGAGCTGATCGGAAAGAGGGAGAGCTCCGCACCGGCGAGGATGTAGAGGGAGAAAAATGGTCGGCGGCAAGGGCAAGCAGGCGGCGCTCCGGCTTCCATCGCGTGCGCGAAGAGGGGGGGAGGGCGGCGCTCGGCGACAGCGCACATGGAGAGGGTGAGCGACGGTGGCTAGGGCACGCGGCGTCGGCACTTAGGGGAGGGGATTAGGGCACGGTGAAAAAGGCAGGGTAAATAAAGGAGAAGTTTATAAATAAATATTAGGAAAAATTAATCTTTTCCTCAATTAATTCGTATCTAATCTATTTACCCCCAAATAATCCCGCAAATACTCCCAGAAATTTCATAAAATTATTCTAAAATTTTCATGAAATTATTTCAATGTTTAAACTCCTATTTATAGTGTTTATAATTTATATATCTATAAATTATATTATTATTATTATTCTTATTATAATTTATTTATTTATTGTTATTATTATTATTATTTTTAGAACCGTATTTTACACATGATAAGGGAAAAAACCTAGGACTGTTGGCTGTGGTCAGTCAGCGTTAGGTAGCAGCAAAAATACAAATCTGTCTTTGGAACGGCGGGGCTGCGCTGTTGGTTGCTCGTAACAGATGAAATAAAATGTTGACTAATAGCAGGAGGGCAAAATTGTGTGATTGCTTGAACAGGACAACGCCGACAACTTCACCTTTGAAGGAGAGGAAGAAGTTGAGAGAGGTAAAGGCACCAACACAATTTGAACAAGGAGGCAGCAGTGCAATTTTGACCAGGAGTCCATGAACTTAGGTTTTTAAGAAATTAAACTCCGGTTTTAATTAAAAACAACTCACATAATATTACCAATTAAGTTGGGCGCGTGTAACAATAATGCTTTTATTTAATTTTTTTAATTAAATAATTAAGTCAATAAAATTTTATTTTTAGGGGTTAGATATTATATAATAATAATAAATATATAAAAATTTCAAATTAACAAAAACATAATTACAATTAAGTTGGATGCATGCGTAGTGTTTTTATTTATTTATTTTTAAATAAATAATTAAGTCAATAAAATCTTATTTTTAGGATTTAGATATTATATTATAATAATAAATAAATAAAAATTTCATATTGAAAAATATTTGAGATGCTCCGATGTAAAATGTCCGGCATCACATTTTCCATAATATATAAATAAAATGTATTAAAAATTTAAATAAATTTGAAGCATGGTACAAGTTTATTTAATTGTAGGAAAATATTATTTTTTTCACTATGTGAAAACCTAAAAGAGTTTAAAATCCTCTGTAAATATTGAATGGTGATATACAATTCTGTATTTTTAAAATTTGATTAAAACATTCTCTCTTTTTTAGCATCATAATAATTATATATCTAAATTATTTTACCATAAATTTTAAGTCATATATGAGTACTTTAATTTGAATAACAGAAAATAATTTTAGTAAAAATGTTTGATACAGAATCGCTATTAAAAGTATTCAATATTAGCGATTTCATGATTGTTTCTAATAGTTGTAGCAATAAGAGCGGTTTACAATCCCGGTTTATATAAATCGATGCTAAAACTATACAATTAATGTAGATTAAAAATCAATTGTACACAATTAGAGTAACAGAAGTGGTTTATAGCAACACTTGATACAAATTTTGTTCAAAGAATCCAATAGGAGTGATTTGAAAATCGCTCCTAAACGTTAAAGCAATTGGAACGGTTAGTAACCCAGAAGCGCTACTAAAAATATCCAATAGCAGCAGTTTTAAGATCGCTTCTAATAGTTGTATCATTAAGAGCGGTTTACAGGAGCGATTTTTTCAAACCGCTTTTGAAGCAATTCAATAGGAGCAGTTTTAAAATTGTTTCAAAAAAGTTACGCAATAGAAACGGTTTAATTGAAACCGATTCAATTGGTCAATTTTCAAAAGCGGTCTTATAACCACTCCTAAATAACCGCTCCTATATAGGTGTTTTTTTTGTAGTGAGTCTATCCTTCGCGTATGCCTTGAAGTCCATTTCCCCAGCTTGCCCTTTGAAGTTCTCTTCCTTTAGCTTTCGACCCTCGGATGCATACAAGTCCGCTGCTTATCTTCATGTCATCTTTCGCGTATGCCTTTGAAGTCTACTTCCTCAGCTCGCCCTTTGAAGCCCTCTTCCTTTGGCTCTTGTCCCTCGGATGGCTTCACTCTGTTGTTCCTCATATATGGTTCACCAAGTCCTGCGTGACTCAACACATACATCAAATCAATATGAAAACCTAACTTAATCATATTGGGACACACATCAAAACCCTGATCTACTCGATCGAACCTGGGTCGATTGTACCAACAAAGGCTTGTTGTATGTCGAGCTCTTTACACTATTGTTTGAGGTGGCAATCTTGGAATTGTCACCATTGTTGGATGAGTCTGTTGGGGAGCCCAAATCGACAGACAATGTTTTGCCACAATAATTTAATGACTTCACCTTCAGTGATGTGTGCCAAGGGGACAGCTTTCACCCATTTGGAAAAATAATTAACGACTACTAGCAAGAATGTCTTCTGCTTTGGAACCGGAGGGGAAACACCCCATGATGTCCATACCCCACTGGTCGAATGGATAGGCTATGGTGGTCATCTTCAAGAATGCTGCGGGATGATGTGGCAAGTTCTAGTACTTCTGGCAGGGGGAACAAGCAGCTACCAGACGGGTTGAGTCAACTTGTAAGGCAGGCTAGAAGTATCCAGCCAAGAGTCCCATATGATTCCCACATATGCCCTCATGGATCACTGGAGTACATAATCAGCGTCTGTTGGCCGAGGCATTTGAGTAGGGGCCGGAAGAAGGATCGCTGGTACAGTAGGTCTCCAATCAGAGTGAATCATGCCGCTCTTCTTTTTAGCACCCGTGCATGTTCGGGGTCTTTGGGGAGAGTATTGTGTTAGATAGTTGATGAAGGGTGACCTCCAGTTAGGGGGGTCGTCTGGTCGAGCTAGGTGCTAGACTTGGGAGACCAACAATGTACGAGTGATACAGTCTTAAATTTTCCACTGGGCTAGGGAGCTGGTTAACTTGGCTAATTCATCTGCTCTCTGATTCTCAGTCCGAGGTATCTTTTGGAGGTTCACCTTTTGAAAGTAGAGCCAGAGTTTGCCAAAGGCCTCCTCGTAGTCATGCAACTTTTCGCTATGGACTTTGAAATGGCTTGCTGTCTGTTGATCCACCAGTTGGGGATTAGAGTGCACCGTGACTTAGGAGGTGCCGACTTGCTTAGCTGCCTGGAGTCCTGTCAACAACGCCTCATATCAGCCTCGTTGTTGGAGGCTCGAAATTTGAGCTGGATGGCGAGGGTGAGTGCATTTCCTTGGGGAATACCTGTAGGATGCCTGCCTTGCTCTCCTGCCGATTAGAGGATCCATCCACATATACCTTCCAAATTCTTGCTGTCTGGGGCTTGGAGGTTTCGGCTAAGAAGTCTGCTAAGGCCTGAGCCTTAATAGCAGTCCTTGACTAGTACTAGATGTTGTACTCACTCAGTTAGTAGTCTATTTTTCCAATATGGCAAGGCCTCAAGGTTGGAGAGGACTCGATCTAGGCCGTTGTTGGTGAGAACTATGATCGGGTTGTTAGGAAGTAGGCTCTCCATCGTCTAGCTACCAAGGTAAGGTCGAGCACTAATCTATCCAAGGCGGTGTATCTTCTTTCCACATCTTGAAGACATGATTAAAGAAGTAGACCGAGTATTGCACGGTGTCCTCTTGTCTGAGAAGGACGGCAGTGGCGGCAGAGTTAGAGGCCGACAGGTAGACCCATAATGTCTCGCCTTCAATTGGCTTGGAGAGGAGGGGTAGTTGGGCTAGGTATGCCTTCAACTTTGTAAAGGCCTGATCACACATCTCCTCCCATTCGAATTTGGCCACTCTATAGAGGATCTTGAAAAAGGGAAGACTCCGCGTGGTAGAATGGGATATGAAGCGGGATAACACGGTGATCCGTCCGCTATGTCTCCAGGAGGTTATGAGGGGAGGGCATATCTAGCAGAGCCTGAATTTTCTCTGGGTTAGCCTCGATACCACATTCCGTAATGATGTAGCCTAGAAATTTCCTGCCTTTTACCCCAAACAAGCATTTATAGGATTCAACTTGAGGCCATATCGCCAAAGGGTAGCGTACGTCTCCTCTAGGTTAGAGACGAGGGTGTCCACCCTTTGGGTCTTTATGAGTATATATCTATGTAGACCTCTACATTTCTCCCGATTTGATCTTTGAAGACTCGGTCCATCAGCCGTTGATAAGTAGCTCCTACGTTCTTGAGGCCAAAAAGCATAACATTATAACAGAATGTCCCATTTGGCATAATGAAACTGACCTTCTCCTGATCTTCCCGCACTAAGGGGATCTGGTGGTATCCTTGGTAGGCATCCAGCATGCAGATTAGTTTATAGCGGGTCGTAGAGTCTACCAACTAATCAATACAGGGTGGATGGTAACAATCCTAGGAACAAGCCTTGTTTAAAGATCGAAAATCAATACAAACCCTCCATTTGCCTCTTGGATTGGGGACCAGGACTACATTGGACAGCCAAGCAGGGGACTGAACTTTCATGATGTACTCGACCGCCAATAGCTTGTCCATCTCAGCACGAATTACCTAACTTTGCTCAGGGGAGAACTTCCGCTTCTTTTGTCAGACGGGTCGGACGTTAGGTCGAGTGTTAAGTCGGTGCTCCATGATCGCAGGTGAGACCCCTGTGAGGTCTGCGGCCAACCCTTAGGCGAACACGTCATAGTTGAGCTAGAGATAGACTATCATCTCTTGCTTGAGAGGTGCCTCCAAGTCTGCGACCACCCGAGTCCTACCCTCAGGGAGTTGAGGGTGAATATTCACCTCTTAGTATCCCTCCTCAGGTCAAGCTAGGGGGGATTTCTTTGAAACCTGCATGAAAGCATGGGGGATTTGACATGCCTTTTTGTTGTTGACTCTGATGATGTCCATATAACATTTCTAAGCCGCGAGTTGGCTCCCCTAACCTCACCGACCTAGGCTTCGACAGAGAATTTAAGCTTTTGATGGGAGACTAGAGCAACAGGTTGGAAGACACTTAGCGCTGGTCTGCCTAAAATGACATTGTGGGTTGATTCCGTATTCACCACTAGGAAAGGGGTGCGCCGGGTGCATTGAGCAGGCTCCTCTCCGAGGGTTAAGGAGAGGTGGATTTGACCCATGAGTTCCACCTTATGCCCCGTGAATCAGTAGAGAGGTGTGTTGATGGGCTCCATCTCTTCTCCCTCCATTTGGATTTGGTCGAAGGCAGCCTTGAAGATAATATTCACTGAGATACCCATGTCAACGAACACTTGCTTGATGATGTAGTTGGTGATCAAGGCCTCGATGACCAAGACGTCCTAATGTGGGGTCTCGACCTCATCCAAGTCAGCCGGTCGGAAAGAGAGAAGAGGGTGGTTGGCGGTGCTTCCTCTTGAGCTGACCCCTAGCTTTCCAAACGACGAACGTGAGATCTTTGTGCCTTGGTAGAATCTCCATCCATTGTAGAATCTCTGTCCATGGGTCCCCCAGATACGATGTTGACCATTCTTGAGGGGCTCGACTTTTGTTTTCCTTTGCCTCTTGGTTCGTGTTCCACAATGCTGGAGGTCGGGGTCGTGAATCAAACTTCTACTTCGGGGTGAGGTCTCGGTGGTCAGCGCGGGGCTAAGCTTCCAACTTGTCCAAGCTCCGCTTTCGAGTGTAGGGCTCGACAAAACTGTGAATTGTTAGGACCATGACCGTTAAGCTAGAGGGGGGGGGTGAATAGCTTCTTTTCGATTTTTCTTCCTACAAAGGTAGTACGCAAGCGGAATAAATGAAAGTTAAAACTATACTAAGAGGAATACACCTATTTACGTGGTTTGGAGATAAAAACTCCTACTCCACGGCTGCCCGTAAGGTGGATGATCCTTAATCCGTCGGTGGATAATTTCCCGGAACACCTCTGGCTAGATTTCGTCGCTCCTTGTGGGTGGAGAAACCTCGCCACAACACTTGTACACGACCTGAGCACAATAGGCTACTAACCAGCTCTATCCAAGCAGGTTTCACCAAGGTAAACAGCCTTAAACGAGCTCCATTAAATAGAGCTCGAGCTGAAATGTGACCGTTACCAGTCGACTACCCCTGGGGCAGTCGACTGGCCTCTCGGGAATTCGAAATTCAAGCCTGCTGGCCACACCAGTCGACTGCCCTTGGGGCAGTCGACTGGTCCTTCCCTAAGCCTAGGGTTACCCTTCCCGAGTACATTTCTCTCCGTAATCGAACCCTCCCGGCTTAGTTTTCGAGTACAATCACTCAACACTCGGACCTTCACGACCTAGTTGACTCTTCAAACAACAGTCTCAATCTGTTGCTTTCACGCCCTCTTCATCTTCGTCTCCCGTCCCTCAGATGCGCACGCAAGCCCCCGGCTTGCCTTCATGTCACCCTTCACGCATGCCTCAAAGTCCGCATCCCTCGGCTCATCGTCTCTACTTCAGCAGCCTCGATCTATCGCTTTCAAGCCCTCTTCGACTTTGGCCCTCGTCCCTCGGATACGCACACAAGCCCGTAGCTTGCCTCCATGCCATCCTTCACGTACGCCTCGAAGTCCGCTTCCTCGACTCATCGTTCTTGCTTCGTCCATTGTCCCTTGGATGCGAACACAAGCTCACGGCTTGCCTCCATACACCCTTCACCTGAAGATATCCAACCAAGTCTATGTGTACCTGTCAACTTGCACACTCACATATACATATTAGAACACAATAAAACCCTAACTTAACTATATTGACACACACATCAAAACCCATGATCCTCCAGATCATACTTGGGCCGATTGCCCCAACAATCTCCCCTTTTTGATGTGTGGCAATATGTTTAAGTTAGGTAAACAAAAATAACAATAACAATTGAAAATTAAAAGCATAACAAACAAGAGGCAACCTCCCCTTTACATATGTCCTCTCCCAATTTTCAATTCTCTACCCAACTTAACACCACAAGTTTTTCCTAAGTCAAGTTAAACCTAATTTAACACCACAAATTCTCTCCCTTTGACACTATAAAAAAGATTGCCCCAAGCAATCCTACCCCTAGTGTCAATGAGAACCCAAACTATTTCTGAAAATCCCTCAGAAATCACATACCCGAAAGATCAGTCGACTGATCCAATATCAGTCGACTGGTCCCTTCATTACATAAACTTCCCGAAACATCAGTCGACTGCCCCTGGGGTAGTCGACTGATACACGCCATTTCTGAATTTTCAGCCCAATATTCAGAAATCCCTAGAAAATTCTACAAAATTCAGAAAAATATAAAATTTTGCAAGTATATTTGTTAGGATATAACCTACCCCAGAAAAATATGGTTTCTTGAAAAACATCAAATATGCTTGACTTTTGGTACAAACTCCAATTCTTTCAAAATGTATCAATTTGTCTCAACTTTCAATCCCTTATTTGATTCTATGTGTTTGCCAAGCCTATCCATCTCCATTTTACACATAGAATTGACCTCAACTCCCTCCTTTTCCTTATATATTCTTAACATGATACGACCTCCCCCCCTTTTTATCTCTTAACATTTAGATACATATGCATTTATCAACCCTTCCTTACCTTTCATGATATCAATAAGCATTATTTCAATCATTAAATCATGAACTGAAAATTTATAAAAGCAATCTAAAAACATGAATTCAAAGTTTCATACATAACTCAAAATAAAACACAAGGAAGTCACAAGGGTCGTGACCCCGAAGTTATCAAATATTACATAACCCAAAACATGTGTTTGAGAGATAAATATAACATCCAACCATACACTCTCAACACCAAAGTCATCAAATCACATGTCACCACCTGGAGGAGGAGGAGGAGGAGCCTGATACATGAGGTTCCAGCTCTGCATCATTGCATACATCTCATCCTGTCTCTGCTGGAACCCCTGACAGAACTGTGTGAGACCATGAATCTCCCCCTGAATGGTAGTCTGCTGCTGCTGCATCTCCATCTACCACTGCTGAAATGTCTGAAAGTCCCCCCTCAGATCATGTACCTCTGACTGCAGGAGGGAGAACTGCTCCTGTGAAACCCCAGCAGCAGCTGCAGCCTCCTCATCAGAACTGGAGGAATCAGAGCACTGTCTCCAGGCCATCTCCCCCTATCGACACTCAATCCCCGCCAAGGACAACTGTCGTGAGCCAATATGGTCGTAGTCCTTGGATAGGCGGTGCACCTCACCCCTGGTAATGCAAATACCCCTAGACTCAAAGAATTCGGTCAAAACATGACCGAAAGACATGTAGATCTTGGCATTGATACTATGAGAGAAGTGGACAATGGATGTGAAAACATGCAAGGTAATGTCGATATCTAGTCTTCTTTTTAATGCATACATGAGTACCAAGTGAGGAAGCCGAATCTTCGACCTCCCCTTGGTGACAATGGGTAATATGCAATCCAAGACAATTTTATACAGCACATTGCCAAACGGACTCATGCGCTTGGCTTCAAAAATACACTGGGTCACACATCGATGTCTTGAAAAATAATGGAGATGGATTTGGTCTATGGTTACATTGGGGAAGGTGAAAGGCTCGACGACTTTTGGAAAATATGTAAATGCATGGTTAGAGACCCTACACCCTAAAAATGAACCTAAGATTACAGCTGAAAAGGAATGGTGACACCTGCCACCAAGGACTCATAAGTCCCATCATCGGGACCCACGCATGTCAGATTGGCGTAAAACTCCTTGCACAAGTCCAGGTTAATAGGGTGTTGACAATATACCAGTTGCTCTAGACCATAATATGTGATCATTTCAGCAATACGGGGGGGGGGGGGGTTTCTCTTGGAAGTATGCCCTATTTAGATATCTATAATTCATTAAGACAAACTCATTATCCGCAAATCTTTGTTGGCATTCCTCGGAACGGAACCAAGGGACCGCAGGATCTACGGCAGCCTGTTGTGAACTACCCTCACCAATTCTTCTCTTTTGAACAACCCTAAAATGCAATTACCCATGCATGTACCAACCAAGGAAAATAACCAAGAAAACATGCCAAAGGTAGAGGGTTAGTTATGAATCATGAATTGAATGAGAAAAATAGAGCAAATACTTCATTACCGTTTCTCGCTTCGTTGCATGGTGACGATTGATGAAGATTAACTTGAGAAGAGAGGTTCTTTCAACCCTAGGTTTAGATTTGAGGTAGGAGAAAGCTAGGAAGGTGTTTTTCGAGCTTGGAAGGCCTTGAATCAAGAGAGGAGGTTGGGAGAGACGAGGACTCATAGGGGTGGCACCGAAAACCCTAGGTGTGGCCACCCCGCGCGGCTGTTCTTCTTTTAAAACCTTGCGTACCAGTCGACTGCCCCAGTGTAGTCGACTGAGAAACGAACAGAAAGTTCAGTCGACTGCCCGTCGACTGGTAATTTCGATTTCTTAGTTCCTAATCTATACTAGACCAGTCGACTGCTCTGAACCAGTCGACTGTCACCCTGATTTCAGTTTTCAGTCCTAACTTCAGAAATGCATCATTAATTCCACAAATCTCTAAAAAATCTGAAATTTCATGAAGAGATTTGTGGAACCTATGTCTACTTGGGGAAAATATGTTTTCAAGTAAATCTATCCCGAATCCCAAGATTGGCATGAAATTCAAAACTACCTAAATTGTGTCATTGAAACTTATCCAAAAGTTCTAGTTTTGACCTTTCCTTGATGCCTCTTCTCATACTTAACCACAATACATTCCTAGCACTCATTTATATGACATTTACATATTAAAAACCAATTTTCACACACACAAGTCTACTTTCATCTTTTCTTCCACAAAACTCCTTTTAATGTGCCAATTTTCTAGGATTAAGACTCACACTAGCCTTCCAAACCCTTTGGCACATCCCTAAATCCATCTAATCTCCTTGAAGAAATCCTCCTAAGATCCATTGACCATAGATCCCATTTTGACATCAAGAGCTCTCCCTTGAGCTCTTAGCCCAGTCACCTCCCTGGATGACTCATTTACAAAGGCGAAACCACACCGGTGTTCCTCGGTGCTTCTTGACTTTCAACTATGACTCTCTTAACTCTATATACCTTTTTCTTGGTCAAATCCTTCTTTTCTCCTTTAAATGGCTTCTCCTTGTCATTTTTGGTCTTTCCTTTGCTATAATCATAGGGCATCCTTGAATATACTCTTTTACTAACATTTGACCCCCTAGATTGGTATCCTAGTCCCGGCCTACCATTTCTAAGGTGGTGATCATTTGGTATCATGCTAATCCCTTGGATCCCCTAATGAGTTTATCTAAATTCTTTTCTAACTTATCAAGCTTTGCCCTTAAAGCTTGATTTTCCTTCTCTAGGTTCCTAACCTTAGTATCCCCATGACCATTTTGATCATTCATAGATCTACCCATTTTTCTAGGCATGTGTCTCCCTTTCTTAGGGTTAATGCCCTGGTCCTTAGGTCTAAAAGCCCTAGATTTATCATGAACCATGGATTCTTTAGAGTTTTGACACGCAATGTTATTTCCATTTTTATCATGATACTTGAAATCAAAATTACGTATAGGCAAGCAATCACTAATATTTCTAGTACTCATAAAAATATTTGAAGCATAAGTAAAGTTAGGGATTACCTCCCTTACCCTTGTAGCTCCCCCTTGATGTGAGTTTCTTTTCTTTTCCTCTTTTTCCCATATTCTTAAATGCTCCATTTTCTTGAGCTCTCCTTTTCTTGGACATTGGGTGTGGTAATGTCCTAGCTCCTCACAAGTGTAGCACCTAATGTGCTTCTTTTCATTACAACCCACATTAGATTTTAGATGAATGGACCCGGATTTAGGGTTTACCTCCTTTTTACCTAGTGGACACTTGTCCTTGTAGTGCCGCTTCTTGTTGCATCCAAAGCATACGATGTGGTCTTTGGTTCTTACTTTGGTGGAGATAAGAGCTTCTTCTTGCTCCGGTATCGAAGTGGGTATCTCCTCCCCCTCAATCCTTGAAGTAGTGACCTCCTCTTCTTCCCTTGATAAAGTGGATGATCTTTCACTCGATTGTGTCACTTCACTCGATGAGGTTGACAACTTTTTTTTCTTTTTCCCTCTCTTAGACCATTGAATTTATTTTTTTGGGCTCTTCTACTTTTTGAGCTTGTGCAGGGTTCTTATAAAATTCTCCCATCTTTTTCCATAACTCATATGCATTTTTATACTCACCTACACCACTCAAAACATTATTAGGCAAAATATCAATTAATATACCAATTACCTTCTCATTTGTCTTAGATTGGGCTTGTTGTTCCTTAGTCCAATATCTAGGTTGAAGCTTTTTCCAATGCTTATCTCTTGGAATTTCGAATGGTTCTTCTAGCATCATCATGCACTCCCAATCTATTCCAAACCAAGTTTTCATTCTTATCCTCCAATAGTCAAAATCTTCATGATCATAAGGCAGTGGGATATTGATGTCATCACCCAATTTATCTTCCATCATCATTTCCTCTAGCTTGTGCTCTCTCGGCGGTTAGTCCGTAGATGAATGACCTTCGCTCTGATACCACTTATTAGGACCGTGGCCGTCAAGCTAGAGGGGGGCGGTGAATAGCTTCTCTTCGATTTTTCTTCCTACAAAGATAGTGCGCAAGCGGAATAAACGAAAACTAAAACTAAACTAAGATGAACACACCTATTTACGTGGTTCGGAGATAAAAATTCCTACTCCACGGCTGCCCGTAAGGTGGGTGATCCCTAATCCATCAGTAGATGATTCCCCGGAGCACCTTCGGCTAGATCTCGTCGCTCCTTGTGGGTGGAGAAACCTCGCCACAACGCTTGTACACGACCTGAGCACAATAGGCTACTAACCAGCTCTATCCAAGCAGGTTTCGACAAGGGTAAACAACCTGAAACGAGCTCCCTTAAATAGAGCTCGAGTTGAAATGTGACCGTTACCAGTCGACTGCCCCTGGGGCAGTCGACTGGACTCTCGGGAATTCGAAATTCAAGCCTGACCTTTCGAATTCTGGCCACACCAGTCGACTGCCCTTCCTTCCCTAAGCCTAGGGTTACCCTTCCCGAGTATATTTCTCTCCGCACTCGAACCCTCCCGGCTTAGTTTCCGAGTACAATCACTCAACACCCTCATGACCTGGTCGACTCATCAAACAGCAGTCTTGATCTGTTGCATTCACGCCCTTTTCATCTTCAGCTCCCGTCCCTCAGATGCGCACGCAAGCCCCTAGCTTGCCTCCATGCCACCCTTCATGCATTCCTCGAAGTCCGCATCCCTCAGCTCATCGTCTCTGCTTCAGCAGCCTCGATTTATCGCCTTCAAGCCCTCTTCGACTTTGACCCTCGTGGCTCGGATACGCATACAAGCCCGCGGCTTACCTCCATGCCATCCTTCACGTACGCCTCGAAGTCCGCTTCTCTCGGCTTATCGTTCTTGCTTCATCCATGATCCCTCGGATGCGCACACAAGCCCACGACTTGCCTCTATGCCACCCTTCACCTGAAGACATCCAACCAAGTCTATGTGTACCTGTCAACCTGCACACTCACATACACATATTAGAACACAATAAAACCCTAACTTAACCATATTGACACACACATCAAAACTCATGATCCTCCAGATCATACTTGGGTCGATTGCCCCAACACGAACTGTTGTCTTTCGAGTAGCCTTCCTCTTATCTGCCAACAGTCGCAGTTCTCGAGCATATTGGTGGCAGGCCCTAGTGGAGTGGGTGTTTGTTTGGTGGAAGTCATAGAAGATTTCTGCCAAATAGTCCTTTTCGGTATCATAGCTTGGCGAGCTTACCATCTGGACAAGTCGCTCCCTGGGTGCCGTAACATCCCGGTGGCGAGGAGGAGGTGGGGTCTTCTTCTCGGAAGAGATGCTCACCGAAGCAGGAGTTGGCCCCTCTTTCCTCTTGGTGTTCTGGACTTTTTCCACCTAGACATAACTGAGAGACTGAGCTTGCAATCCGTCAAAGTCAGGAGGTGGTTTCTTGACTAGAAATTGGAAGAAATCTCCGTCCACCAATCCTTGCGAGAAGGCGCTAACCTAGACTTGAGTGCAACTGCAGGGACATCCATGGCTACCTGATTGTACCGCTGTAAATATTCCTTTAGTGGCTCTTTGGGCTTTTGTTTGAGGGCGAACAGGTCGTGGGGTGTCTTTTGATACTTTCGGCTAGGGGTGAATTGCCGGAGAAAGGTCGTCTTAAAGTCTTCGAATGTTCTAATGGAGGCAGCCGGGAGACGGTTGAACCAACGCTGCGCTGGCCCAGTCAGTGTGGTCACGAAAACCTTACATTTAATCCCATATGTATATTGATGCACTAGGGATGCACTTTCGATTTTGTTGTGAAAATCTTTTGGGTTAATAGTGTTGTTGTATTCACTTACTGCCACCATTCTGAAGTGTCGTGGCAGGGCATCTTGTAGCACGCCGAGTGAAAATGGGGTACCTTGGTTGCCAAGGGCTTTGCTTCTGGTGGCTACAATTTTGGTAGGGTTTCGTCAGAGATTCTTTCCAAAGACTTCTCCCCCATGGCTGAAGCACCAGGAGGGGTAGTGACGTTCCCTTTAGGTACCTCGGTGGGAGGGATGGTCTGGGGAAGCACCGTTGGGTTTGTTGATGCAGTCTGACCCTGATTGTTGTTTTGGTGTTGACACAGATTTAAGTTTTGATTTAAGTTTGGTTGAGCGAATTTGGGTTAAGTCCTGGTCGGGGACTGGGCATGAAACCCTGGTGAGTGAAGCTAGGTCCTAGCTTGGGAAGCTAGGTTAACTAAAATCCCGATGAGTGAAGTCGGGTTCTGGTGAGTGAAGCCAGGTGATGGAAATCCCAATGAGTGAAGCCGGGTCCTGGTAAGTGAAGCCAGGTGATGGAAATCCCGGTGAGTGAAGCCGGGTCCTGGTGAGTGAAGCCGGGTCCTGGTGAGTGAAGCCAGGTGATGGAAATCCTGGTGAGTGAAGTCGGGTCCTGGTGAGTGAAGCCAGGTGTTTGGAAATCCTAGTGAGTGAAGCTAGGTTGAAATCCTGGTGAGTGAAGCCGGGTGACCAAAACCCTGGTGAGTGAAGCCAGGTCCTAGCTTGGAGGGCTAGGTTGAAGTCCCAGTGAGTGAAGCTGGGCATGACACGAGTCAGAGAAGGGCTGGAGGCTTGTTCTCGTGACTTAGAGTGCATTTAGGCTTGCCTGGATCGGTCTGGTGACTGATCAGGGAAGTTGGCACGGTGCTCCTTCGTGGATCGGTCTAGTGACCGATCCAGCGATGACTGATCGGTCTGGTGATCGATCAAGGAGTATGCATTTCACTCACTGCACAGCTCCTGATCGGTCTGGTGACCGATCAGGGAGCACACAGTGAGTTGAGTTCCCCCGCTGATCAGCTCCTGAATGGTCCGGTGACCGATCCAAGACCTAGGATTTGATGTCCACGATTAAAGTTTTCTCACTGTGGTGACCGATCAGGATGGAGCCTGATCGGTCAGGAAGCAGCCTGATCGGTCTGGTGACCGATCAGGGAGCAGCCTGATTGGTCTGGAGACCGATATGGAGTGTGCAGCAGAATGCTGGATTGGTCTGGGGACCAATCAGGAGTGTGCAAAAGATTGCTGGATCGGTCTGGTGACCGATCAAGGTCCTTCCTAATCGGTCTGGTGACCGATCAGGAGCAGAACTTTAATTCAAATACACTGTCAGAAGCTCTGATCGCGACTGTTTTCTCTGCCGATTCTCTGATACATTGCTGATTATGTTTGATATGAGTTGCTAAGCTTCTATTGGAGTGTGCAGGCTTTACAGGGATGATTCAAACATTGGAGGAGAGTCAATGGGAGGCTTTCCTTGGAGCAGGTTTGACTGTTTCTTTGTTTCAGGTCTCAACAGCGTCTGGAGAGCAGCTGGCAACTGACGGAGGCTCAGCTGGAGAAGGTCTTCAGTGGACTAAGTGATCAGGGAGTCAGGGGGTCAGGCTGTGGCTTCAATGGATGCTGATGGAGAGCCTGGTGATGGGAGCAGAGGCTTAAGACAAGGTTGGAAGCAGAGGAGCGACAACAAGGATGACAGAAAAATGAGTGAAGTTTTTGCTGTGGGGTTGTGCTCTCTGTTGCTTTGTGCTTGAGCGATCTTGTTGCATTCCTGTGAGATCTTAGTGAGTGTTCCTTCTTGTGTGATCTCTTGTACTCAAGTTCAATCATCTGTGAGATTTGTGGAGGGGTTTCTCCACCGAGAAGGAGGCTCTATCTTATCCGGTGTTCACCGGGGCTTGATCTGCCGACGATCAAGGGATCGCCCACCTCACAGGAACGCCAAGGAGTAGGGGCAAGTTATCCCCGAACCTTGTACATCGCAGTGTTAGCGTCGATTTGCTTTCCTTTGTTTTGGTTTGTTGTTTTTAGTTTTCTATTTCTGCATTTGCTTCCGCTGCCTAACTCTGAACTGCAGAAACCCTAAAACTTCAAAGAAGTGATTTTAAGTGTTTGGCTATATTCACCCCCCCCCCTCTAGCCATCCAAGGTCCAACAGGGTTCGCTTCCATTGATGGGTCGTTGTTGAGGCGGAAAGTGTCTACCCTTGCAGGATGTTGTGCATCGTGGAAGCTACCATGCAATTGAATTCCTCCCTTATCATTGTGACGAGATCTTGTCCTTCCTCCTCTCACTATGGACAGTCGGTGTTGTCCATTTGAGGTCTAGCGTTGCTCTCAGCTCAGAATTCACATAGATGGTGCCAATTTACTGTTGCCCACGCCTCGTCACTGGATAACTCACCGTTGGGGTTGAAGGGTGTGCAAAGAGCAAGTCCTCGTCTAACCACCGAAATGATCCGCTAGGGAGGTGGCCTGCTTCTAGCAGGGATGTACCTTTTTATAGGGTTATAGGAAGCTACTTGTCCCATGATTCCATAATCCTTGCGTACATTGCCGATCAGGGATAAGATTTAGGGAGCATTATAGTGAGCATTGCGTAGTGGATCATGTCTTTTATAATTGTTTAGGGCCCACATTCTCGTAGCCGTTGGCTATTGACGGGGGGCTAGGGCTCCTCTGTTGATCCTATCATGAAGGATCGTAGCGGGGCGGTGAGCACAGGGCTAGCTCGGGCTGCTACTAGGGGGCCAGGAACCCATGGAACGACCTAAGTTGATATGAGTTTGGGTCGACCTGAGCTCGAGGGGCTGGCCCAAGTGAGGGTCCTATAGAGTTTCGCTCGCTATCGCGGACGAGATGTCGACCGGAGGGTTGAGTGGGAGCTTGACTTCGACCTCAGTCATGCTCCCCACGATCCCTGCTCGAGCTTTTGTCGGGGAGTCCATCCTCAGCTTGTGGCTTGATATGGGCTCAGGACATGTTTTTTCCTGAGTACAACATGATTATCATACCCGGTGATGTGGCCTCCTGAACTAGTCGGCCGTATCTCGACCCAACATCATTACTCATTTATATATATATATATATATAGTTTTTTAGAATAATTTAAGGGTAAATTATCGTAAATTCCCTAATAACAAATTCAACTTCCTCAGCCCCTACGACAGAAAAAATTCGTTTCAACTTCTTGTATGCAAAGTTTTATTTACTTCAACTCCTTAATACATACGAATTTACCTAATTTCTTTCATTTTTTTAAAGTATAAAAAGTCCAAAATAAAATATAATTTCTCTTAAATTCAGCATCATTTGACTAGAATCTAATATATTTTTTTAACAAATTGAGTATGACCAATCAATTCATCTTAAACTAATTGATTGGTATGAACTCCCAATTAGGCTTAAAAAGCTTAATTCAATAATGTGCTGAATTTAGAAAAATTATATTTACTTTTAACTTTTGTATCTATAAAAAATAAGAGTTATGTTGTTTCGCAATAATTATAACTGATTGATTATCGATCGATTCTTAATTGATCAGAGCTCCCCAATCGATTGTGGATAATTTTGATCGATTCTAGATCAACTGAGTTTGAAAAAGAGCTATATTTAATTTAATAGAAAATATACTAGATTCTAGTTAAATTATGATAATTATAAGAGCAATTATATCTCATTTTTAATTTTTTATATTTTAAAAAATAAAGATAATTAAGTTAATTGGTATATGTTAGGGAAATTTTAGTGAAAATATTTTTTTTACTAAGATAATGTTTAAGATAAATTGAATGAGTATTTAAAGATAAAATTGAATGAGTATTTAAAGATAATTCATAGATAAGTTAAACGAGTAAGAAATGAAGGAATACTAGGACCAGCCGCAGCCAGCCATCAAATTTCAAATTGATCAGCCTTCTCTTTCGGCGATCCAACTTGCCGTTTTTCTTTTCGCTCACCGAAGACGATCGGCCACCGGCCGTGTCCCATCAATCATTCGTTCTTCGCCACCCAAAATCTACCCGCTCGCCTATTGATGAGCGTGCAGCGAAAGCCAATAAGCCACAGCCAAATAGTAAGACAAAAGGTATCCCCACGATGGCGCAAGAGAGCCGTCGGATCGGAATCCCACCGACTGTGCTGTCACGCGTGCCGACGTCAGCACATCGGCGAGATCGGTGCCGTGCACGTGGTCGGCCTCAAGGCTGGCGGGACAAAAAGACTGTTGTCGAATTATGAACTTCCGATTCTAACCTCCGTCAGTTGTACTATTTTCCGTCTTATCTCGCTGCTTAAGGAGAAGAAATCGGTAAACGTGAGGGGTGATTTCGGACCATGATCATCAGTCTGCTCGTATTAATCGTTTCAGCCGTCCTCTCGCCTGCGCTTGCTATTGGCTTCGGGTCGATGGCGATCAAAGAGACGATGATGGGAGCGGTGCTGCGTGCCGGCTCCACCTGGCTGTTGCAGCCGCCCTGGCCGCGGCGGCATTCTCCCTCGCAAGCGCCGGCCCCAGCTTCGCTGCCGTCGCCGGATTCTTCTGGCCCCTCCTCGTTTCCACCGGAGCTTTGCTTGTCGTCGTCGCCGTCCTACTCCGGATCTCGCCGCTCCCGGGGGAGGCATCCGGGGACGAAGGCCTCGCCGACTTCGTCGCCGGCTGTCCAGAGGTCTCTCAGCTTGCCGCTGCAGGCGAGAGCTTCCACCAAGACGGCGATCGGGAGCCACGGGAGGCAGCAGCTGAGGCGGAGGAGGAGGAGGTGGTGGAGCGACCCGAGTCGCCTCAGTGAGCGAGTTGGAGATGATGAGGCAGCCTTGCAGATGCTCCGCAGGAACGGATTAGTGTAAGTGGGTCCGCCTATCTGTAGAGATTTATTTGACAATGTGCGCCTTTGTCAGAGGAGGCGAGCACTCACCTGCGTCGCCGTCAAGAATGTGTGATCTTCGGAATAAAATGTAAACGTTAGGCTCTAACGGAGTTTAGTAGGAATAATAGGCCACATTTGATGTGTGAACTATTTTATTTTTCGTCCAGAATTCGATATAAGCAATTTTTAAAAAAACGAAAATAATACTGCGCAAATTCCGAAACAGATTAAAATTACATTTAAATCATGAATGTCAAATTTATTTTACGCTTCGTATTTATTTCAATTAATTATTAGAGTATAACATCGATTTGAAATTATATATATATATACTAAGATTTCCAATGGATTATTCTACTATCATAATTATTAAAAAATTAATTTATATTTAAAATATTATTATTCTCAATTAAGAAGGATATTTTTTCTCATAGACTTAAAATTCAGGAGAAAATTTAAAATAGGGACGAACTCAAGAAATATTTTCGAGTATAAATTTGAGTTCAAAATTTTTTAAATCTTCGCATTTAATCGAGGATAAATATGGAATATTATCTCTATCTCCGAATCTATCTCGATATAATATGACACGGGACGGAGGGTGGGGATGAGGATGGAGATTCTCCGATTAATTTGGTAAATATTAGATGGAAAAGAAGAATGATTATCTTTTTAGATTTATTTTCGAAAATGAAAAGCGAGAATAGGGATTTAATTCCTGTGGGATTGAGAATGGGAATTCCCTGATTAAATATTGGGAATGGAGCGGAGATATAATTCAAGAGTGGGAATGAGAATAACAAATCCATCCTAGCTTGCTCATGCTATTGTCATCCCCACTCTCAATATAATATGTCAAATTGAGATTTAAAGATATAAATATAATCAAGGGAAATAGATAACCTTTATGACCTGATTTTATGTCATTTTGAATTCTCTAAGTCTATCAAATATTTTAGTATGTTTCAATTACAATCGACAGATGGATATTAAGAGTTGATTGATATTTAAAAAATTATTATTTTTAATATATATATATTAAATTAATATTAATATTTGAGAATATCACTACAAGAATTTTTGGATTCAACAACACCCAATAGACAACGGTTTTTTGAAAAACCGTTGTCTTTTTTTATTTAACAACGGTTTTTTCCAAAACTGTTGTTGTTGAAAATTTTTTTGCGGAAAAAGACAACGGTTGTTAACAAACCGTTGTCTTATGTATGTCAAAGACAACGGTTTTTTAAAAACCGTTGTCTATTGGGTTGGTTACGACAACAGTTTTTAAATAACCGTTGTCTATTGGTGTTGCTTACGTGGTAATACACAACAGCGAGCGAGCGCGAAAACGAAAACGCCCGCTTTAGTTGTTCTCTTCAGTCGCCGCGCGACCTCCCCTTAGTTCATTCTCTACATTCGCCGCAGTCGCCGAACCCTAACACACCTCAACGATCTTTTCATTCTTCTCGTTCTTCTTCTCCTTCCTCTTCGTCGCGAGCGACAACGCCGAACCCTAACACACCTCAAACTTCGTTGCCATCTTTTCCTTCTTCTCGTTCTTCTTCTTCTTCTTCCTCTTCGCCGCACACAAACAAGACACCTCAAACTTCTCCTCGGGCGAACTAGCCGCCACCACGCCCCTTCTTCTTCCTCCTCTTGTGCCGAGTTGCCGAATTGGAGAGATATCAAGGTAATGTTTGCTCTTGTTGGGTTTTCTACAGTAGGTTTGAGTCTAACATTTCAACCATCTTCAGGTTTTGGACAATAGGTTTGAGTCGAACATTTCAGCATTTTGGGTGTCGTTCTCTCTTGCGAGTGTTTATTGGAGAACAATCCAGACGGTACCTGGCGTCTCTCCCTCTCTTCTACCACTCTTCAAGGTGATGAAACCCTTCTCTAGTTTCAGTTTATTGGTTTCAGTTGGGACATCCAATTCAGATTTCTAATATGTCATCTTCTATGTTTCTTGTATAAAGTTTCTTTTAAAATATTAAACACTAGACGCAAATTGATATTTAATGAAGATTGTATAGTTGAAATCAGAAATCCTATTATCAAATACCCTAATCCATTTAAATCCTATTATCAGAAATCCTTCAATGAAACAATCCTATGTTTTTTTATTTACTTCTAAAGGTTATTTGTGGGGTTGTGGAAAAAATTCAATTTTTTCTTACTAACTCGTTAATGAGTGTTGATATATGCAAACCTATCAATTAATTTATCTTTCAATTTTTCTCCCTTATTTACTTGTTTTTGCTTCAAGATTGATTGTATATATTGTATGCTATGAATATGTGATGTTTCTAATTATTCGTTATGTAATGATCTAGTTATATAATGTACAATTATTTTGAAGGTAGGTGTTGCCTCATTCCTAGCTGATTAGTACTTGTAACAAAAATGGACAAAGAATGGATGTCAAAGGATAGACTATCACGTGAATTTGATATTGGAGTAGAATCTTTCTTACAATTTGCACTGAAGAATGCTAACGATCCTAATGCAATACCTTGCCCATGTGCAAGATGTGGTAATATAAAGAAGAAAAATTTTCAAACTATAAGGGCGCATTTGTATTGTAATGGTATGGATTTAACATATCATAAATGGATATGGCATGGGGAAAGATTGTTGACAGGGAACTTAGTGAATGGTAATGATCGAGTAGGGCAAGATGAAGACAAATCTTTTGCTGAGGAGCCTATAGACATGGTGCAGGCTGTATATGATAGTTATGGTGAGAATCCAAGTCAGTTCAATAAGCTACTTGAAGATGCTGAGAAATGCTTATATCCAGGATGTACAAAATTTACAAAGTTATCTGCAGTTGTGAAATTATTTAACTTGAAGGCAAAATATAGTTGGAGTGATAAAAGTTTCACCGATATACTTAGTTTGTTTGGAGAAATGCTTCCAGATGACAATGAATTGCCTTTATCTATGTATGACGCAAAGAAAATCTTATGTGCATTAGGGATGGATTATGTCAAAATTCATGCTTGTCCTAATGATTGTATCTTGTATCGGAAAGAGTACGACGATTTTGCCAATTGCCCTATTTGTGGGACATCAAGGTGGAAGTTGAGCGACAAATCTAACGTAAAAGAAGGAGTTCCTGCAAAGGTCTTGTGGTATTTCCCACCTATTCCAAGATTTCAAAGAATGTTTTGGAATAAGGCGATATCCAAGGAGTTAACATGGCATGCTGATAAAAAAATTCATGATGGATACTTACGTCATCCAGTTGATGCACCTTCTTGGAAATTAGTTGATCGCATGTGGCCAGATTTTTCTTCTGAGCCAAGAAATTTGAGATTGACTATATCAGCAGATGGGATCAATCCCCACAGTTTGATGAGTTCTGCATATAGTTGTTGGCCAATTTTAATGATAACATACAATCTTCCACCATGGTTGTGTATGAAGAGAAAATTTGTTATGCTCACTTTATTGATATCTGGTCCTAGACAACCAGGAAATGAGATTGATGTTTACTTAGTATCTCTCATTGACGACTTAAAATGTTTATGGGATAAAGGTGTCGAAGCATATGATGCATATCGAAAAGAAAGTTTCTCTCTTAAAGCTGTTTTGTTATGGACAATCAATGATTTTCCTGCATATGGGAATATGTCAGGATGTGTTGTGAAGGGATATCATGCTTGTCCTATTTGTGCAGAAAATACTTACTCGACAAGGTTGAAGCATAGTAGGAAAATATCATATACAGGCCATAGAAAGTTTCTACCTTTAAGCCATCCATATCGAAGGCAAAAGAAGGCATTTAATGGGAAGCAAGAGTTTAACCTTGCACCAAATCCATTGAGTGGCCATGAAGTTTTGGAAAGAGTTGAAAGAATTAATTTTGATTTAGGAAAAATCAACAGCAAGCTACAATCAAAGAGGAATGATGGAGAAACATGCTGGAAAAAAAATCAATATTCTTTGAACTTGAGTATTGAAAAGACCTACATGTTCGCCATGTTCTTGATGTCATGCACATTGAAAAAAATGTTTGTGAAAGTCTCATTGGTACGTTACTTGATATTCCAGGAAAAACAAAGGATGGAGTTGCAGCAAGATTAGACCTTTTGGAAATGAATTTAAGGACTGAATTGACACCAAAGATAGGGAAGAAGAGAACTTTTCTGCCAGCTGCCTGTTACACTCTAAGCAAAGATGAGAAAAGAAGTATTTGTAATTCTTTGTGGGGAATAAAGGTCCCTGAAGGTTACTCATCTAATGTTCAAAACCTTGTGTCGATGAAGGATTTGAAACTTGTTGGCCTTAAGTCACATGACTATCACACTTTAATGCAACAATTGCTTCCAGTGGTCATTCGTGGTGTATTACCAAAACATGTCAGAGATACTATCACTCGATTGTGTTTCTTCTTCAATGGTTTATATAGTAAAGTAATAGACGTCTTAAAGTTGGATGACTTGCAAAGAGAGATTGTGATGATATTGTGTTCGCTTGAAAAGTATTTCCCCCCTTCATTTTTTGATATAATGATTCATTTAACTGTTCATCTTGTGCGGGAGGTCAAATTGTGTGGACCCGTTTGGTATAGACACATGTACCCATTTGAAAGATACATGAAGATTTTGAAAGGTTATGTGCGCAATCACAATCGGCCTGAAGGATGTATAGCTGAAAGTTATATTGCTGAAGAGGCTGTAGAATTTTGCTCAGATTATCTATCTAATGTCCACACAATTGGGATACCATCAAAGCAGCGCAAATTAGAACATACTAAGCCTTTATCGGGAGCAGTAGTGCTCCCAGCTAGTCATGATGAGTTACAGCAAGCACACCGTTACGTATTGGCGAATGATGATGAGATTGATCCTTATATCGAGTAAGATCTCCAACTTATCAATACTTTCAAGCTACTTGAATACAATAAGATATTGGTTTATTTATTTCAAATAATTCCATTAGGACACACATGGTGGAGTTGAAAGCAAGATTTCCTCAAAAAGCTAAGTCCAAAAAGTGGTTACAAGATGAGCATAATCGAACATTTATTAAATGGTTGCATGATATGGTACACTCCAAAAATACTATCTATTAGCATACATACAACTCTTTCTATTTTACAACAAATATAAATTTTATTATATTGTTAAATATAGGTTGAACATGGACTAGACCATTCCACCCTTCAAATATCTGAAAGATTGAAGTGGATAGCACGCGGACCTAGCAAGAAAGTGTTAAAGTATTCTAGTTATTTGATTGATGGGGTTACTTACGCTACGAAAGAGCGTGATGATGTACGAGTTACTCAAAACTCCGGAGTAAGCTTAGCCGCAAAGACAATGCAAGTTGCTAGTGCCAAGGATAAAAATCCAATTGTGTCTGACATGGTTTTCTATGGAGTTATTGAAGAAATATGGTCACTCGATTACCACCAATTTCAAATTCCAATGTTCAAATGTAATTGGGTGGAGAATAATAATGGTATTAAAATAGATGATCTTGGTTTCACGTTGGTAAATCTGAACAGAATTGGATTCAAATCAGATTCTTTTATCTTGGGAAGTCAAGCAAAGCAAGTATTTTACATTCAAGATCCTCAAGATCCCGTATGGAGCATTGTACTTTCAACTCCTAGTAGAGATCTAGAGTCATTTGAAAATGCAAATGAGGATGAACTAGAAGACACTGTAATGCACTATCAATCTTTTACCAGAGGGTTACCATCAATGGATGTTGACGGAATAGATGACAATGAACCCCCATGCCTTCGCGAAGATTGTGATGGGATTTGGGTCGAGAATGTTTAACAAATTATATTTTGCAGTGTTGATATATGTTTAATTTGCAGAGTTTCTTATGCATCATTCACTTAAAAGTTTGTCTTGGGTTGTTGCAACTTCTTATCTTCTAATGAACATGATGTTAAATTATGAAGGCTTCTATGAATTCATTTGTGTGAAACCAAATTTGATGTCAGCTTGCAATGGTTCTAAATTCGAGTAGCTCTCAGTTCAATTGTTCTAAATTTCTATTGCTAATGACAACTTGCAATGGTTGGGAAGGGCAAAGAAAAAATTCCATCTACATCCACTAATAAAGGTTTTGAAGGAAATGAGGACGAATCTACCGACACTCAAACAACAAGAACATCTAGAGGTCGTACCCATCTGGGTAAGCTTACTAGACAAAGGGTTCAAGGAATTCGAAAGAAGGTAAGATTCAATAAACTCGGGCAACCAGTGGGAGAAGTTGCTGTTGAAATGCAAAGTTACATTGGCTTGCTTGCTCGAGAAAAGGTCAAGATAACTTACAAGACATGGAAGAAAGTTCCAAATGAAGTTAAAGATTTGATATGGGAATCGGTTAATGTAAGTTGTGTGTTTGTTCAAATGTTAGTACAATATATTTTATGTTATGTGATATTTTTGACTGTATTTATGTTTTATAGTTGACATATGATGTTCCCTCAATATGGAAGAAGGGATGTTTGATTTCAACAAGTAATAAGTGGCATCAGTTTAAATCCCATCTCACTCGGACATTCATTTCAAACAAGGCTGACAAACCCGAAGAGTTGTATGAACCACCAAGTGGCTATGGTCTTACAAGAGATGATTGGATGTCTTTTGTCCTTAGTCGATTGTCTGATGACTTCATTGTAAGTTTAGTTTTTCATTGTTTCAAAATAAGTAAGTAGACTTGAAGACAATTGACGAATCAGTAAATTTGATTTGTTTACATATGTTTTACTTGACTAGAAACTAAGTGATCAACAAAAGGAAAAAAGGAAGAAGAACATATACCCTCATCGCCTTGCTCGTAAAGGCTATGCACAATATGCTGAAGAAATAGTATGTATATTTCAAAATTTCTCATAATACTAGACTGTTCTTTTTCTTATTAGCATCGTGAAATGCTTATAACAATAGTTTTTTTGCTGCATTTATAACCATTCTTAGTTGCCATACATCATTCAATTGTTCTTGTTGTTAGGCAAATGAATTATGTGAAGATGATGAAATCAATAGAGCTATTATTTGGAAGAAAGGAAGGGTCAATAAAGAAGGAAAATTCGATGGCCAAGAGTTAAAACAAACAATAGACAAGATTGTGAGAAATTATACATAAAAATCAATTATTGTATTTCAATGAAATCTTACAAACTAGTTTATTTTTTCATTTGGATGATAGGATGATTACATACAACAGAAACGTCAAGGTACATTGGAAATAAAAGAGGCAAAAGAAGATATTCTTACTAAAGCACTCAATTCAAAAGAGCATGGTGGGTGTGTGAGGGGTGTTGGAGGTCATATTACTCCATCATTATTCTTTAGTATTGGTGGAAATTGGAAGACTGACGATGTTGACAGAGAGCTAATCATTGAGCAAAAGAGAGAGTTGGTGGAGGCTAAAAAATTAATTCAAGAACAAGATGTACGTATTCAAAAACTTGAAGCAATTGTCTACAAAAATGGTACATGGGGAAGTGATATTGATGACAAAGGCAGTTGCTCGGTAAAGTTACCTCAACAAAATGATAATGAAATGAAAACTGACAAGATTTCCCCTCATGAAGAGTTGAATGATGTCGAAGTGGAAATTGTGGACAAAGCATTTGCTTTACAGGTATATAAGTTATTATGGTAATATATATTACTGAAATACAGAGTTAGTACAATTCAATGACACAGCTATTTATCTTTTAGGGTAAATCAGTGATTTTGACATTAGATTCTAGCGCAGACATTGTTGCATATGGAACAGTTATTAAGGCCAATGGAGTTAATCACTTTATCCATGGTATTCCATTACCCAAGAATTGTATGCGTGTTTCCATCGATGAAGCAATTCAAAAATCAGCACGTTTGCCAGTTCCAATTCCCAATGAATGTGAAACTATTGGTGATGCTGTTGGAACACATGTGGCTTGGCCAAAACACTTGCTAATGCTACGACAGGAGGTACATCTAAGCTAATATTTCAAAGTAATTATTTGTAAAATTATTTAGTATTGCACCTATCTAACAAGCTAACGTTTCTAATTGTTCAAAGCCTCAAATGAAGAAAACTGCCCGTGTAGGAAACAACCAAACTTTGCCATCAAGTGTGCCAAAATCGTTGCACATGCTATATTGTTATTCAAAGCGTGCTCTCGAAAATGGAAGGAACTTGTCAATTATTTTAGATCATGAGGTATTTCAGGATGATTATGAACTAAACTTGCACTTTGAGGACATCAGTCCTTTGTATCACTTGGAGCCTATTTCAGGAAATAATTGTGTGGTTGTTTACATATGGTAAGTTTTCGAATTACCTTCAACTTTAATTTTTGTTTTATGTGTTCTTCGGCATACTTTATTTGTTTAGTAATACTAATATAATTCTGATTTTCTTTTATTTTAAATGGTAGGCATCTTTATAAAAAGTTGGTGAAAGAAAACAAGATTGATAAATTCAGATTTGTAAATCCGCACAGCATCCCATACTTTCAACAAACCACACAGGACAAAATAGGTAAATCTAAACAGTTGAACCAAAGGGCGAGTTTTTTAGCTGATAGGATGAGTGGTGCATCAGTTAATCAATTGATTTTAGTGCCAAGTTGCAACGGGTAATTGACATCCATAATAACATTTTTAATTATTTTTTAAGTCAATTGCACTGATTATGTGTTTGTGTGTAGTTTCCATTGGAATCTCACTGTTATTGAACCTCATAAGGAGATTGTTTACTTCTTGGATTCCCTAAGTCATCGCATTCGCGATCAGGATTGGAAATATGTTGTCGAAATGTGAGTTCATATATTGTTTTTATTATGCAGTTAATTTAGTCATAAAACAATCATATATCAACTATATTGTATGTATACATGAAGGGCGTTAAAATTGTTTAAATCGAACAAAGGAAAGAAAGGAAGAAAGAATGTACAATGGGAAGTAATCAAGGTATGTGTACTTCTATTTCAATCAAATATTTTAATATGTATATTGGTCATTAACCATATGATTTGTCTTTAACGTAGGTTCCTAGGCAGCCAGATGCTAAACAATGTGGTTATTACGTAATGAGATTTATGAGACAAATTACTGAAGAAATTGCAACAATTGAGGGCGATGCATTGCGATCGATAGTAATATCTCAAATAATTAGAAGTTATTTTGTTATCCTTTTTTCAATTAATTATGTTTTGTTCTTTAAGATTATATAATTTATGTGTGTTCACAGTTCACACAAGTGGAGTACTCTCAACAAGAAATTGATGAAGTGCAATCTGAGGTAGCCGAATGCATACAAGATTATATTTATGAATAGGTATGTACAAGTTCCTTTTCTTATTATTATTTTTCTACTATTTTAAACAAATTTGGGCCAAATGTTTTATTTTGTGCATGACTATTACTTGGAGCCATATTAATCTAATTTGTTTAATATTCTGTTGCTGTGTTTGTGTAGATAACCCTTTTCTGAGTTTTGATATCATTTATAGGCTTAAATTTTGTTTTATATTTAATCAGTTGATCTCTTAATAGAAACTTAAGTTGATTTGGTGATTATTTATACCAACAGTTTAACACTGAATGCTGTTTCTGAATTTGGTGTTTCTGAATTCTCTTTGAAGCGAGATCTGAATGCTGTCGAAAGCTAACATTGATATCATGTTGCTGTGATAGCTAACATGAATTCTCTTTGAAGCAAGATTTGGGCTGCCTAGCTACTTCCTTAGATGCTCTAGAACTCAATTTTGATCTCACTTTTCGAGATGCATTTTCTGATAACGCTGCACGTTTGCAGGTTCAACGGTTGGTCTTAACACTACAGACTTTTGGTGATGAAGCTAGCTGCTGGGGATATTTTGATGATGTAATTATCTTAGTTTCTGGTACTTCTTGATGTATATGATACTTTGATGATGTTATCTGAATTTGGACTAATACTAGGGATCTTGATGTATGATATTTGCGGAGTATAATGTATAATATTTGATGATATTTTGTTGTGTATATATGATAGTTTGAAGTGTGTTTGCTGAATATTGTTTAATTATTAAAATAATTTAATTTTTAATTGGTATTTATTATAAATTGTTGGCTGCCTCAACCAAAAGACAACGATTTTTATTTGTTGTTAAATTATACACAAACAACAATTTATTACTAATGTTAACCTGTTGTCGATCACATTAAAAGGCAACGGTGAAAACCTATTGCTACACTGTTGTTATTGACTATAAACGACAACGGTTTGTAACTGTTCATGTAGACCACCCCTTTTAACAACATGACCTTTAACAACAGTGATTTTTGCCTACGATAACGGTGAACGCCCGTGGTTAATTAGCAATTTTCTACTAGTGTATGAACAACCCTTCCGTAGTTATTTGCAACTACAATGTGCAATTTGACAAAGCAACTGCAATGCGCAGTTTTTCTTTTAAACTGCTATTGATTCTTTATAAACCCGTCCAAGTAACGCAGCAAAAACAAAAAGATGAAGATCTGTTTTTTTTTTTTTTGTTTCTGCATAAGTGAAGAACATCAAAAGCTTTCAAGGATAGGATAGGATTTGTGGCCTATAAAAGGTTATTCGTAGTAATAGTCTTTTCGACGACAAGCACAAATAAGAATGATAAGACATCGGAAATATGGTAAGTGTTTAATGTGTGATTTGTTCATACAATCATTCATGTATTTTTGAATCGACGTAGCAGAGCAACCAAATACATAATCAAGCACCCACGAATTTTGCATTTCTGTTAATTCTCTATGATAGCATTTTCGTGAACTAAACTGATGTGGAATTCTGCATTTCCTAATGTAATGCTTTATTGTAATTATTCTGTTAATAATCGATAGAATTGCAATGGTGCAGAAATAACAAACGAAATACATAATAAATGTATTTGTTAGTTGGAATCTCTTCGATTTAGACCATGTTCTAATATCTGATCACATGACAGGTCTTTGAAATTAATGTGTTGCTTATGATGATGAACAATATAGTATTCTTGATAAATAAATGAAATGTTGCACTTGCTCTAAAATGCAAACTGTAATTAGAGCATGCATGGTCTACTTGATTAAGGCACCTCATGCATGGTTGAATAATTCGAATTGCATATTAAATAATTATGAATGTTGTAATAAATACAGCCAGAGCATAAATGTAAGTAATAAAAGTGAATGGATGAGTTTTTGTGGATGTCTTACTTGAATGGATGAGTTACATTCAAGTAATAAATATAATTCATCCTGATTGGCCATCCCAATATATCTATATCTTTGAATGATCAGATATTGTTCATACATTTTCTTGATGGGCTCTCAGGCATTGCTTGTGTGTTTCACCACTATAGGTGCGCCAAATAGTTTGGTAGTAGTCTACAAATGCGATGAACATGCGTAATGTGGATGTGAAATGTCATGGACGATGTGGTTGTTGACGATGTTCAACCAACGTGATCGCGAGTGTGAGCGTATGACGACCTATGAAAATCATGGGCCAGTTCAGATTAAATTTCTGATTATTCAGTATTTTCAAAATAACTTGTTGAAATGTCTAGGTATTTTAAATTGAATTTTCTTAGTGAAAATTAGATTTAAATGAAACCGATTGATTGCTTATGTATTCTTAGTGTATTGGTTCTATGTTTAATTTGAATTGAAATGAATTATTTTGTTATTGGTTCGTTAGTTTTATACTGACTTGTTGATTTTAATTTCAGATGTCATGGATAATATATATTATGCTTGTCTTGATGTGTGACGAAATGAGTTGAGAAAGGCTATCCAGGAGATAGTGTATGACCCTATTTACATAATTAGGGGACATGACATTGAAAGACTCAATAGGTTATTTTGGAAACTCGAACAACAAAATTTTTCAATTCTGGAAATTACCGGATGTGGGCATTGGTTCGATCGCTACTGATACACCTCAATGAAGTAGAACACCATATATATGAGGGTGTTATGAAAGACACATCACATATATGGAGTTGACAAAAAGAGCTACTTCATCGTGATCTAGACCATGTAGATGGTTATGGACAACCTCCCCGAGAGGATCTCTATATGATTGAGGAGGAACCATAGGAGGATCTGATTGAGGATTCTATAAAGACTTCCAATGTTAGTCTACCTCATATCACTGCGCCAACTGAGAATAGAAACATAAGATTTGTGTTGATTATTATTGCGCTAATATCTTTCCTAGTAGAGTAGCAATGACTCATTTAGTTTCTTAGAGTTGTTTCTAGTGTTATGTTATGTGTTAACAGACCTGTAAAAGTTATGTTATCTGTAAATAAACTTGAAATAAATTCGTTATGTGTTAATAGCATGTTTATTATAAATTTAATAGGTTGTAAGTAATATGATTAATTAATTGAAACGAGATTAGTACGAAAAACGACAGCAAGAACACAAGAGAACACACACAAGATTTACGTGGAAAAACCTTGATGGGAAAAACCACGGGCAGAGGAGGAAAAATCACTATGAATAGTGGAATACAAAGTCGGCAGCTCTGATAAAGTAAAGAGAAGTAGAGAAAAAAGAGACGTAGAGAGAAAGAAAGAAGAGGTAACCAAATAACTTTCTTGATTGATAAAACTTGTCCATGAGATATACAATTTATAAAGACCTTAGGATACTTAGTCAAATGAAAAATTAATAACGAAACTGTTAATTAACATATTTATAAAGAATCTATTAATTAACATATTAATAAGAAAAATATCTAATAATAAATTAACTGATTAATCTGAATTTGGGTCACCAAACTCTGACAATCTCTACCTTGATGTGAATTCCATAAATTTTCAAAAGAACATTCTCCACCTCTTCCACAAAAGCCTCACAGGCAAATCTCAGCATCTAGCACCAACCAAGTACAAGCAATGCTTAAACTTGGCTATAGGGAGTGACTTAGTCATCATATCAGCAGAATTATCATGAGTACTGACATTCCTGACAATAATATCACCACAAGCAATAACATCACGTATAAAATAATACCTCACATCAATGTGCTTTGTCTTCATGAAACATCTAATCCTTCGTGAGGAAAATGACACTCTGATTATCACAAAAGACTGTAGTAATCTGCAAGTCTTCGCTAAGCTCACTGTAGAGTCCTTTCAACCAAATAGCTTCCTTATAAGCTTCTGTAATAGTCATATATTCAACCTCTGTAGTGGGCAATGCAACTGTATTCTGCAAAGTAGCTTTCCAACTGATAGCACAACCACCAACAGTGAACACGTACCCCGTAAGTGATCTTCTTTTATCAATGTCACCTTGTGATGGCAACATCACCTATTACTGTGGATCCCTGCAGAACATATAAATTGGCGGTTCTCCTTAGTCCCTTCATCACAACAAGAGACCCTTTACTGACCTTCACAGCTCCACCTTCACCAGTGTACTTGTACCCTTTAGAATCAAGAATACTCAAAGAGATCATATTTCTCTTCAAATCAGGGACGTGTCTCACATTACCAAGTGTCCGAATGACACCATCAAACATCTTAATTCTGACCATACCAATGCCACCGATTCTGCAGGATGCATTATTGCCCATCAAAACGGCACCACTCGAAACTGTTTCATATGTTGAAAACCAGTCCCGATTGGGACACATATGAAACGTACAGCCAGAATCAAGAATTCATTCCTCACTCTGCTTTAAATCAACATTAGATGCAACGAGAAGTTCACCATCATTGTAATTTTCGGCAACATCAGCCTCACCAGACTTCTCTGATTGTTTACCCCTCGAATTTTCACCTGCCCTTTTATTCTTATTCTGTAGATTGTAACATTTTGATTTGATGTGACCCTTCTTCTTGCAATAATTACATATCTTATCGCTATTTCTGGATTTCGACCTGCCCCTGATATTACCATCAGAGTCTTTCTCCTGAGTCCTTCCTCGAATAATAAGACCCTCACCCTGAGCCTCAGATCCTTCGATAAACTGTTTCATTTTCTCTTTCGAAAATAATGAATCATAAACTTCATTCAAAGTAAGAGTATCACGACTATATAAAATAGTATCTCTAAAAGTCATATATGACGAGGGTAAAGAACACATTAAGATCAATGCTAAATCTTCATCATCATATTTGACCTCCAAAGCCTCTAGGTCAGAGACGATTTCCTTAAATACAGTCAAGTGATCTCTTAACGACGTACCTTCTACCATGCGATTGTTGGAACCGGATGGCTAGAGAGGGGGGGGTGAATATAGCCAAACACTTGGACTTTAAGCTTTTCAAAGTTCTGCACTTAGATTTGTTAGTAGCACAGCGGAAGTAGCAAACACAGAGTATGCAGAAAAAACAGAAAACGAAAACAAACTAACACAACTAGCAAGATCGCTAACAAGGAGGGTTTACAAGGTTCGGGGATAACTTGCCCCTACTCCTTGGCGTGCCCGTAAGGTGGGCGATCCCTTGATCGTAGGCAGATCAAGCCCCGGTGAACACCGGATAGTAAGTAACCTCCTTCTCGGTGGAGAAACCTCTCCACAACGTTTCAATCAAGGATATAGATTTAAGCACAATGAAACACAAGAAAGATCTTACTTAGCACTAGCAAAGACAAGAACACAGCAAGCTTCCTCCTGAGCTCCACCCAACAACGATCTCACGCAAGAACCCTTTCCCCGTGCCTTCTCGTTGTTGGACTCGAAGCCTCTTGTTCTTTCCTCCAAGTGCTCAAGCAAGGGATGATTGCTTCAAGATTGCAGTAGCTTGCTCAAAAAGTGATGGAACTTCAGAACACGCAAGCAAGTTGTGGAGAACACAAAGGCGCAGCAAGAACTCAAGCAGCAGAACTCTACTCAGCCAACTCTTCTCCGCTCCTTTTGTTCCTCCACTGAGTATCAGGTGACACCATCTCCCTGCAGCCTCCAGCTGCTCACCTGCAACCACCAGCTACCTCTGAGCTCCTCTGGACTCCCTGAGCCTCCCTCAGACCAGCCCCAGACAGCAGCTCCAGCCAGCGTCAGTGCCCGTTGCAACCTGAGATGGAAAAACAGACAAACCTGCTCCAAGGAAAGGTCTTCATTGACTCTCCTTGAGTGTTTGAATCCTTCCCTGTCACCTGCAGCTTAATCAGAGTATTAGGAATATCAAGCAGCAAATCAAGTATCAGAGATGAAACACAGAGAATCAGATACGTTCAGACGCGATCAGAGCGTCTGACAGTGCATTTTGAATTAAAGTGATCGGTCACCGGACCGATCAGAGAGCCTCCTGATCGGTCACCAGACCGATCAGGCGGGGTCCAGACCGATCAGGCTCCGTCCTGATCGGTCCCCAACACTCAATTAGAAATCGCGATTTCTTTGGGACTCTCCTAGATCGATCACCAGACTGATCCCAGGTTGTGGATCGATCACCAGACCGATCCACCCCTTTATCGGGCGATTTCTGAGCTTCGCAATCCAAACCTCCTGATCGGTCACCGGACCAATCAGGGAGCCTCCTGATCGGTCACCAGACCGATCAGGTCATGACCAGACAGATCAGGCTTCGTCCTGATCGATCATAGAGAGGAACCTGCGACGCTGGATCATTCTCCAGAACGATCTGCACAGTGATCCTGATCGGTCACCAGACCGACCAGGAGCAGATCAGCAAGGGAACTCAACCTCACTGTTTGCTCCCTGATCGGTCACCAGACCGATCAGGAGCCAAGCAATGGGTGAAACGCATACTCCCTGATTGGTCACCAGACCGATCAGTCATCGCTGGATCGGTCACCAGACCGATCCACGAAGGAGCACCGTGCCAACTCCCTGATCGGTCACCAGACCGATCCAGGGGCTCCAACCTAGCCCTCCAAGCTAGGGTTTCATCCAACCTAGCCCTCCAAGCTAGGACCTGACCCTCCAAGCCAGGGTTTTTCCACTAACTCTCTAGTTGGGACTTTTCACCTAACCCTCCAAGTTAGGACTTTTCACCTAGCCCTCCAAGCTAGGATTTTTCACCCAACCTTCCGAGTTAGAACTTTCCATACCTAGCCCTCCAAGCTAGGACCTGACCCTCCAAGCCAGGACTTTTTCACCTAACTCACCAAGTTGGGACTTTTCAACTAACCCTCCAAGTTAGGACTTTTCACCTAGCCCTCCAAGCTAGGACTTTTCACCCAACCCTTCCGAATTAGGACTTTTCAACACCTAGCCCTCCAAGCTAGGATTTTCCACACCTAACCCTCCATGTTAGGATTTTCCAACACCTAGCCCTCCAAGCTAGGATTTTCCATACCATGCCTGATCCCCGATCAGGACTTAATCATAATCATCAACCTAAACTAAAATCGATGTCAACACTAAAACAACAATCAGGGTCAGACTGCATCAACAGCGATAAGAATACAAACGTTGTTTCAGACTCAGTTTACTCGTAAGACTTTTTGTCATGCACAACTGCTCTAATTTTAGCCATAGTGCAGCAGCAGATTTCTCCTTCAAAACATCCTGTAAAATCTCATTCGAGAGGTGAAGGTAGATCTGAGATAGGGATTTTCGATCCTTACGTTCCTTTTCCTCCTTTGTCCATGTCGAGGGCATGTTGTCTATCCCGAACAGTGCGTCGTCCAAGTCCAAATGTGCTAGCAACGCTCGCATCTTAACCTGCCACAGCGGAAACCTGGTGTTGCGATCCAAATGTGGAATATCATACTTCATGCTTGTCGTTGTCATTAATCCCGATTGAAATCCACAAAATCAAAACCAACTTGGCTCGGATACCACTTGAAACAAGATTAGTACGAAAAACGACAGCAAGAACAATAGAGAACACACACAAGATTTACGTGGAAAACCCTTGATGGAAAAAACCACGGGCAGAGGAGAAAAAATCACTATAAACGGTGGAATACAAAGTCGGTAGCTCTGATAAAGTAAAGAGAAGTAGAGAGAAAAGAGAGGTAGAGAGAAAGAAAGAAGAGGTAACCAAATAACTTTCTTGATTAATAAAACTTATTTATGAGATACACAATTTATAAAGACCTTAGGATACTTAGCCAAATGAAAAATTAATAACGAAACTGTTAATTAACAGATTTATAAAGAATCTGTTAATTAACATATTAATAAGAAAAATATCTAATAATAAATTAACAGATTAAACTGAATTCGGGTCACCAAACTCTAACATTAATGTTACTTAAATTGGATCATATTAAGTGAAAGTAAAATTATTGTGGGGACCGGTGCCGTCGATAGAGGGGGGGTGAATATCGACTCGTAAAAACCTTCGAAAACTTGTCGTAAACTTTCGAACGTTCTAGATATAGAGTTAGTGTTGCTGGGACCGGGTGCATGTTGACATGGATGTGGGTTCGTTATTTTAAAATTAATAACGTGCAGCGGAAGGTTTAGCATAAATAATTTCTCAAATTATTTAACCACACATCTAAGCATGCAATTTTATCTTGTGTAGACATGATCATATATTTAAAATTTTGCAGAAACATAAACTAATTTACGTATTACCTCGCGTAACTCGAAGGAAGGGACGAGATCCAACCGTAAGCGTCCCTTGGAAGCTCCGCCTCTATTCGCGTCCACGCCGAGTATCTTTAGGATGACTTCACAAAGCCACGAGTTTCGTGTTCTCGAGAACTACTAGATTCTCTGAGAACGCGACAAGAAAAATCAAGAGAGAAGTCGGAAGACTAACCATAAAAGGATGGCCGGAGTCAAAATTCCGGCGAAGCAAAAGAAGAGGCTTGCGGCAAAAAGATCCTTGCGGCAAACTCTAATTCCGGCAGCACCTTCTTCCGGCCAAGAGATGGTCGGAGCTTCCTTCTCCGGCAGCAGGTGGTGGTCGGCAGGGAAAGGGCAGGGGCGGCCGACTGGTGCTCCTTCTTGGGGCTGGTTGGCGCACGGCAAGAAGGGGAGAAGAGAAGGAGAGAAAGAGAGGGAGAGAGCCTATGCCTTTATCTCTTCGATTATCACCCAAGCCATGCCTTGGGTCCTTTATATAGTGGCCTCTCAACCATCAAGCCTCTCAAATATGGAATAACTTATTCCATCATGCCAAGTTTGATTTTATATCATGGTTAAAATCATATTTTAATGCATGATAAAAATCAATCAAGTCTCTTCTCTCCTATGGAATAAATTTCCTTATCATGGTAAATCAATCCATGATTGATTTTATAAAATAAACCAATCCATGGTTTATTTTAATTTTCATGAAAAATAAACCAAACCTTGGTTTATTATATAAAAAAATTTATATCATCCATAATTTTATAAAACAAACCACACTTGGTTTATTTTATAAATTAAACCAAAAAACTTGGTTCTCTCCCTTTGTTGTGGTCGGCCAAGCAAAGAGGATGGAGGCCCTCTTTGGCCGGCCCATCCAAGCCAAGTCCCCAATGAATTAAACTTATTTAATTCATCTATTAAGTCTTTAAAAGACTTAGTCATTTTACGCTTCCGATGCGTCTATGAAAAAATTCAGATTCGACTTATAGTTTGGCTCAACCAAACCTATTCTCTCTTGATTGGAAAATCCAATTTTCAACTCGTTTTAAATCCCTCGGATTACTCGTAGTGCGTGTGACTAAATAGGCTTTCGATTTATGTTGGCCGTCTATAATTAATCAATTAATTATAGAACGATCATAAGTGGCACCTAGTAGTACATCATGATCCCCAATTAATTGAAAGATCAACGGTTGACCTCAGAAACAATTCTGAAACCCTTCAGCAGCTATAATGAATCATGCCCCATTCCCTTCACCATCTTATACCTACTTGGTTCAGGACATGGTCTATGTGTGTCAGTCCCCACTAGGCTGACTATGTCACACCTAGCCCAAGTAACGTTTTCTCGTCTTACGGATTCTAATTACTCTCATATATTTAAGAAATTCATACTCTGAACATGTCATGCTCTGGTCAGAGGCTTCGAGTAACAATCCGACGATAGGCCTCGGGTATACATCTCCTCGCAAGGAGTGGTGAATCATTTGTAGGCTGTTCAAACATCTTCGGGCACTTCGGCTTATACCCAATCATCTTGGGTCCACACCTCCTTGGAGACGCTTGCTTAAGATGTCAAAGTATAAGTCTCCATGACCAAGATGACTTGAACACCGCAAGTCAAAGGAACATCACACTTAAGCTGCAGTAAGAACTTCAATGACATATCTATATGTAGACTACCATATGAAGTTTTACAGCCAGTCACTCTAATGAACTAGTTCCCTTAACTAGCATTCATGTTTATCTCCGGACATCTCAATGTCACCAGCCAGTGAAAATCAGCTGATTAGAGAATAACCCACGCTAGTCTCAACAGAATTGATAGTGTCCGTATTTATCAATTCATCGACTAAGGACAATTTCAATACTTCACAATTGCACATGTAGAGATAATCACTAGTTGTGAATTCATCACAAATTCTCTCATGCTGTGAATTGTATTGCGGACATTCAGTAAATGAGTTTAAGATCTCAATCAAATACAGAAACATGCATACTCAAATAGTGAATATTCATTTATTAAAATAAATGATTACAATCATAAGGCGATTGCCTTAGGATACTTCTCTCATATCACTAACAAGTGTGCAGCGGAAAATATAATGAACGAAAAGAAAGAGACTTGTACACACGGGATTTACTTGGTTCCCAACCCCCTAGGGTCAGTACATCCAAGGCTTAAGCACGGAAAATGCCCGTCCACTAATGGCCTCCTTTTCGGACTTTCCGGACTTTCCGGAGGCGGAGAAACTCGTCTTACAGTGTACGATTTACAATCAAAATATACGGAAAGTAAGTGCAGAAAAGTAAATCAAACCAAAATAAAAAAGTTGAACACCCGACCGATTTGGACCTCCGAAGTGCCGCGCACTTCCTCCTGGAGCCTCCTTGGTCGCAGGGCTTCATCTCTAACGCTTTTCTTTAGCTCGGAATGCTCAGAATGATCTCAGAATTGTTGTCTTGAGTTAAGGGGTCAAAGCCCCTTTTATAGGCTTGTTATAGGGCGCCTGTGATCAATGAGGCGCCTCATACAGCTTGGTCAAAGCTTATCTCCGCGCCGAACTCGCAGCAGCCGTTCAGGCTTTCAACCAAGGCGCCCTAGACATACAGGGTGCCTGACTGATTCAGGCGCCTGTTACATTGAGGAGCCTGTTTCATTGAGGCGCCCTGGTTAATAGGGGTGTCTAGCTACTATGTTTCCAGCCTTGTTGTGTGTTTGTTTGCCTGCTTTGTCTTCAGTTTTAGGTACCTGCAAGATACATAAATACATGGCAAACACATATACAACCTTAGCCTTAGCGAATTGGTTCTGACTTCAGGTTTCCGCGAAACCCTAGGTCGAACCGACGCCTAAGTTCCCATCCCCGGGAACGCGCCTTTCACCTACTCCTCTCAAGAGACGATTGCCACCTGGCCCATCCAGCTGGACTTCTGCCCAGCTTCACTCACCAGGACTTTTGCCCAATCTCACGACCAGGACTTAGTGCCTAACTTCACTCATCAGGACTTTTGCCCAGCTTCACTCACCAGGTCTTAGTGCTCAGCTTCACTCACCAGGTCTTAGTGCCCAACTTCACTCATCAGGACTTTTGCCCAGCTTCACTCACCAGGTCTTAGTGCCCAGCTTCACTCACCAGGTCTTAGTGCCCAACTTCACTGACCAGGACTTAGTGCCCAACCCTCGGTCAGGTCTTAGGTGTCCAACCCTCGGCCAGGACTTAGTGCCTAGGTTAACTAGGACTTTGGTTCACTTTGGTCCCTTTTTTTTTCTTGTTTCACCCTTCCCTTGTTCAATGTATCACTGACTTAAGCATATTGTCAAACATTGAAACACTTAGAGGAGGACATCACTGATGCATCTTGCACCAATAATCTCCCCTTTTTTGATGTTTGACAATATCTTAAGTTAGATTGGATGAAAGGGCTAAACTATAATCCAACTATAATCCTTGGGATAAAAAAAATGATTTTCTATTGGGAAAGCTCACTATCCTTTGGGAGAAAGAAAAAAAAATTTCTTACATAAGCACACTCTCCCCTTTTTTGAAAAAAACATTTTGATTTTCCTTTTGATCCTTTGGGAAGAAAAAAACTTCTAACTAAAGCTCACTCTCCCCCTTTGTCATATATTAAAAAATTACAAAAACATCTTTGCACCAACAATGAAAAAAAAAATTTGAAAGTGCTTAGTTTAATTCTTTTGATAGCCTAGCAAACAGCTAGTTAAAAAAAGACTAGGTACTTAAATTGTACCAAAAAAAACTCCTGTTTTGAAAAGTATTGTGCAATTTGGAAAAGTATTTTGAACTTTGATAATTGTCCACTTAGAAAAAATATTGCCTTGGAAGAATTGGAAAGTTTTTTTTTTAAAAACTTGCACGCATAAAAGATGTTTAAAAGAAACTATGCACTTTAGAGGAAAATTTTCACTTAGAGAAACACAGTGCATTTGTATTTTGAAAAGGAATTTGCACTTAGAAAAACACGTTTTGCACACAAAAAATTTGTATTTTTGGAAAATATGGTGCACTTTTAGAAAAATATTAGCATTTTTGAAAAATACAAGCATTTTTGAAAATGTATTGAGCTTTTTGAAAAATACAAGTATTTTTTGAAAGGTATATTGAACTTATTGAAGAACGGCAAGTACTTTTGAAAAATATATTGAGCTTTTTGAAAATATTTATACTTAAAAAAATATTATCCTTAGTATTTTGAGAAATATTGTGCAAAAAATTTGTGCTTTGAAAAGATTATTTTGCACTTTGAAAGAATTATTTTGCACCTTGAAAAATATAGGTACTTTTGAAAAATATTATACAATTTTTGAAAAATATAAGTACTTTTAAAAAATATTATGTAATTTTTGAAAAATATAAGTACTTTGAAAACACTAGTACTTTACTTGACTTGGTTGTTTTTCAGTTTGACACAATCCTAGGAAACCTTGTTAACTACAAGGATATTTTCCTAAGTGTCCTGGAAAATTTTTCAAATTCAAGTAAGAATTATTTCCCAAAAGTATTAAAATATTTGGAAAAAAATTGATAGTATTTTGAAAAAAAAATTACTTATGTTTTTAAAAGGATTTAAAAATATAGTGCATGCAAACATATTATTTTGTTATTAAATGATTCTTTTAATTTGACTTCCCCCTAAACTTGACCCAGTCCTAGGAAGCTTATTGACTACAAGCGATCTTCCTTTGAGTCTTAAAGTTTGATTCAAATTATAAGAACTGTATAATAATTTTGAAAAATTATTTGTTAGAAATAATTTCTTTTTGATTTAGACTCCCCCTAAATTTGACACATCCTAGGAGTCATTGTAGATCATGATATAGACCTCTTCTGTGTCCTTAGGGTTTATCAAAATCAAAAGAGTGAACGACATTTTGAATGTGATAATTCTCAAGGAGATACTTTTCGAAAATACAATTTAGAACGATGATAATTTTAAAGCATAAACATTTTTCGAAAAACCTAAGTGATAATAATTTTTCAAGCACGGTTTTCGAAAAACCAAAAAAAATCTTTTAAAAGAATAAGACACTCCACCTGTATCCAACACCGTTTAACTCTATCTAAGTGCCTTAAGGGACTTTAGTGTTGACCTAAGAGGCTTGTGTCTAATTGTGTAGGTCAAATAATTTTTCAAAAGGATATAATTTGAAAAATGTATAATATATAAACACTCAGACAAGCCTGAAATCCATAAAAATATTATTATGTTAAAGCACTATTTTGAAAATAAACTTTTAGAAAATATTCTAAGAATTTTGGAAAACCATTTTTGAAAATTATTTTACAATTTGTTAGTCCTTAACATCTCACCCGTTTTAGATGTCTCAGTACAAGCAAGTATGGTTGCCTTGTGGGTGCATTGTGAGATGGTTGAATAATTTTTCTCAATTTATTGTTAAATCTAAGAGTTAATCAAAACTTGGGTTAGATTCAAATTTATCAAATATTAAATTGAATTTGAGTTTCGATAATTGACTTCTAGGTCATAGCGAGGCACAGAGGCCTTCTTTGGCCGTAGCCTTATTGGAGTAACAACCCTTTCCTCGACAAAGCCTTTTATCGAAAATTCATTTTCAAATTTACTTCTTAAAAAATTTTGGTCTAACTAGCTTAGGTTTTGGATCGGTAGATTCGGCTAGTTCCCCCAGACTAAACAGACCAAGTAGGGTACGCCTTACCTTACTTGACCTTATTAGAAGGGTTTCCCTAACGTAGTATCATCTCACCTCCACCTAATACTAGGTTGTTTAAGTTTCAACTAGTCTTTTTCCTATAATTATTCTAAATCATGCATAAAATTAAACATGAATGACATGACATATATTAAAAAAAAAATAACAGATGCATGGCATCACAGTTATGCATGAGTCAAACAATTCAAATTATTTTACTTAAGTTTCCAATAATGTATCAAATTCCCGATTTGATACATGTCATGTGAACCCGCGAATATACCAACCCACTTTGACATAGTTAATTTTATTAACTTAATTGTTGTAGTTTGGGTAAGATTTTATTCAATTTGAGTTTAAGTTATTTAAGAATTAATTGGATTTAAGTTAATTGACATTAAATTAATTAAGAATTAATTGAAGTTGAAGTTGTATTAATTAAGAATTAATTGAAGTTGAATTAATTAAGAATTAATTGAAGTTAAATTGATTAAGAATTAATTAAAATTAAATTAATTAAGGATTAACTAAAGTTAAATTAATTAAAATTAATTAAAGTTAATTAATTAAGGATTAATTAAAATTAAATTAATTAAGGATTAAATTAATATTAAATTAATTAAGGATTAAATTAAGTAAAACAATTAATTAAGATTTATTTAAGGTTGAAATAATTAAGGTAAAAATTGTTAAGATCTAATTAGATTTAGATTTCAAAATTTCTGGGTTAATTAATAATTGTGGGTTTAGCTTCATCGTTTTCGTTATTTAAAAAATGTTCAATTAATTTACTGTTTCTTCTTTATTTAATTTTTCAAGTGTTTCTAACAATTTTGATTTGTTTGAATTTTTGTAAAATTTATTAACTGTAGCCTTGATCCTAGAAAATTCACCTTCCTCCTCATCCTCATCATAAAAATCATATCCTTTTACATCTTCAAAGTAGGTGGAGTAATTTTCAGGGCTACTAATTAATGTCTTATAATTTTCATCAGGATTATCCAAGAAATTAATAATTATATTATTATCTAAAAGGATTTCATTTTCAATATCCTTAAGGTTATCCTCAGCATTATCTTTAATATCCTCAAAAATATCCTCAGAAAAATCATTCTTATCCTCAGAAATATCTTCAATATTTTCATAATTATTCTCAAAATTTTCAGAATTATCATTGACATTTTCAAATTTAATTTCAGACTTATCAGTAAAATTATCAAATTTAATTTCAGGATTAACAGTAAAATTATCAGAATTAATTTCAGGATTATCAGTAAAATTATCAGAATTAATTTCAGAAATATCCTTAAAATTATCAGATTTAATTTCAGAAAAATCAATAAAATTATCAGATTTAATTTCAATATTATCAGAATTAATTTTAAAAATCATTGCATTGCTATTGACAATTAAAGAATTAATTTTTGATAATTTATTATTGTCCACTTTTGGTACTTGATCATGCAATACCCTATGTTGATTATGCAACAGATCTAGTTGATTAGAAAAATCAACAGATTTATCTAAATTATTAACATACTTGAAAGACTGTGCAGTAATTTGGAAATTTTTACGAACGTAAATTTTCCGTACCTTGGACGGACACTGATTCCTGTAGTGTCCGTGCTTTTGACATTTGAAGCATTGTACGTGGCTCTTGTCTCTCCGGACTCCGGGCGCTAGTGCCTCCTTTGCTGTCGGTGGTGAAGTTCGAGTCTTACGAGTAGGACACTGATTTTTATAGTGTCCTCTCTCCTTGCATTTAAAGCATGTGATATGAAATTTAAAAATTGACATTTAAAAAAAAAACCTGATTCACCCCTGGGCTCCCCCTCAACTCCTGGCGTCTTTGCTTCATCGGCTGTTAGTCCAGTGAAGAGCGACCAAGCTCTGATACCACTTGTGGGGACCGGTGCCGTCGATAGAGGGGAGGTGAATATCGACTCGTAAAAACCTTCGTAAACTTATCGTAAACTTTCGAACGTTCTAGATATAGAGTTAGTGCGCAACGGAAAATATAATGAACGAAAAGAAAGAGACTTGTACACGCGGGATTTACTTGGTTCCCAACCCCCCAAGGTCAGTACATCCAAGGCCTAAGCACGGGAAACGCCCGCCCACTAATGGTCTCCTTTCCGGACTTTCCGGAGGCGGAGAAACTCGTCTTACAGTGTGCGATTTACAATCAAAATATACGGAAAGTAAGTGCAGAAATGTAAATCAATCCAAAATAGAAAAGTCGAACGCCCGACCGATCTGGACCTCCGAAGTGCCGCGCACTTCCTCCTGGAGCCTCCTTGGTCGCAAGGCTTCGTCTCTAGCGCTTTTCTTTAGCTCGGAATGCTCAGAATGATCTCAGAATTGTTGTCTTGAGTTGAGGGGGCGAAGCCCCTTTTATAGGTTTGGTATAGGGCGCCTGTGATCAATAAGGTGCGTCATAGAGCCTGGTCAAACCTCATCTCCACGCCGAACTCGCAGCAGTCGATAAGACTTTCAACCAGGGCACCCTAGACATACAGGGCGCCTGAATGAATGAGGCGCCTTGTTTCATTGAGGCGCCCTGGTTGATGGGGGCGTCTAGCAGCCTTGTTGTTGTTGGAATTTGGATGGCTAGAGAGGGGGGGGGGGTGAATACCCAGACACAGAAACTTTGGCTTCTTAAATCTTTCTTTCTTTCTGCGATTAGGGATAGCAGTGGAAATAAACACAGAAAGAAAGAACGGAACAGAAATGCAGAAACAGACTAAACACAAACCAAAGACGCTAACTCAGAGATGTACAAGGTTCGGGGATAACTTGCCCCTACTCCTTGGCGTGCCCGTGAGATGGGCGATCCCTTGATCGTCGGCAGATCAAGCCCCAGAACTCCGGATAAGAATTTTCTCCTTCTCGGTGGAGTAACCTCTCCACAACCGTCTCAAGAATGATATCAGATTAAGCACACAGAGACTCGAGAAGAAAGATAGCTCACACAGATGCAACAGAAGCGCTCAAGCAAAAAGCCTATACAGAGAGCTAAACAACCCAGAAAAACCCACAGCAAAAACCCTTTGCTTGTTTTCTGTCTGTTCTCCTTGCTCCTCTGCTTTGCCAGCTTCTTCTTAAGCCTCTGCTCACTCGGCCCGTCTGCAACCACTGATCAGCTCCGTCATCACTGACCCACTAACCTCAACCGGGCTCAATCTACTGAAACTTTTTTCAGCCGAGCCTCAGGTCAGTCGCCAGCTTCACCAGATAGTTGCCAGCCCGCGCCAGAAGCCGTTGAATCCTGCGAATGGAAAACAAACAAACCTGACCGAAGTGAAAGTCGCCCGTTGACGACCCTCCTTCTTGGTTTGTGTCATCCCTGTATCACCTGCATACTCATCAGAGGATTAGCACAGCAAATCAAAAGGAAATCAGCAAGTATCAGAAGGATTCAGTGCGAAATCAGACGTCTGACAACATTCAAATTAAAGTTATCAGACACTGATCGGTCACCCTGACTGATCAGTGATGGTCCTGATCGATCCAGGGAACCTCTGATCTATCACACTGACCGATCAGAGATCGGGAATCGGTCACCAGACTGATCCACCAGCTTACTGGAGTTTCCTCTAGCTCCCACCAGCTAAAGGCACCTGATCGGTCACCTGGTCGATCAGGTTGTGCCCTGATCGGTCACAGTGACCGATCAGGTCACCTCTGGACCGATCAGGACCCATCCTGATCGGTCCAGGAGGACCCTGATCGGTCCCTTTGAACGATCAGGGTTTTCTCCAGAAAGCTTTTGATCTCTCTCTGATTGTTCACCAGAACGATCAGAAACCACACAGAAACATTATGTTCTCTCTATGATCGTTCACCAGAATGATCAGAAGCCAAACAAACATTCTGTTCTCTTTCTGATCGTTCACCATAATGATCAGACGCCCTGGATCGGTCACCAGACCAATCTATTAACAAGGGAGCTCGTGCCAACTTCTGATCGGACTCCAGACCGATCCAGACACTTGGCTAACTCACGCTTAGTCCCCCGGACCAAGACTTCATGCCCAGCTTCACTTACCAGGACTTTGTTCAACCTAGCTTCATTCACTAGGACCCGACTTCACTCACCGGGGTTTCCTTCACCTAGCTTCACTCGCTAGGACCCGGCTTCACTCACCGGGATTTCAGTCACCTGGCTTCACTCACCAGGACCCGGCTTCACTCACCGGGATTTCTTTCCACCTAGCTTCACTCGCTAGGACCCGACTTCACTCACCGAGGTTTCCATCACCCGGCTTCACTCACCGGGACCCGGCTTCACTTACCGGGACCCCGCTTCACTCACCGGGACTTCGTTCACTTCGTGCCCAGTCCCCGACCAGGACTTAATACGAATTTACTCAACCAAACTTAAATCGGTGTCAACACCAAAACAACAAATGGGTCAGACTGCATCAACAATCTCCCGCATTTTGTTGTTTGACAACCCGATTTAAGTTTAGGTATTACAGATCAATTGAAGTCAAATTTTCATTATCGCAAGGGAATCAAAGTCCTCCCCCTACAATAATTAAATTTTAACAAACCCTAAACTTAATCAACCATTCTCTCCCCCTTTGTCAAACACCGAAAAGGGTATGGTTATTAAGTATTGACATAACTCCCCCTTAAATAAGGGTCTCTCCCCAAACCAAAAGTAAGTGTTGAATTGCATATGAAGACATATACAGAATTATATTATGGTAAAACACGTATATGCTTCATATGACACTGAGTATCAGAATATAGCTGATGCATTATTCAAACTGAGTAACGCATAATGTTATCAGTCAACGACAATATCAGCCATAGTCATAAATCAATGCTACTGAATTAACTACTGCATCAGTGTCCTGATTGGTCTCCTTGACCGATCAGGAAAAGGCCTGATCGGTCTGCCTGACCGATCAGGGAGTATCCTGATCGGTCTGCCTGACCGATCAGGGAGTACAGACCGATCAGGTTCGTTGCCGTTCGGGTGCTTGTTCGATACAGAAGGACTTCTGATCGGTCTGTGGACCGATCAGATCTCATAAAAATTTCTGAAAACGCCTGATACGTTCCAGAGACAGACTGCACCAACAACTTAGGTACTTATCCCTTGATTCAGTTCGATAGAAAGAAAACACTCAGTCATAGAACTTAAGCTTATATGTTCTTTATTTATTGATGCCTTGTGAGATTTTTATAATGATCAGTACAAATTATGTGTTCATGCTTTTCTTTAGTATACAATACATTAGTGTTGTATAACGCATACAGGAAAAAAACTTGGCATACTCGACTATGTTTCACCTATAAAAACTTAAACATCAAATATATAATAAGATATTGCAAAAGTAAGCTGTTATTTTAATATTGTGGTTAACCTTTAGAGTTACAAAGTAAACTAAAACTTGCAATAATAAAGCTAATCATTCTAGGCAATTTATAGTCCTAATTCAAGTTTGTATCATCAACCCAAAGCAAGTGTGTATATTAAGTTTGTATCAAAAATAATGCCCCTCGATCATTTGTTTGGAGCACCCACTTATCAACTACCCGTGTTGATAGATGCTCCCCCTCAACCAAAGCTATACAATTCGAAATATAGAGGTTTTAGGTACCCAAACATTGGGACCTAATGCATCTACAATGAAGGTCTTTGGCACCCATGCCTTAGTCATTTTCTTCTTAAGTCCATGAACCCTAGAATCAATTGGTGATCTAATATGGGTTCTAGATATTAATGACATGAAGCTTGGTTCTTTAGGTCGGTAACCTAAACCAAACTTGTTGTAGACCGCTCTTTGAGAATTTAAGATCATATCTAAGGTCTTGGAGCTAGTTGAGAATTTCTCAAGAAAATTCTTGAGATTTTCAACTTCGCTCTTCAAGTCCTTATTTTCATCCTCAAGAATCTTAACATGCAAGTCATCAATATCATGATCCTTAGGTGTTTTCAATTGTTCTACTTCTAATTTTAAAGCCTTCACCTTGACCTTAGATTTCTTAAGCAAGTTGGATAAATATGCTATTGTTCTATAACATTTATCTAACTCGGGAGAGATTACCTCTTCATCATCCGAAGATGATGAAGTCGCGGTTGAGAAGTCCCTCGATTCATCACTACTTTCTTCATTTGAATCCTCTATTGCCATGAAAGCCATGTAACGAGTGTTTTTCTCCTTCTCTTTTTCTTTCTTCTTTTCCTTCTTCTTCTGTCTTCTGTCCCCTGCCACAAAAGCCACACCCTTCTCCTTGGGGCCTTTGTTAGCGATCTCATGTAATTCCATATCACAAAAGAAATCATCTATCTTAACAATAGACAAGTCCTTGGATAGCTTGTAGGCATCCACCATGGATGACCACAAAGCATTCCTAGGAAAGGATTTTAGTGCGTACCTTACAAGGTCGTGATTCTCGACCTTCTCATCGATGGAATGTAAACCGTTGAGTATTTCTTTGAATCGTCCATGGAGTTCACTTACCATTTCGGATTCCTTCATGGTGAGGTTTTGGAGTTGGTTGAGGAAAAGGCCCCTCTTGGCTATCCTTGAATCACGAGTGCCTTCATGAAGCTCAATGAGCTTATTCCATAGATCCTTGGCACTGGTGAAAGGACCAACTTTGATTAACTGCACCTTGGTCATCCCACATTGCAGGGTGACCACAGCCTTTGCATCAGCTTCTCCTTTTCGGGTTTGCTCAGCTGGCCATCTTGATGAGTCCAACTCTTTTCCCTCAGCATCTTTTGGAGGGGTGAATCCCTCCTTCACAGAGAACCACATACCGATATCCGTCTTGAGATAGTATTCCATCCATGATCTCCAATATTGGAAATCGGCTCCATCGAAAAATGGAGGTCTGTTGGTGCTGAAACCTTCCCTCATAGCCATTGTTGTAAGCTCTTCGGATGTTAAACCGTTGGCAAGAGCCCCAGGCTCTGATACCACTTGTTGGAACTTGGATGGCTAGAGAGGGGGGGTGTGAATAGCCAGATACAGAAACTTTGGCTTCTTAAATCTTTCTTTCTTTCTGCTATTAGGGTTAGCAGCGAAAACAAACACAGAAAGAAAGAACGGAACAGAAATACAGAAACAGACTAAACACAAACCAGATACGCTAACTCAGAGATGTACAAGGTTCGGGGATAACTTACCCCTACTCCTTGGCGTGCCCGTGAGGTGGGCAATCCCTTGATCGTCGACAGATAAAGCCCCGGAACTCCGGATAAGAATCTTCTCCTTCTCGGTGGAGTAACCTCTCCACAACCGTCTCAACAATGATATCAGATTAAACACACAGAGACTCGAGAAGAAAGATAGCTCACACAGATGCAACAGAAGCGCTCAAGCAAGAAGCCTATACAGAGAGCTAAACAACCCAGCAAAACCCACAGAAAAAAACCCTTCGCTTGTTTTCTGTCTGTTCTCCTTGCTCCTCTGCTTTGCCAGCTTCTTCTTAAGCCTCTGCTCACCCGGTGCGTCTGTAACCACTGATCAGCTCTGTCATCACTGACCCACTGACCTCTACTAGGCTCAGTCTACTGAAACCTCTTTAGCCGAGCCTCAAGTCAGTCGCCAGCTTCGCCAGACAGTTGCCAGCCCGCGCCAGAAGCCGTTGAATCCTGCGAATGGAAAACAAACAAACCTGACCGAAGCGAAAGTCACCCATTGACTCTCCTTCTTGGTTTGTGTCATCCCTGTATCACCTGCATACTCATAAGAGGATTAGCACAGCAAATCAAAAGGAAATCAACATGTATCAGAAGGATTCAGTGCGAAATCAGACGTCTGACAACATTCAAATTAAAGTTATCAGACACTGATCAGTCACCCTGACCGATCAATGATGATCCTTATCGATCAGGCTCACTCCTGATCGATCCAGGGAACCTCTGATCGATCACACTGACCGATCAGAGATCGGGGATCGGTCACCAGACCGATCCACCAACTTACTGGAGTTTCCTCCAGCTCCCACCAGCCAAAGGCACCTGATCGGTCACCTGGCCAATCAGGTTGTGCCCTGATCGGTCACAGTGACCGATCAGGTCACCTCTGGACTGATTAGGACCCATCCTGATCGGTCCAGGAGAACCCTGATCGGTCCCTTTGACCGATCAAGGTTTTCTCCAGAAAGCTTCTTATCTCTCGCTGATCGTTCACCAAAACGATCAGAAACCACACAGAAACATTCTGTTCTCTCTCTGATCGTTCACCAGAACGATCAGAAGCCAAACAAACATTCTGTTCTCTTTCTGATCATTCACCAGAACGATCAGATGCCCTGGATCGGTCACCAGACCGATCAATTAACAAGGGAGCTCGTGCCAAGTTCTGATCGGACTCCAGACCGATCCAGACACTTGGCTAACTCACGCTTAGTCCCCCGGACCAAGACTTCATGCCCAGCTTCACTCACCAGGACTTTATTCAACCTAGCTTCACTCACTAGGACCGACTTCACTCACCGGGGTTTCCTTCACCTAGCTTCACTCGCTAGGACCCGGCTTCACTCACCGGAATTTTAGTCACCCGGCTTCACTCACCAAGACCCGATTTCACTCACCGGGATTTCTTTCCACCTAGCTTCACTCGCCGGGACCCGGCTTCACTCGCCGGGACCCGGCTTCACTCACTGGGGTTTCCATCACCCGGCTTCACTCACCGGGGTTTCCATCACCCGGCTTCACTCACCGGGGTTTCCATCACCCGACTTCACTCACCGGGGTTTCCATCACCCGGCTTCACTCACCGGGACCCGGCTTCACTCACCGGGACTTCCTTCACTTCGTGCACAGCCCCCGACCATGACTTAATACGAATTTACACATCCAAACTTAAATTGGTGTCAACCCCAAAATAACAATCGAATCAGACTGCATCAACAGATGTGTTTGTTTGCCTGCTTTGTCTTTCATTTTAGGTACCTGCAAGATACATAAATACAAGGCAAACACATGTACAATCTTAGTCTTAACGAAATGGTTCTGACTTCGGATTTCCGCGAAACCCTAGGTTGAACCGACGCCTAAGTTCTCATCCCCGGGAACGCGCCTTTCACCTACTCCTCTCAGGAGACGGTTGCCACCCGGCTCATCCGGTTGGACTTTTGCCCAGCTTCACTCACCAGGGCTTTTGCCCAATCTCACGACCAGGACTTAGTGCCTAACTTCACTCATCAGGACTTTTGCCCAGTTTCACTCACCAGGTCTTAGTGCCCAACTTCACTCATCAGGACTTTTGCCCAGCTTCACTCACCAAGTCTTAGTGCCCAGCTTCACTCACTAGGTCTTAGTGCCCAACTTCACTCAACAGGACTTAGTGCCCAACCCTCGGTCAGGTGTTAGGTGCCCAGCCCTCGGCTAGGACTTAGTGCCTAGGTTAACTAGGACTTTGGTTCACTTTGGTCCCTTTTTTTTCTTGACTCACCCTTCCCTTGTTCAATGTATCACTGACTTAAGCATATTAATTGTCAAACATTGAAACACTTAGAGGAGGACATCACTGATGCATCTTGCACAAACAATTATCACTTGATTTTATAAACTAAATAGAATAACATTGAATTAATCATGAATTGCGTATATATGGATTATACTGAATTGCTAAATAATATGCTTATTTATGTTAGATTATAGTTACTAAGATGATTCACTACAACAAAATTGCTAATAGACAACGGTTAAAAACCATTGTGAAAGACCCCAAGAAATCATTGTAAAATGACGCATTGAGAAAAATAGGATCGATCAAAGACAACAATTAAAAATTGCTATATTTTCACCTGAAACACAACCATTTTTCACTATTGTAATTTAAGTTGAACTCTTGTGTTTAAAGGGAAAAGACAACGGTTATTTCCATAAAACAACAATTTATTTTTAACCATTGTGTTTCAAGTAAAAATATAACGATTTTTAACCGTTATCTTTGACCACTCATATCTTTCTCAATGCGTCATTTTATAATAGTTTTTTGGGTCTTTCACAACGGCTTTTAATCGTTGTCATTTGTATTGAAAGAACAAAAAGCCATTGTCATTTTAACCACTGTGTTTTTAACCATTATTGTTTCTCAACACACACTAGAGAACAATAAATCATTTAAAATCTAAATATCTTACTAGATTAATATACATCATACAACAACATCAAAAAGAAATTACAGATAATCAAATATGCGAGCCAAAGCAATATGAAGTACAAACAATATATACAACACTTATTGGAATACTTGTAGCAAAACAATAAACATCCTCCAATTATAAATGATCACCCTTAAAAACATATATACAACATTTATAGCAAAATTACACATCTGCATGTATATGTGATGAACGAACTAGTTGCAAAAAGAAGACTCACACTAAACCAAAAGAGTTATGAATAATGAAAACACTTGTAGCTTACAACACCAAACCAAAAGAGGTATGAATACTGGGCGTTTGATTTGCTCTATTTTCTATTTTTATTTTTCAGAAAATCATAGAGGGCGTTTGGTTTGTTTATTTTTCATTTTCATTTTCATCTTCTGTAGAAAATGTGATTTTCTGGAACATGTGTTTGATTTGTATTTTCAGTCTTGTTTTACAAAAAAAAAAAATATAGCATTTTCTGGAAAACTAAAGAATGAAATAGTCATTTTCCAGAAAATGAGAAAATATAATTTTCTGAAAAATAAAAATAGAAAATGGAGTAAACCAAACGCCCCGTATTTTCTCATTTTCTGGAAAATGACTTTATTTCATTCTCTGATTTTCAAAAAATGTTATATCTTTTTCTGGAAAATAAGGCTAGAAAATGTAAACCAAACACGTTTTCCAGAAAATCGTATTTTCTATAGAAAATAAAAATGAAAAATAAGCATACCAAATGGCCCCTAGATTTTTTACTCATCAAGTATATGATGTAGTATGGATTCTGCCCAATACTCTCAACGTACGTTCTTAATAAATTTTCATTTGTTATTTTCAATTGTCACAACTGTCGATTCCACTTTAACCTCAAGTATTTACTTGCCTTAGTTAACACTGAATCAGTTGTTTAAAAACATCATAATTTGTTATGATAACTATCATGACAGCCATTCAATTCTAGTAGAAAAGAAAATGGATGCTGAGTAGAATTCTCATACATAGAAAAATGATGGTTCCATAAACAAATCTATACCTGATGCAGCGACCTAAAAAGTGAAAGAAATTAACTTAGCATTAATGCAATCATTTTTGTGATCGAACTAACCAACCAATCAGGCATATATATAAGCAATAACGAAGGGTACCAATTGGAACAAAGTACCTAATATTTGAAGGATGACAACTGAGATAATAAAATTAAAAATAATTTCAAAAGTAAGTATTTTTCATAATAAAAATAATACACAATGTGAATTCACAGTATAAAATTCAACGTGAATAATGCGACATTCCAATTGCAACGATCCTTGAACGGTTCACCGTGCCCCCAGGTTATAGTTTGGTTTGGGACGGCGGATATATAGAGGTCGCTGTCGATGTCCAAGCAATAATCTGACGTGTATATAAAAAATACCATATCATTCACGTTGAGTTTCACGCTATAAATTCACGCTTTCTATCATAGCTCCTTTCATATATGATTGTATGTGAACGTTCGGAATAAGATTTTCTATGACGCTGGGCTTCTAGATTGGCCACCACGAGCGCTTCCCGATTTACCCTGGTGACCGATGAGAAACTTTCGTGGAGCTGGGCCGGTCATCCCAGGTTTAATTTGTCTGCTGTCTGGTTCATCATTTTTTCTATGACGATACTATAAAAACATCAGTCTCGAGCCTGGATGGATGGTCGTGGATTGTACTAGCCCCTGACAACTAGTGTAAAATAATATCAAAAGCTTTATAACATGGATCTTAATTTCAATGGATGGATACTATTCACATAAGCCAACCTCAATTAGTTGGAACTCATGACTTGTTTATGTTAATTCTTCTCAATTAGTTGAGTGTTTGATAATTTTAATTCACATAACACATGCACTAAAAATATTCCATGCTAAACATTACCTGTTTTCTAACAAGCTTAAGACTCCATGCTACACATTATTACCAGGTTTCTAACAAGCTTAAGATTATGATTTATGATCACCTATGCTAAACCCAGGACATATAATTTTAGGAAAACATGCAAAGATCCATTCTATTATAGCAGCTTTCCGTCCCCGGGGCTATGGTGCAGCGGTAAGGTAATTAGTCGTTAACCCAGACATCCTCGGTTTGATCCCCAACTACGGCATATTTTGCAGGAATTTTTCCTCCAAATGGGGCGTGAACCATGGGACGCTGGGCTTCTAGACTGCCCACCGCGAGCGCTTCCCGATTTACCCTGATGACCGGTGGGAAACTTCCGTGGGGTCGGACCGGTCACCCCAGGTTCAATTTGTCTGCTGCCTGGTTCATCATTTTTTTTTTTACTATAGCAGCTTTCCTTTGAAAATATTTATATAGTTATAGTCGCTGGTTCAAGATTATGAGGTCTCCCATATATTCATTGCTAACTGATCCTGTCGCGAAGTGAGGTAGAGCCCTAAGAGCAACATGGTCTCTCGAAGATCGTGAATTGCCGATGCTGGCTCCGATCTGTAAGAAAATGACCGTTAGTAACCCGCCGGGAAAAGTCCTCGGCAAAGCCCTCCGACGGTCAAGTCAGTCCCCGGTGGTGAAAGAATGAGAAAGCAATGGAACAGTGAAAATGCACTATTGCGCGTACCTGTATGAAGGGGAGCGGAGGAGCTTATATAGCCGAGGGAACCGACAACTTCTGCCCGACGTGCCACCTTTTGTCATATGCGGGAACAGGGCAAGGCATAGCCAGTGGTGGCAGGGTAAGGTGTCGCATACCGGAATAAGGCAAGGGGTGCTGTCAACTTATGGGCGAGCGCCGCCAGGCGCCGCTCGGCCTGACACAAGTGTAGGTGGACGTGGTACGGGGTGCCAGGGTATGGCAGGAGGATCATGGCGTCAGCGGGATACTCGCGATTCAGGCCCGAATGTTATCAGGTCTACGCCGACCCCGTACCTCTTCTGCTAGTGTTGTGTCAGGGAGTGGGTGTTCTTGTGGGTCGCGACAAAACCTCGAATGGGAGTGCCAACCGGCAGCTTGGAGTGAACTCGGGCCCTATGGTCACTATCACATAGGATAGTCGTGCTCTCTGAGCCAGGGTATGCTCGGACTGGAATACCCCGACTGAGTCGGAAGTGAGGTGGTCGAAGACTATATACCCATCTGGCTCGGGGCTCCCCTGACTTGGGCATTCGCCACTTGGGAACTCCAGGGTTTCGGCCTCCGGTGGCTCGGTAACCATCCTCCGATCGGGGTTGGTATCTTGCCGACCTCGGAGGAAATGGGCCGATTCGACCATCTAAGCACTCGGTTTGCCAAGCCCATGGGACCTTCGATCCTGATCCCCTCTGACGGGGCGCCAGGCTGGCCAGCCAAGCTACGCAAGCTGGGCCGGGATCATAAGCATCCCCTTCGAGTCTAGTCGAAGGAGGCACCAAGTCCGACTGACTAGACCGTTGTTTGTGAAACGAGTCTGGCGCACCCGAGAGGGCTAATCTCTCTCGCCAACCTTCATGGTTAAACCCAAATGGATTGTCCAATCGGTTGGACTTTTGCCCAATCTCCCGGATCAGGTCTTCGTGCCCAGTCTGCGATTAGGACTTATTGCCCAGCTTCACTCACCAGGTCTTCGGTGCCCAGTCCACGACCAGGACTTATTGCCCAGCTTCACTCACCAGGTCTTCGGTGCCCAGTCCACGACCAGGACTTATTGCCCAGCTTCACTCACCAGGTCTTCGGTGCCCAGTCCACGACCAAGACTTATTGCCCAACCTTATGCCAGGACTTAGGTGCCCAGCCCCGGTCAGGACTTAGAGCCCAATTCTTAGAACCAGGACTTCGTGCCTAGTGTACCTAGGACTTTTTTTGCACACTCAAGTAGCATTGTTAGATCACAACAAAACCTTAACTTCTGAACTCTTTGCCATTATCAAAACACAGGTTTGACTTTGGTGCTTCCGGCACCAACAATCTCCCCCTTTTTGATTTATGGCAACACGGTTCAAAAAGTTAAGTTAACAAGCATTTAAAGCGCATGTCCAAAAAAAAACAATCACTTTTTATAAAATTATTAAGCTCCCCCTGAAATATAACTTCTCCCCCTGAAATTTTCAATGATATGCAGTTTTTCAAAAAAATGTCTAAGTGTTTAACTTTTGACTGAGTGTTTTTCAAAGCAAAGTATTTGCAAAAGAAAAATTTTGTACTTAGACAATTTTTAGAAAGGATTTGCAAGCCCAAGTTTTACTTAGAAAAATTTTTACCAATAAACTTTTCAACATAAAACAAATTTTTGTGCAAACATTTTACATAGAAAAATTTCTACTAAGCCAATTTTTGCACAAAATTTTACTTAGAAAAATTTTCACCAAACCTTCTTAAAAAAATTTTACTTGGAAAAAAATTTCACTTAGCCAACTTTTGCAACAAAATTTTCCCTTAACAAGTTTCAATTTTTGCACAACAGATTTTGCATACTTGAAAAAAAAATTGCTTAAAGACCATTTTGTGTTCTTAGACAAATTTGTTTTAAGAACAGTTTGTGCACTCGTAAAACACTTTATGCACTTTGAAAAAATTTGCTTAAAACATTTTGTGCACTTTCAAAAAATTTGCTTAAAACATTTTGTGCACTTTCAAAAAATTTGCTTAAAACATTTTGTGCACTTTAAAAAACAGTTAGTGCATTTGTAAAATGCTTGTGCATAAAAAAAATTTTACTTGAAAAAACTTTTTGAGAAATTTTTCTTTGTTAACTAAGAAAAACTTTTGCTTAGAAAAATTTGCCCAAAAAAAATGCACTTAGAAATTTTGAAAAAATGCATGAAAAAATGCACTTAAAAGTTCAACTTTACTTTTTGAAAGAAGAAAATTTTTCAAATTTTCTCTCTTTTCTTCTCTCTCTCCCCCTTTGCCATATATAAAAAAAATAGAAAACTAATTGCAAATTACTTTTGAATAAGAGTTAGTAACAAGAATTTTCAGTCTATATTGAACCAACTCTAGTGAAGTCAAGCAACAAAAAAGACCAAACCAATTAAACCGATCTTGTTCGGATCCTGTCTAACCCAGTTAGCTACTTACTAACTGTCATAAAATATCAGTTATCACTAGGGTTAGTCAAGTTAAGTGATCTGATCAAGTTAGATTTTCTAAGCTTGAACACTTAACTTGATTGCTGTTCAATTTGTATGTATTGCCCCAATTACTACAGATGCACTGACTTAAAGCATCTTGAATCAAGGCATAGATCTAAGCATCTCAACCCAATCTAGGTTATCAATCAAAGTACCCTAAGGTACTTGTGAGATGATGGTTGCTAGATCTATAGGTGCATGCAATTCTAGGGTTAAGACCTATGCTAAGTCCATTTGCGTAAAAACCCTAGTTTTAAAGGGGGTAAGTTTTTGAAAAATTCTAAGTCGGAAAACAATTTCAAATTTCAAGACTTAATAAGGAATTATTTTCAAAAAAAATATTAAAGGTTAATTTTTGAAAAAAAAAATATGAAAATGATTTTTAAAAAAAATAATCAGAATAGTCCTATTCTACTAAGCACAACCCTAACTGCCTTCTTAGTGAGCTAAACTCAGATTCAGGTAAGGGTTTGGTAAAAATGTTAGCTAAATTAGATTTTGATCCCTTACAAAATGATGTTTGACTTCAATATGTTTGGTTCAGGAGTGTTGTATTGGGTTAGTCAAATTGATTAAACTAATGTTGTCAATAAATACTTTGGTTTGGGTGTAGTCAAGCTGGAAATCCTTAAGAGTGTGCATCATCCATAACAGTTGTGACACACACTCTCCTAGAGCAACATATTCTGCTTCAGTTGTGGATAAGGCTACGCAGTGTTGCTTTTTACTGCACCAGCTAACTAGATTATGTCCTAATAATTGGCAACTATCACTTGTACTTTTTCTATCTAACTTACAACCGGCATAATCAGAGTCAAAATATCCTGATAATTCAAAAATGGAAGTCCTAGGATACCAAATCCCTACATTTAGGTTACCCTTAATGTACCTTAGAATTCTTTTCAGTGCTGCTAAGTGGGATTCCTTAGCACAGGTTTGGTACCTAGCACACATTCCTACAGAGAACAAGGTATCAGATCTACTGGCAGTTAAGTACAGTAAGCTACTAATTATACTTCGGTATAATTTTAAGTCAACTGGTTTACCGTCAGAGTCATTATCAATTTTGACATCAGTAGCCATAGGAGTACTTAAAATTTTAGAATTGTCCATTTTAAATTTCTTTATTAGTTCCTTTGCATATTTGGATTGGTGAACATAATTACCATCTTTAGTTTGTTTAATTTGTAGACCTAAGAAAAAGTTAAGCTCACCTACCAAGCTCATTTCAAATTTACTTTCTATAATTTTGACAAATTTTTTTAAAAAGTTAGAATTTGTATATCCAAATATTATATCATCAACGTATATTTATTCAATAAATATATCTTTTTCTAAGGTTTTAACAAATAATGTGGAGTCAATTTGACCTCGGTTAAATTCCTTAGAAATTAAATAGGTTGATAATCGTTTATACCATGCCCTAGGTGCTTGTTTCAACCCATAAAGCGCTTTCCTAAGCTTGAATACATATTCGGGTTTGTCTAAGTCCTCAAATCCTGGGGGATGCTCTACATAAACTTCTTCTTTTATGAATCTATTAAGAAAGGCAGACTTGACATCCATTTGGTATAGTTTAAACCTGTTGGGATCTTCAGGCGACATAAACACAAAACACAGCAGAAACAAAATCCCACGAGCAATCCATGCGAAAGAAAACTCGTACAAAGTATATCTATCTAATAGATTTATCTACTGTTTATACCTTTGGAGCGTGCCCTTACGTTTATCCCGCTCGTCCAAGCGCTGCCGGATCTCTTGCACGTTAAAGTGTCTGTGCCTCTATTCGTATCCACACGAACACGATATCTGTACTTCGGAGAAGAACTACCTTAGTTGTGCTAGCATCTTGAGGTAGTTCATAAAATACCAAGAACCGAAGATGTGAGTTTCGGCCAAGATGGAGAAGAGAAGGAATAGGGGAAAGAAAATGACAAGTTGTCATCCACATAACAAGGGGAAAACTCTTTTATACTCATATCATGAGGAGTTTTTGCCTTTTAAACTTCCCTTCATTAAATATTTTAATGTAACTCTCTAACTTTTCATGTAACACTCTAATGGTGAGAAACTCTCCATCTTTCTCTCTTATTAATTCATTAAACATTTTAATGAATTAATATTTCATCCAAATGTGGTTGAGTCAAATCTAAATGAGTTTAACTCAAATTAGATCTCAATCCATAATCCAATTGGATTCACTTGAGTCTAACTCAATTAATCCAATTCCAATTAAATCTTAGCCAAATCAAGATCAATTAATCTCCGAAGCATCGTGTCCTTAGTGTGTGACCCAATAGGCTCTCGTAACGTTGGCAATGTGTCTAAATCAATTTAGACACAAAAGCAATGAGCGGCATCTAGCAATGCATCAATGCTACCCAAGTAACAAGAAAGTCGAGATTCGACTTAACCTCCGTGACTATGGCAATGTATGACCTTGTCCTTCTATCCTTGATATCTAGATTGACAAATGAGGCATAGACCGTGTCATCCTCAATCAATCTGGTGTTTCTTGATCCCCAAGTAGACTCACTCAAACAATTGAGCTCAATATCTCATATTGACTCATTCGAGCATGGTCGTGCGTTTTAGCAAGCCTACTCGATCAAGGGACCCACAGATATCACTCCCGTCATATGGGAGGGATAGATCCCATCTACATCACTCACATCCCTCCGCATAATTCATTACATACCCAGTGATCGCCTTTATAGTCCACCCTGTTACGGGTGACGTTTGACGATACCAAAGTACATAACTCCTTATGTAGGGAACCGTAGTGACTTCAGGTCTAAAGACTATTCATACCAATAGTCACATGAGAAAGTTTATGACACTTATATGACAATCTATGAAACTTTCTCATGGCGGGTCATTCAGTACACATTCTCCAATATATACCCATGTGTCAACTTGATATCAAATATCCATGACTTGTGAGCTCAAGTCATCAGTTGACTTATATGCAAGTCTCCATGTATTAATATTGTCCTTGAATATTAATACTTGACTAGGAATGGTTTAGAGTAGTGTTCTCTACATCATCTCACTATCGATTCAACCAATCGATATAATGTAGATAAGAACCTACTACCCAAGGATATTATTATACTTAGTTATTTGGCACAAATACAAAGTAAGTATAATAACCAAACATGCCTTTATTAATAATAGAATATGATACAAAATGTCCTTAGTCAATCATCATATAATTGGCTCTAGGACTCCTACTAACAATCTCCCACTAGCACTAGTGTCAATCACTGTAGTATCTAATACTGAGTGACCTGGTATGACCATCATGCTTCTTTTGTGCCAAAGCATTGGTCAAAGGATTTGCGATGTTAGAATCAGTGTGTACTCTGCATATCCTCACATCTCCTCTATCGATGATCTCTCGAATGAGATGGAAGCGTCGTAGTATGTGTTTGGTCCGCTGATGGGAGCGAGGTTCCTTAGCCTGCGCAATAGCCCCATTGTTGTCACAATAGAGGTCTATCAGGTCTGCTATGCTAGGAACCACACCAAGCTCTGTAATGAACTTCCGGATCCAAGCAGCCTCTTTTGTCGCCTCTGACGCGACAATATACTCGGCCTCTGTTGTAGAATCTGCGACTGTGTCCTGCTTCGAACTCTTCCAGCTCACAGCGCCAAGGCGGCTGTGTCCTGCGACTGACGCGGCAATATACGCGGATGTTGGCTTTCGCCAATTTTTGTGACAAGTAAGACATTAAATCATACAACTCAGATTCTGGATAACCTCTTACCGTGATTTGTCCGTCCTCCGAGATTGTGAGTTTTCCGGTGTTGACGTCCTCGTCTGGTTCCGATTCTGTTTCGGAGTCGACGTCTTCCAAGGCGGTCAAGGCGAGTAGGTTCGCGTGCGGAGCTTCTTCTTCTTCTTCCGAGGACGATTCATCCCAGGTGGCTTGAAGAGCCTTCTTCCTCTGCGCCTTGTTGTTCTCCTTTAGGTTGGGGCACTCTGATCTGAAGTGCCCCTTCTTGTTGTACTCGTAGCAGGTGATGTTGCCTTTGCTCTTCCGGCTTGTCGAGGGTTCAGATGGATCTTCCTTCTTCAGACTTGACTTCTTCTTGTTCGTTTGGTTTTTAAGCTCCTTGTAGTAGTCGCGAGCTAGCCGTACCAGTTTTGGATGATCCCCTTCACTGTCGTCTGATTCCAAGTCTGAGTCGGACTCAGGTACTGGTTGACTCTTCTTTTTCTGAGTTCTACCTTGAGTTTTACCTGCAAAAAATGCAATACCTTTCTCGACCAAAGTAGTATTAGTCTGTTCATGTAATTCAAGCTCAGAAAACAATTCATCTAATTTTATTTCAGAAAGATTCCTGGAAAACTTGTAGGCATCCACCATAGATGCCCACAGTGAGTTTCTCGGGAATGAGTTTAAGGTATACCTGATTAGGTCACGATTTTTGACCTTGTGACCTATAGTGTGTAGCCCGTTCATTAGCTCCTGGATCCTAGTGTGGAGTTGAGCTGCTGATTCTCCGTCGTGCATCTTTATCGTATAGAGTCTGTTGAGCAACAGATCCCTTTTGCTGATTCGGGTATCAGATGTACCTTCATGTAGCTCAATCAGCTTGTTCCAGAACACCTTCGCACTGCTGAAAGGTCCTACACGGTTCAACTCCTCTATTGTCAGGCCGCATTGCATGGTTTGGGTAGCTTTTGCGTCGGCCTCAGTCTTCTTCTTTAGTGGACCGTCCCACTCAGTATAGTGTTGCACCACGTCTTGTGCATTTTTAGGTATTTCCAGTCCAGACTGGATAATAATCCACATGTCCACCTGAGTTTTCAAGTGGACTTCCATCCTACTCTTCCAGTAGGAGAAATCTTCTCTGCTGAAGAGAGGTGGTCTGGCGATGTTGTATCCCTCTTGCATGGTCATTTAATTCTAAACTGAAAAAGAAAGACAGAAAACTTGTTCCAAGACTAAGTCCTGGATTAGTAGTGCGGGAAAAATAGTAATAAAGAAAAAAAATAGAGTGGTGTTGCACCAACCTCGATTAACGAGAAAAATACGAACGAAAAGAAATATTTAAAATTTGAAAATCCGAAAAAATACTCAACCGGTGGTTGCACCAAGTTTGAGCCACCCGCTCTGATACCACTTGTGGGATCAGTTTGAATCGATAGAGGGGGGGTGAATATCGATCGACAATTTTTCGGAAAATCTTAGAGTAGTTTGCACAGCGGAAAAGCAAAACAACGCTAACACGTTTATTTTTACTTGGTTCGGAGTCGCAGTCGGCTCCTACTCCAAGACCCACGGTCCTTGACCGTTTACGACGGGCAATTCTATATTGCGTAAAATTATTACAATCTAAAGTTCAAATATAGAATTAAAAAAATACAACACTTAACAAAAATTATATCAACGACCGGAAGATTAGAATGTCAGAGCCGCAGGTCAACGTTAGCGCTTGAGTCTTGAGCACGGAGCGTTTGGAGCAGAGCGTTTGAAAGAATGTGTAGAAGAAAGTTGTATTTGAAGCCAAGGGGGTGAAGCCCTTTATATAGTCGTCGCTGGGGCGCCTGTGTTGAAGGGGGTGCCTGACACGTGGCCCATTCTGCGCGAAACTCAATCCACAGACTTGGTTAGCGCCTATCCCTTCAACTGGGGTGCCTCAGCTTACTGGGGCGCCTGTGTTAACACAGGCACCTCATATGCAGTTCTGGAGTCTTGCTTCGATTGTGCCTGGAATTCACCTTGTCTGGGGTGCCTATCTCAACACAGGCGCCTAATCAAATAGGGCGCCTCACACCATTGAGGCGCATGGGAGCAGAAACCTTTCACCATTCGTTCCTGCAACCAGGGTTAGTTTCAAAACACAAATAACATATAAATGATATGAATTTAAGTATGATTAACAGCCTGAGCTATCTTGGTTCTGACTTTGGGCTTCCCAAATGAAACCCTAGGTCGAACCGACGCTTAATGTTCCCTCCTACGAGGAACGCGCCCTCACCTACTCCTCTCAGGAGAGTTTACATGTTTGCCAACCACCTCCTCCGGTTGGACTTTTGCCCAATCCCCCGGATCATGTCTTATTGCCCAGTCCGCGACCAGAACTTATTGCCCAACCTTATGTCATGACATAGGTGCCCAGCCCGCGGCCAGGACATAGTGCCCAATTCTTAGAACCAGGACTTCGTGCCTAGTGTACCTAGGACTTTTTCTGCACACTCGAGTAGCATTTTTAGATCACAATAAAACCTTAACTTCTGAACCCTTTGCCATTATCAAAACACAGGTTTGACTTTGGTGCTTCTGGCACCAACATGATCAATCGATTAAGCCATATGTTAATCGATTAGGGTAATCAATTAAGGATGTTTTAACGATAGCACAGAATGTACTAGAATTGAGTGGGCAATCGATTGAGATTGGTCTAATCGATTGAGATTGGTCTAATCGATTAGGATAATTGATTGAGATCTTATACAAGACTTCTTCACCAATCAATTTAGAACCTTTCTATTTGCGAGACAACATTACCTAATCGATTAGGATAATCGAGAGAGCACAGTGATAACCTGAATCGATTGATCAATCAATTAGCTGAGGCCAATCGATTGAGAGAATCGATTAGGCAATGTTGTCTTGCAAACAGAAAGGTTTTGAATCGATTCGGCAATCGTTTCAGTATTCATCAATCGATTGAGCTAATCAATTGGGGCTTTTTTCGCAAGAGAAAAATGTTGGATCTTGTACGGCTGCTAGAGGAGGGTGAATAACACTTCTTGGCTTTCTTCTACCTACGTTGTTAGTGTGCGCAAGCGGAAACAATAATAAAGTAAACACAAACAACACTAACAATACCGATTTACTTGCTATCCACCCCTAAGGGTGACTAATCCAAGAATCCTTCGGTGGATCACTCCCCGGATAACCTCCGGCTAGCCCTTGTCACTCCTTATGGGTGGAGAAACCTCGCCACAGCACCTCGACAATATCTGAGCACCAAGACTACTATTTGGCTCTTACCCAAAGCCAAATTCGTCAAGAGTCTCCAGCCAAACCTGAGTCTCTTTAAATAGAACTCAAGGCTGAAACCCTCGCCACCAGTCGACTGCTCCCAGGGCAGTCGACTGGTGCCAACCAAACAGCAGTCCAACGGCTCGCTGTAACGACTAGTTTTTCACTTTACCAGTCGACTGCTCCCAGGGCAGTCGACTAGTCCCTAGCCGAAAACCTTCTGTGAGTTTTATCAGTCGACTGCCCCCAGTGGCAGTCGTCTGGTCCACTCACACACCTAGGTTTTCCCATCCCGAGTACACTTCTCTCAGCACTCGATCCCTAGGATTTCCAGAGTACAATCACACAACACTCGTACCCTCACGACTCAACTGACTCCTAATCAGCAGCCTCGACTATTGCCTTCGCGCCCTCTTCATCTTCGGCTCCCGTCCCTCAGATGCACGCAAGCCTCCAGCTTGTCTCTATGCTATCATTCACGCATGCCTCAAAGTCCGCGCCCCTCAGCTCATCGTCCCTGCTCTCCATAGTCCCTCAGGTGCGCACACAAGCCCGCGACTTGTCTCTATGCCACCCTTCACCGTACCGAGGCTGTCCAGCTAAGCCAATATGTGTAACCTGCACATCCTGCACACTCAAATACACATATCAAATACACAAGGGTAAACCTAACTTAAACCCTTTGCCCAAACATCAAAACTCATGGTCACTTCGGACCATAGATTGCCTCAACAATCTCCCCCTTTTTAATGTTTGGCAATACGTTTATGTTAGGGAAAACAAATGGTAATAAGTAGCAAAAACAATGCTAAACAAACAACTGGACTTACGTTGCCAAGACTCCTCCTTGGACTTACACCGCCAATGCATATGTAATGCAAACATAGATCCTATCCCAAGGTATCCCATACACCTAACCTCCCCAAGTTAGGAATTTTCCCACACCTAACCCTCCAAGTTAGGACTTTCACCAAAACGGGCTTTTTAAAACTTCTCCAAAGCTCCCTCTACATTGGACTTACAAAGGCTTTTTAAGAACCTCTCCAAGGTTCCCCTTACGCCAAGAATGGAGTAACCATGCTCCCCCTTCATCTTAGCTTCCCCTAAGCCTAGGGTCTCCCGCAAAGGCGTGTTTGGTTTCCCAAATTAAACCCAACACTTCTCCCCATTTGCCTAACATCAAAAAGACTCCAACAATATCCCAATTATTGGATCTTTTAATCCCCAATGATCCTAAACACAGTGTACTAACCCCCCATACACTTGTTTTACACCATTTAGACACAAACCAGCTGCTGGATACCCAATCCAGCCCTGGCCAGTCGACTGCCCCCAGAGCAGTCGACTGATACTCTGAAAATCAGCTTTTCTAACCAAATTCAAAAATGCGCCAGAAATTTCACAAATCTCTAAAAATTCTCAAATTTCGTGGAGAAGTTTGTGGTACCCATACCTACTTGGGAAAAATACATTCCATAATGTATCTATCACCATTCCCAGGTTGGACACAAAACCCAAAATTTCCTATGAAAATTAAGGCAAATAGGAGGCAACCTCCCCCTTTACCTATGCCTTCTCCCAATTTTCATTTTTCCAAGGTTAAGTTCTACCCAACTTAACACCTTAATACCAAGTCAAGTTCTACCCAACTCAACTTCCAAGTTCTTCCCCCTTGGACATCATTAAAGGATTGGCCCCAAGTAACCTTATCCCTAGTGCTAAAAAGAACTCAACAACACCTTGAAAAATCAATGAGTTTGCAAGCACATTTGCTAGGATATACCCTATCCTAAAAAAATATTATTCCATGAAAAATACAAATGTGCTTTGTTGAGGCAATCTGTGGTTCGGAGTGACCAAGTGTTTTGATGTTTGGGCAAAGGGTTTAAGTTAGGTTTTTTCCTTGTATTTAATATGTGTATGTTGAGTGTGCAGGTTGTACAAATTTACACATATAGACTTAACTGGACGGTCTCAGTACGGTGAAGGGTAGTATGGAGACAAGCTGGAGGCTTGTGTGTACCCGAGGGACCTTGGAGAGCAGGGATGATGAGCTGAGGGGCACGGAATTCGAGGCATGCATGAAGGATGGCATGGAGGCAAGTTGGAGGCTTGCGTGCATCTGAGGGACGGGAGACGAAGATGAAGAGGGCGCGAAGGCAATAGTTGAGGCTGTTGAGTGAGGAGTCAATCGAGTCGTGAGGGTATGACTGCTGTGTGATTGTACTCGGGAAATCCTAGGGGTTGAGTGCGGAGTGGAATGTACTCAGGAAGGGTAACCTTAGGTGGGTGAGTAGACTATTCGACTGGCCTGGGGGCAGTCGACTGATGGAACTCACAGAAAGGTCTCAGCCCTGGGACCAGTCGACTGCCCTGGGGGCAGTCGACTGGTAGGTGGCTAGTGAGTTGGCTGAGAATTCGAACGTTGGGGTGCAACAGTCGAATTTCAGTGGCACCAGTCGGTCGACTGGTAGCGAGGGTTTCAGCCCGAGTCCTATTTAAAGAGGACTTCGTGGTGGCTGAGTTTCTCGACGAAACTCGCTTGGGTAAAGTGAGTTAGTAGTCTTTTGTGATCAGGAAGCATCCGAAGTGTTGTGGCGAGGTTTCTCCACCCACAAGGAGCGACAGATCTAGCAGGAGGTTATCCGAGGGTTGATCCACCGATGGATTCTTGGATTTGTAACCCGTCCGGGGTGGATACCAAGTAAATCAGGTTGTTAGCATTGTTTTCTATTATATTCTTTTGCATATTATTGTTTCCGCTGCGCTAACGACTTTGTAGAGAAATGACCGAAAAAGTGCTATTCACCCTTCCCCCCTCTAGCACGCCAAGCCATCCATCATGCTTGACTTTTGGTACATCCTTTATTTTCCTCAAGAATAGTCATTTTGTATCAATTTGGAAATCTATCTATAATTCCATGTGTTTGCTAAAGCTTACTATTATAACTTGACCCATGGAATTGTCCTCAACTTTCCCCTTTTTATCCCTTAATCCTAGATACATATGGGAAACTTATCAATCTTCCTTGATTTTCAAGATATCAATAAAGCCTTATTAAATCATGGGATAACACTTTATTCAAGAAATATGAAATCATAATCAAGAATTTTAATCCAAAGTCACATCCCATAATCCAATTTTGTAATTTCTCACTATCAAATATGTCTTTTTATCCTTAAACCTACAGATCAATCGACTGCCTGGGGCAGTCGACTGGCAAACCTTACAGAATGTTTCTGGGCTGAGATCAGTCGACTGCCCCCAGGGCAGTCGACTGATACCTGAATTTCAGGTTTTCAGTCCAATTTCAGTAATGCCTAGTTAATTCCACAAATCTCCAAAAAATCTGAAATTTCGTGGGGAGATTTATGGAACCTAAGTCTACTTGGGAAAAATATGTTTCTAAACAAATGTACTCCGGATCCTAAGATTGACACGAAACTCAATTTCTCCTAAATTGTATCATTTAAACTTCTCCCAAAAGTCCTAATTGTGGCCTTTCCTTGACATATCTTCTAATACCTGGCCATGATACATTTTTAGCGCTGAATTAGATGGTATTTACCCATTAAACCCTGATTTTATCACATATAAGCCTATTTTCATCTTTTTCTCCATAAATCTCCTCTTAGTGTGCCAATTTCCTAAGATTAAGACATATCTTAGTCTTCCAACCCCTTTGGCACATTTTATCTAATTTCCTAGGAGAAAATTTCCCGAGATCCATTTACTATGGACCCTAAAGGCTCCTAGTGCTCCCCCTTGAGCTCTTAACCTTAGCCACCTCCCTAGGTGACTCAATCCACACTAGACCACACCAGTGTGCCCCCGGTGATCCTTGGCCTACAAAATGAACCCTCTTAACCTTAGACATTTTATCTTTGGTTAAGTCGTTTTCCTTCCCTTTACATGGCACCCCCTTGCCATTCTTGGACTTCTCCTTCTTGCCATGATTATATGTTTCCCCAACATACTTCTTTTTGTTGGCATTGGAGACTCTAAACCGGTATCCCAAACCCGATCTATCATAGTTGGGTTTTATACTACCAAACATCATGTCTAAACCCTTTGATCCAACCGTGAATCTTTCTAGGGTCTTTTCCAATGTATCAAGCCTTGCCCTTAAGGCTTGATTTTCCCTTTCCAAGTTTCTAACCTTATTGTCCATATGTCCACTAGGCATATGTCTCCCTTTCTTGGGATTAATGCCTTGATCCTTAGGTACAACGGTCTTAGGTTTTTCATGATGTATGTTTTTCCTAGGGTTTTGATCTACTTTGTTAACTCTACTCCTATCATTGTATTTAAAACCATGATTGTGCACAAGTAAGCAATTTTCATTAATCCTAGCATGCATGGAGGAATAATTAACACTATTTTTAATATGCATGGAGGAACTCAAATTTGAATTAAATTTTAGCTTAAGGTTAGGAATTACCTCCCTTACCTTTGAAGTTCCTCCTCATTGTAAGCTTCTTTTCTTTCTCTCCTCCTTCTCCCATCTTCTCAATTTCTCCATCTTCTTTAGTTCTCCTTTCCTTGGACACTTGGTATGATAGTGCCCTAGCTCTCCACATGTGAAGCATCTAATTCTCTTCCTTTTAGCTTGGGTTTCCTCATCCCTACACCCCATGTTAGAGTTAGAAGGAATTGAAATTGGTTTA